>JBAWJQ010005465.1:0-48847 GCA_037783105.1 Bactrocera zonata | reverse complement strand
TCAAACACGAATAAACTTATAGGAATAAAACCTTGAACAAGTACAGCATCTTAAGTGTGCCATTACAGTTAGTATATACATGTAAAGTAGGCTTGGTTATTATATGATTTAGCGCATTTGCGATACTAAGCAACAGCACTATATATTGACCTACATAAAAGAAAAAAAGTAATCGGTAAGTTTGAAACTTTTATATTTGATATAGGGGAGCTAGGTAAGGTACTCAACCAATTTTATTTGATTTAGCCGTAAGGACCGGCTGTTATTAGAAACAGCCGCTTGATTTTATTAATTTTAAGCACTCAGGTACATTGTTCTTAGTTAATAACTGTCCACTTGCAGACATTTTCACAGAAGTGTCCGATAAATTGTTTAATTCCCACAACAGTCGGCTTTACGTTACCGAAATTAACCCGAATCCGGCCAAGGACTGTACTTTCAGAGATCTAACCTCGTTTGGATCGGTAAGTTTTTTTGGCACTGATGTTCTAATAATCGATATCTTGGTATTCGGAATGCCCGTTCGTAGAAAATATATATAATAATATAATGGAAGGTCGGCGTGGTTATTATCTGAATTCGCTCGTTATCTCTCTTGCTTTGGTTTAGGTGTTACAAAAAACCGCGAGATGAAAAAAACTATTAAGCTCACTGCAACAAGTTGTAAGGGGGACTACCATCATGAATTACGCCTCACATCCGGGATTAACGACACTACATAAACTACTTGTAATCTTTTTAAACCGCTACTTGCAACTTTGTCACTTAAGTACAACAAATTGTAATATATCGCACTTTAACACATACATACATATAGTACCTTAGGAAGAAAAGCGCTGCATGTGTGTGGGTGTGTGTCTGCGTTATGCGAAAAATTAAAATTACATTACTTACCTGCGGCTTGCAGTGAATTTTCTACTTTGCCACAATTTTCTTTGCATTCTTTTCAGCGTTTCTGTGCTTGGTTGTAAACGTGTGTGGATGAGCTTAAAAAGTTTATGGCGCACTTGGTATTTGTTGTTGTTTTTATATATAGTTGGTGAAATTCTTTTCACTGTTGCTCGCTTTCAAGTGAGTGTTGTGTTTAATTTAGTGCCGCATGACGTCGTGTGGCAGCTTCCATGCATTTTTTCCTTTGCTTCTTGATCGCATTTCTTTTAGGCAGCCCAAGCCATATAAGGCTGCTGTTTGATTTTACAATGTCAACATATATATACACATATAGTATAAGTAAATGTTTGCATACGGTCGTTGGTTATTTGCTTATATGCTAGCGAGTTACAATTTTCTTAAGTGCTTGCGGCATGAAATTTGACTGCATTTGCTTTGTGGCAACGAAATGCAATAATGCCGTTATAATGGAAGTTGGTTTTAATGAATAAAGAATTCTTAAATGTAATCAAATTGTAACTGGGTGCACTTAAGAAGGTTGGAGGAGGTCTTTCATAGTATTCAAACAGTTGTATTTAAGTAATAAAGTGGCTTCAACGAAATGAGAGAGAGTTAAGGACTGTTTTTTCAACATCTGGTTAGCAGCTATCAATTAGTTAAGTTCTGGTTAACTGGCACCTTTTATTTTAATTATTTTTTACTACCTTACCATTAGTTAAAGATACTAAGCGAAAATTTATTGATATACTACATAACAGCACCATTCCTGGAAGTATTTTAAGAAGACGGAGCAGAACTTCTGAAGAACAACAAAGCGGCGGCAAAGAACTGATAAGTATTTTATATTTATTTGTATTTATTTGTGATTATTTAGAATTTGTTTGATATTTTAAGGGGGTATTCTACTCTAGATTTTTGAAAAATTCGATTTTTTTTTCATACATTTAAAGTTTAGACTTTCAAAAATATGACCTTGCAAGCATTTTTCAAAATTGGACTTATTTTCGGAGATACAGCCGATTTTGTGAGGAGGCGTCCGTGTTCACTAGAATTGTCTCCCAAACTTTAAACGAGTTTTTCTCGAAACTACTTTTTTCCGCACGGTACCGGCATTATCTCCACAGATTTACTTGAAATTTTGTGTGAACCTTTTTTACATAAGCCTTTATCGTTCCTAACATCATCGTTTCAAAATTTTTGTTTTTAATATCTTAAAAAAATTAAGGAATCTCAAAAAAAAAGCGTAAACAATTATTTTTATTTTCAGGCAGTCGCCATTTAAAAAAAAAAAATTTCGTGTTCCCGGACTATAACAGCATCCTTACTGATTAAGAATTTCTTTTGATTTTTTTTTTCAGACCACCAGGAGAGTCAGGATCAAGGTCACCAGGATGCGCCATTTTTTTTTACACCTGTCCCTCCCTCCCCTTTTAATTATTTTAATTTTTAATATTTTTTTGTAAAATTTTTTCTGTATTCTTAAGATATCAATAAAAACACCATAAACAAATGTATAGTAAAAATATTTTTGGATGGAGGTCATGTGTAGAAGTTCACGCAAGTGAATAAAGTTCTCTGATCGCCATTCACTTGGGAGTGGCCAGAAACGATTCTTTTACATATGACTCAAGCAGCTCACGACTTCCGGTCTCTGACCAAGTATCCTCTGGGTAGCCTAAGAACATCCGTTTGAAGGCGAGCTAAAGTGAGAAGGCGAAATACCCCCTACTTAGGGTTGTGCGCTGGGTTTGGGACCCGCCACGTAAAAAAACGCACCAATGAAAACAACCAAACAGCCTCGGATGAGAGACCCCCTTTTGATGACGACCATGGCAAGCGAAATAAGGACTACGAATTGAGGGCATGCACCTGGAATGTTCGGTCCCTTAATTGGGAAGGTGCCGCTGCCCAGCTGGTTGATGTCCTCGTGAAAATAAAGGCTCACATCACCGCCGTCCAAGAAATGCGATGGACGGGACAAGGACAGAGACGAGTAGGTCCTTGTGACATCTACTACAGTGGCCATATAAAGGAGCGCAAGTTTGGTGTTGGATTCGTGGTGGGAGAGAGACTCCGTCGCCGAGTACTATCATTCACTCCGGAGAATGAACGCCTAGCCACAATCCGCGTCAAAGCGAGGTTCTTCAACATATCGCTGATTTGCGCCCACGCCCCGACGGAAGAGAAGGACGATGTGACCAAAGATGCCTTTTATGAGTGCTTGGAGCGCACTTATGAGAGATGCCCCCGCCACGATGTCAAAATCGTGCTTGGCGACTTCAACGCCAGGGTGGGCAAAGAAGGTATCTTTGGCACTACGGTCGGTAAATTCAGCCTCCACGAGGAAACATCCCCAAATGGGTTGAGGCTGATCGACTTCGCCGGGGCCCGAAATATGGTTATCTGTAGTACTAGATTCCAGCATAAGAAGATACATCAAGCTACCTGGCTGTCTCCGGATCGAAAAACCACCAACCCGATCGATCATGTTGTGATAGACGGAAGACACGTCTCCAGTGTTTTAGATGTGCGTGCGCTCCGAGGTCCTAACATCGACTCGGACCACTATATTGTTGCAGCCAAAATTCGCACCCGCCTCTGTGCAGCAAAAACGCACGCCAACAAACACAAGGAAGGTTCGACCTCGAGAAGCTGCAATCACAACGGACAGCCGAACGATTTTCTACTCGGCTTGCACTCCTGCTCTCTGAGAGCACCCGTCAACAACTCGGTACAAGGGAGCTGTGGGACGGCATTTCAAACTCCTTACGTACAGCTGCAACCGAAACCATTGGTTTTCGGACGAAATCATGCCCAACAATTGGAATTTAAGTGTGCTATGCCCAGTCCATAAAAAAGGAGACCCCACAATCTGCGCCAACTACCGTGGGATTAGCCTCCTCAACATCGCATATAAGGTTCTGTCAAGCGTATTGTGTGAAAGATTAAAGCCCACCGTCAACAAACTGATTGGACCTTATCAGTGTGGCTTTAGACCTGGCAAATCAACCACCAACCAGATATTCACCATGCGCCAAATCTTGGAAAAGACCCGTGAAAGAAGAATCGACACACACCACCTCTTCGTCGATTTCAAAGCTGCTTTCGACAGCCCGAAAAGGAGCTGCCTTTATGCCGCGATGTCTGAATTTGGTATCCCCGCAAAACGAGGTTTCAGACAAGGCGACTCCTTATCGTGCGACTTTTTCAATCTGCTGCTGGAGAAAATTATTCGAGCTGCAGAACTGAATCGAGCAGGTACAATCTTTTATAAGAGTGTACAGCTGCTGGCGTATGCCGATGACATTGATATCATCGGCCTCAACACCCGCGCCGTTAGTTCTGCTTTCTCCAGACTTAACAAGGAAGCAACGCAAATGGGTCTGGCAGTGAACGAGGGCAAGACGAAATAACTCCTGTTATCAAGCAAACAGTCGTCGTACTCGCGACTTGACTCCTACGTCACTGTTGACAGTCATAACTTCGAAGTTGTAGATAATTTCGTCTATTTAGGAACCAGCATAAACACCACCAACAATGTCAGCCTGGAAATCCAACGCAGGATTACTCTTGCCAACAGGTGCTACTTTGGACTGAGTAGGCAATTGAGAAGCAAAGTCCTCTCTCGACGAACAAAAGCCAAACTATATAAGTCGCTCATAATTCCCGTCCTGCTATACGGTGCAGAGGCTTGGACGATGACAACAACCGATGAGTCGACCTTAAGAGTTTTCGAGAGAAAAGTTCTGCGAAAGATTTATGGTCCTTTGCGCGTTGGCCACGGCGAATATCTCATTCGATGGAACGATGAGCTGTACGAGATATACGACGACATTGACATAGTTCAGCGAATTAAAAGACAGCGGCTACGCTGGCTAGGTCATGTTGTCCGGATGGATGAAAACACTCCAGCTCTGAAAGTATTCGACGCAGTACCCGCCGCGGGAAGCAGAGGAAGAGGAAGACCTCCACTCCGGTGGAAGGACCAAGTGGAGAAGGACCTGGCTTCGCTTGGAATATCCAATTGGCGCCAAGTAGCGAAGAGAAGAAACGACTGGTGCGCTGTTGTTGACTCGGCTATAATCGCGTAAGCGGTGCCTACGCCAGTAAAGAAGAAGAAAAATATTTTTTTTTTTAAATAAAATTCAAAAAACTTCCCAAAATTTGAATTGATCCCTTAATTCGGATATTTAAAAATTAATTTATTTCCAATAAATGGACTATCAAAATATCGGTGGCAGGTTGCCAAAAGATCAACTGTTTATTACTTAAGATCTTACTTATTTAAAACTCTGACAATTTTATTGTAAGAAGTAACAATTCTCTCGATTGCAGAAGTATACATAGAATAGAAACATTACCATTTTTAGAAACCACTGTGTTCAAGGACTCCTAAAGTTGGCTGAGCTTAGCAATTTATCAAAGCATTATTCAGATTTCACTTCAAATTCTATTCGATAGGGTCCCGAATTGTATCCATTAAACTATAGAAAGGAAAAAAACAGAAAAAAAAGAGTTCCGTTGAAAAAGACTCAATGAGATATTTCGCTTTTAAAGCCTTTATCACACATTTCCGATTTTCTGCATAATTTAGTCATCAACTTCAGCAAAACTTTTCTCCAATTTCCTGTTCTACTGCACGGCTGCCCCTTACACTATCCTTCTACACTGCTGCGTTTCTATATTGACCAAGCTGTAGTGAAAAATTTTAATTAGCGCCATTTTGTTAGCATTTGCAACTTTCTTGGCGAGTTTCTCGAGTGCAAGGAATTTACGACTGATTGCTTGATACTCTTTGACAGTTCAATTAACATGAAATTTGTTTCTAATTAGTTGCAGACGTCTCAAATTTATTCAGCCAAAAGAAAGATAGAAACCTTTTTTGGCTCGGAGTTTGAAAGTAAAAGGAAGAATTTAAAAGACGAAAGTAAACGCTCTTTTTGTTATTTTTCATTTGATTTGTTTCAAGTTCAAACAGTTCTTTTTTGAATTTTGCTTTCGTTTGAAATGAACAAATATTTGTTCAAATTTAATGTGGAATTTCTCTAATCATTCAGACTATATTTATAAATGTATTTTATTTTTATTCAAGATTGCTCTAGCTTTGACATAAGTATGTTATTGGACCCTTTATGATTGACATCACATTTTCCAGAGGTGTTTTTTTTTCGTTTTTTGATTTAGTTCATTCCAGTTTTTGGACAATTTCGCATATTTCGAAATCACCTTATATTTATAATGTAATTAAGCCTGCAAGAGTTGAAAAAACATTCTCACAGAACAAACAAAGTATAGCACGAGCAGTTCACAATCTCTCAAACCCAATCTGCAGTTGAGAGTCGACAGTTACATTAGCTTTCATCGAATCGCGAAGTGTTGGAGAGTTGCGAATCGTACAACCTTATGCTCAATGTTCGAACAAACAGGCAGAACTTATATTGCCACTAAAATGTCTTCTGACAAACTCGAAATAGTGTTATGATTCTTTCTTTTTTTCGCGTTAGAAAACATTGCAGTAACGCCTTATGTTTCTTGCCTGTATGTTATTATAATTGATTTAAGTCTTAAATTTAAAAAAAAAAACATGAGAAAATTTAACATTTGAATTATTTACAAAGCAAAATTTATCCAAATTACACAAAACCAAATTTGATAACATTGAAGCTAGCAGCTGTACCATTTTATTACTTTGAGGTATCCGCATAATCTCTGGCATGAAATACACTCGATAACTTAGTTGTTGCTTTCACATGTAATTCCTTGAAAAAAGAGTGGAAGCGGCGAGCAGAGAAATGTGAATCGAAGACATCTATTGTTTATTGATGCATTAACGTCAACTATCAAAATCTGTTACTCAGAAAATTCATAAAAATATAATATAATGTCTAATATGTACAAATATTTGAACCAAATTATTTTTGTAATGACAAGAAAGGCACATAACGCATAAAAGTCGATTGATGGAGAATTAAGGGGGTGAATTAAACTTCCGCATCCAGAAAAAGTAATTGTGTTCAAAGTATACCGCAATGTATAATGCATTAAAATGTATATAATTTTCTAACTGAATTTTGAAGTTACCTACAAAGTATTTGAGGCTCATATATTATGTGTTTCATCCAGCTTCTTAGATAAGAAAATCTTTTCCTGAAATATATTAATATTTCTTCTCCGTTTACGGAGTTATAACCGAGTTTTCACTAGCGCGCCAGTCGCTTCTTCTTTTCGCTATTTGGCATCAATTTGAGATACCAAGTGCAGCCAAGTCCTTCTCCACCTGATCGCTCCAACGGAGTGGATGCTTTCCTCTTCCTCAGCTTCCACTGGCGGGCACTGAATCGAAAACCTTCAAGGCTGGAATGCTTTATTCTATCCGGACAAAATGACCCAGCCATCGTAGCCACTGTCTCTTGATTCGACTTTGTCATCGCGTCGTATATATCGTACAGCTCATCGTTCCATTGATTGTGGTATTCGCTCTTGTCTACAGACTATAAATCTTCCGCAAAATCTTTCTTGTCCTTTCCTTTTACTCTTAAGGCCAACTTATCAGATGGTGATTCCGACTATGGCTCCGACTCGTAGAGCAGGACAAGAATGATGAGGGACTTCTAGAGCATGGTCTGTGTCCGTCGGGTGAGGATTTGACTTTTCTATTTATTACTCTGTCCAAAGTAGCAGATGTTGTTAATATTGTTCTTGGTTTTGATGCTGGTTCCAAGATAGACAAAATTACATACTACTTCAAAATTATGACTGTCAACAGTTCAACTGTTCAAGCCAAGTCACGAATGCGATTTGCTAATTGACGTTTAAGACTGTAGCTAACAGCTTAATGAAGTCAGTTAGCAACTTTTCTATACAGAATAATTGAAACAATTTCCTAGCTCTTTTTCCGTTACTATCTGCAAGCATGGAAGCCTTACATCAGCACCTTAATTGAATTAATTAGTATTTTTACTTACATGCATTAATATAAGCAGTTGATTTGCTTATGGACGTTTAGGCACTTATAAAACCCTACGATGAGTCGATTAACAACTTTTTTTATAAATCATATATTAATTAATACAAATTTCTAACTCAATTTTGAGGCTAATCTAAAGTTTACACTTCTTGTGCAACAGCAACAACTTGACAACAGATTCTTTGTAGCTTTAATTAAGTTAATTTTATTTTTTTTTTTAGTTCGTATTGGTGTTGAGAATTTGCATATTTACTTTTAGGTCTCTCTGAAAAGTCTATAAAGTTTCTAACGGGTGATCCAAGTAGAGGTACTTTTTTCAATAGCCCTTATTTGACAGGGTGCGCATGAGTCCAGTCAAACTGTCATGTTATTTGTTTGGCGTTTCATCATGGATAGACTTACCCCCCGAAAAACCTTTCTTAATCGGTCAACTGTATTATAAAAATTCACGTTCTGTAAAGAATGTTTTTCGTGCGTTTCGCTCGATTTATGGTTTATGACCTACTGAACGTATTATTCGCAACACCATCATCCATCTCGAGACTCAGAATTCATTATAGGAAAAAATTCGACGTAGACCACGTCCAGCACGCAGTGAAGAAAATATAGCAGCCGCAGCTGAGAGTGTACACGAAGACCGTGAAAAGTTGATTCGACGCTGTTTGCAACAATTCGGACTGACGTATGGAACGACTTGTCGTATTTTATCCATCTCAAGATCAACCTGAAGAGATTCAAGAGCTGTCATTTCATATAGAAAAAACAACGGTCAATGACGGTGTGAACGTAATCGTAATCGTTTTTTTCTGTAAAGTCTAAAGTCTATGTGGAAAATCCTGCTTCGATTCAGATCTTAGATCAGAACATTACAATGGCACGTCAGTTAACAGTCGAAATGTTCGAAGGGGGTATCGAAAATTGTACTCAACGGATAGAACACTTGAGACGTGGGTGCGACCAATATTTAAAGAGATAATCTTTAAAAAATAAGTGCTAAAAATGTTCCTTCGAATGATACTAAACATTCCCCTTTAAAATTAAAGTTTCTGTTTTTGTTCTTTAAAAAGTAATGAACCTCGAAATGGATCACCCTTTAAATTGGGTTTGATATGATTAAAATGTTGATTGACGGAGCATGAAATAAAATTTTTGGTTAATTCTTACTACAAACGTTCGGCAGGTGACGCTGTGATTGAAATGTTGATATTTTATTGTATTATAAAGGAAAGATCATATGCCTAGTGTCCTTAAGGCTGTTTGATTTGTTTTTAGTTATTTCTAATAGTATTATAAAGATAATGTTATAAGTTTTCTTTAAAATATTATTTCATAATCGTGTGGCATATTATTTGTGCTAAATGCTGTAGGCTAACAAATTAAATATATCGCGGAGAAAGAAATATGCAATTGTAGAACAATTTAAAAAATGAAAAGCAATTTACAACTACTTAAAAGGAAAGGAATAAAGAAGGATGGAACAATTTTGCTAATGGAATGGAAATTTAAATAAGAAATATGACTGGCGAGTGTTGACGCAAACAGAATCGCTTAGTTATACAATACAAATGGAAACACAAATACAAAATATGTTTTGCAAATTTTCCAAAACCTATTCAAATATTTTTTAACGTTTCATTTTCTGCAAATCGTTATTTGACAGCCCATAATTTGCCGATAATTACGACTAAAAACAAATACAAAGATCGAAGGCACAATCTACTCAACTGCGTTTGGCTTAATCGGCATTCAAAATATTCAATATGCAAATATTTATTACCAACTGATTTTTTCTTAATTTTTTTGGTTTTCCTTTTCTGTGGATATAAATGTGCTTAAAACTCACACACGTTCAAATGTACGCAAGAGTGCTGGCAACGCCGTGCCAGACGTCTGCGGTCTGCGCTAAAATGTATGTAATTCGCAATACTCACTCATTGTCTAGTCTGCCATAATAATGCGACTAGGGTCTCGCTGAGTTTGCACGCGCCCACAGAAGCATTGCGCGCGTCGATAAACAAAGCTTGGAAGCAGTAGCGACGGTGGCGAAGGCGTGGAAGCGTGGAGACAGTAAGCAATAAAAATGCAAATTTACATGGCAACGTTGAAATATAGAAAACAGTTGCAATTTGCGTTTTGAAAGTAAAATTATTTAAAGAGTTTGGAAAGTGAAAATACTTATTTGAGTGAAAATGAGATAATAAATATTTAAGATTCTTGGGGGCTTTACTTAATTACTATTTCACTATTAGGGGTAATGATAATCGGTATTTAGAAGGTGTGGGCGTTATCGGTGAAATTGTGGATTCTAGATGGCACTTAGTTTTTTACTCAGATTTTTGATGGTGTGATCCTAAGACTAGATGCTTTGTGATGACCCCTACAATATTACTAAGTTCATTTTTTTTTAGAAATAGAAATGGTCTGTTCACCATTAACACTACTCTTAGGGTGGATCCAGAAATAGTAAAAATGAGATCTTGTAAGAGCGCTGCAAATATCCTTAGTTGTCGCTGAGCTGTTCAGCAGAGAGTTTATGGACTTTCTGATTAGAGCAAAAGACTACTTGATATCTACTGTTATGCCAACAACTGCGGACTGAAAGAATGAATGATAATCATTTATTTTGAAGGTATCTTTTGCGTATGGATTACTGCAGAAGAAGTCTTCTCTTGTTCTTATTTCACCTACTGATCCGTCGATGAAAATGAATATGAAGTTTTCGTAGTTGGAACTGTGGGTCACAAAACAATTGTCCCATTATTTTCTACTGAGGCATGAAAACGTTGTGCTTAATTGCCATGGATCTTCTTTTCTCGGTCGCATTGCAAATTTATTCATTAACAAGGTCGAGTATGGTACCATGAACACAGTGACGTAGTTAGCCCTAGTGACCAAAAATCGAGAGTTGGCTGACGGTAAACATGGTATCATACTTCACTTTTATTGGCCTACTATTGAGAATAACTTCCAAAGCCTTTGTTGATGTAGTTTTACTGCGCCCGTAATCCCTAGCTAGCAGATCCGTTGTCTTTTGTAAAACATCTAAATATTATCTAGGAAATGACTGCCTTCATCATAGACATCTCTTAAATATCGCGGACATAGTGCAGTCATCGAATTGCTCTGCAGACTTTGGTTACGAAGTAGAGACCAGTATTGAAGAAATTAACTTATCAATCGCTTTCCCAAGCTGCACTAAAACCGCTGTGATTATTGTTTAGGTAATTAGCAGCTAGAGAAGAGTGCATTTAAGATTGGTTATTAGTTAGGTAATCAAATTTTCGAATTTAATCAACTCACTCAATTATAATGCGTACATTTATAAGGTTTATTCCCAGCAGGATGAAAATTGATTAAAACCATATGTGCTTGTCAAACTTATGTATGCATTTAATTGCTCGTCAGCAAACAGCGCGTCGTCAAAACACACGTTCTTAGAAATATCGCGCTGTTGGAAACTGCGCTAAAGCATTTGCGAATCACAACAAAAGTAAAAAGCTGTGAGGGGGAAATTTTCAATACTCTTAGAGTATTTCGACATCAATACGAATTTTTCCACGTGACTTATTTGAACAAAGTCAAAGAATAAGTCAGCCGCTGTGAAATTAAATATGAGTTTATTGAAGCCAAAATAATTCAATATGGGAGGCATATAATACTCAGTAACCTACTGTGCTATTGATTAAAAAAAAAATATTGTTATAGCATTGTTTGAAGTAATGTTTAAATTTATAAAATATTTGTTCAACTAATTGCCTAGTGGCATATTCCTTTTAAGACCGTTTCTCGATCTTGGCGATTTCATCTGACAAATGATTTCAACATGATTCAACAAATCAATCAATCAGATCTTCCTAGGTTCTCCACCAAACGGAAAATGCATTTCATGATATTAGCTTGATTCACGGTGCCATTATCCTAGTTTTAACAAGTGATCCAAGTTTCAATAGGCTTTTTTTTGACAGATCGTGAGTCGTGTCAAGTTGGCATGTTATTTTTGTTCAACATAGTTTGCCATTTCACAGTGTAAAGTCTTACGCCTGAACAACCTTTACAAATCCTTCAAATTTATTACGAAAATTCACGTTCTGTAAGGATTGTGTTTCGCGTGCTTCGCTCAACTTATGGTCAACATAATCGGCCTACTGAGCGTACTATTCCCAAGCCCATCACCCATCTTGAGACCCAACATTCATTATTGGATAATATTCGACCGAGTAGACCCCGTCCAGCATGGGGTGAAGAAAATATAGCAGCCTTACTGAGAGTGTATTGTGGAGAGTCGATTCGCCGTTTGCAGCCACTTGAACTGACGTATGGAACGACTTGTTGTGAGCTCTTGAAAAGCTTCATGAAGATCCGATGTTTTCAAGCCAAACTTCGTCAACAATGAGGCTCATTTCTGGCTCAGTGGGTATGTAAACAAGCAAAAATGCCGCATTTGGGACGAAGACCAAAATGGTGGAATCATCGGCCCACATTTCTTCAAAAATGATGCCGATGAGAACGTAACCGTTAATGGCAGCCGTTATCGAACATTTAATGCCTGAAATTGAAGCTCGTGATCTTGGCGTCCTTTTGTTTCGAAAAGACGGTGCCACATCCCACATATCGTGTGATGTCACACCGCTATACTTTTTTCTTTAGGGATATGTAAAGTCTGACGTGTATGCGGACAATTCCGCTTTGATTCAGGCTTTTCGCGCCAGTTAAAATGTATGATTGACCATCTTAGACATAGCCGCAGCCAACATTTGGAAAAGATAATCTTGAAAAAATAAATGCCAAAGAATGATCTTTCGAATGATAATGAACATTCCCCATTAAATTTGAAGTTTCTGTGCCTTTTCCTAAAAAGTAGGAATTCTCGAAATAGATATAGTTTCGAAATCGACGAAAAAGTTGTAATGTTATATTCTTAGTCCTTGAACCATCACATCAGCAGCCGATTCTCTTGGTAATACCAATATTGGAGCGTCATAAAATTGATATAATCGTCATCTCTGATATGCTGTGGTAGGTCAGCTTAAATTAGACGGCTGAGCCCTCAAGGTGGGAGAGATCATACTTCGACTAATAAATAACCAGATAAAATTTGAATATTAACTATCGACAAAGTTTTTTGAACCTATCACAAATCTGCTGACATGTTTAATTTCTATTTATGTTAGACATCCACCAGAATGCCTAAAAGAATGAAATCCGAAGTTTTTTATCTTGATCTGGCAAAGACGGGACTAGACTTCATACTAGATCTCTTACGATTTACTAATTTATTACAGTTTCTAATAGCTGAATAGAGCTTGTCGAGCTAATCTGAGACCCAACCATTCAGTAGAGAACCACAAAAAGCCTATGGGCTCCAACGCGTTTCAATACAACTATTAAGATTGAAGTATCTGATCTAGCGAGTTCATCAGCATGCAGTTTCAGGAAACAACGCTATGATCAAGCACCAAAACCAGTATAACCATGATCTTATAATGGGTTCTTCATTTGTCTCAAGCGTACAGTTAGCGAGTTTTGGGCTAACATCGCCGCTCCACTATCCGATTAGATGGTCACCATTCTGTATTGCTAACTGTAATGAAAATATATTAAAACAATTTTGTTAGCTATTGCTCACTAAAAGGACTGCGCTAATATGCTTGACAATCTGTTATCACTTTCATGAGTTTCGGTTCATTTCCACTTATCAGAGCATCACTTAAAAGCAGCTACCTCGGTTCAAAGAGACCGAAATCCCAAAAGCAACTAAGTGACAAAGTGCCTAAAGTACGTACGAATTACACAATTCACGCAAATATGCATATATGACTACTATATACATTCAAAAGTACTCAGGACAAATATAGCAGTAGATACATATATGGTGTGTATGTAAATGAAAGCTCATCCGAGGTGCCTGTAACCAACGAGCATATAGCTTACGTAATAAAATTTATGTAGAAGGCCCTGTGACCTCCTATGTACACCTTTGCACATCAAACTGGTGGCATATACCATACTTATACTTCAATTAAAAGATGCCCGATAACCCTGGGTGTTGAAGTACATTAAGGCATAAATGTGCACTGATACAATAGAAGGCGAGATATGCGTAGCTTAGTGCCACTTGCTAAAAGTGCAACAGTGCCAATAGACGGGTAGTAAGGATTGCAATAACAACTGCAACGTGCATGGTATATGCGACGCCTCTCATATGCTGCTAAGCTAGTGAAACTACACTTAACCAATATGCAAGTAGTGTACTAAGACTGAAATGTAGGCAAAATGTATGGGGATTGCAGTTTGGGCTTACTTGCTACTTCAAGAGGGAGACTTACTAGTCATAAGTAGTTGATGTGAAGAATGTGAAGGAGCAAAGGGGTTTAAACAAAAAAGTGGTGGCAATAATCAATTTACTTGGAAAGGCATATATGTAGACTTCTAAATATACATACATGTATTACAATTCACTTTATTTTCTAAGATGTAGAATCTCTATCATACTTTTTTGCATCTTTTAAGTGATTTTGTACAAAATTAAAACCAATTATGAAACATGATTCGGTTGCACCGAATCTACAATACCTGATCGATCTGATCGAAGAAATGAAAAAAAAAAACATTTATTTGAAGCAGTTTAATATCGTGGTGGAAAAATATCAAATCGACCTTCTAATATCAAATTTTACTAAATTGAAAAAAAAAAAAACACATTATAAATTGCAGACGTGTGACATACATATACTTAAGATCTGCTTTACGGGAGTAAAGCAACGTTGCGCCAATTAGAAGTTTCAAGCGAAACCAGGTCCTTCTCCACCTGATCTTTCCAACGGGGTGAAGGTCTTCCTCTTTCTCAGCTGGTATTGCGTCGAATACTATCAGAGCTGGAGTGTTTACGTCCCTTCGGACAACATGACCTGGACAGCGTAGCCGCTGTCTCTTAACTCGCTGAACTATGTCAATGTCGTCATGTATCTCATCCAGCTCATCGTTCCATCGAATGCGGTGTTCGACTTGGCCAATGCGCAAAGGACCATAAACCTTTTGCAGGACTTTCCTCTCGAAAACTCGCATTGTCGACTGATCAGTTGTTGTCATCGTCCAAGCCTCTGCACCACATAGCAGGACGGGCATTTTGAGCGACTTATAGTGTTTAGCTTTTGTTCGTCGAGAGAGCACTTTACTTCTCAATTGCCTACTCAGTCTGAAGTAGCACCTGTTGGAAAGAGATATGTTGTGTTGGATTTCGAGGCTGACGTTGTAGTTGGTGTTGATGCTAGTTCCAAAATAAGCGAAATTATCTACAACTTCGAAGCTATGACTATCAACAGTGACGTGAATGCCTAATCGCGAGTGCGACGACTGTTTGATGACAGGAGATATTTCGTCTTGACCTCGTTCATCACCACACCTATTTGCTTCGCTGCCTTATTCATTCTGGAGAAAGCAGATTTAACGCTGCGGGTGTTAAGGGCAATTATATCAATATCATCGGCATATGCTAGCAGCTGCATACTTTTCTAGAAGATTGTATTCTCTCGATTAAGCTCTGTAACTCGAATTAATTTCTCCAGCAGTAGATTGAAAAAGTCGCACGATAGGAAGTCATCTTGTCTAAAACCTCGTTTGGTATCAAACGGCGCGGAGTGGTCCTTACTCATCCTGACGGAGTTTTTGATGTTCCTCAACTCAGCTTACACAATAGTATTAGTTTTGTGGAGATACGGAGCTCAGACAAAGCAGCATAAACACATCTCATTTTCGTGCTGTGAAATCAGCTTTGAAATCGACGAAGAGATGGTGTGTGTCGGTTCTCTTTTCACGAGTCTTTTGCTAGATTTGGAGCATGGTGAATATCTGGTCGGTTGTTGATTTGCTAGGTCTAAAGCCACACTGATACGGTTCAATCAGTTTTTTGACGGTGGGCTTTAACCTTTCATACAATACGCTCGATAGAACCGCATACGCGATGTTGCAGAAGCTTATGCCACGGTAGTTGGCGTGGATTTTGGGGTCTCCCTCGTTGTGGATTGGGCAGCGCACACTTAAATTCCAATCGTCGATATTTTCCTGCGACCATATTCTACAAAGAAGCTTATCAGTTCTTCGAAGCTTGTCACCCTGTCATTTATATATAATATAATTTTTAAAGTCTCTGACGTTTCCGTTGTCAATAATAAATGGGAATGGCAAAAATTGCGAAAACTTCAACGGATTGACTGAAAAGAATTTTATATAACGAATGTAATGTTTTGCGTCAAAGAAAAAAACGTTAACTTCAGCTGCACCGAAGCTAACATACCCTTCGCAGGTGCATTTATTTTAGTAATTATGTGTTCAGTTTGTATGGAAGCTATACGCAATAGTAATTCGATCTGAATCCGCCTGGATGTCTATAATCGACTCAAAATGGGTTCCTTTGACCACCGATTTTGTTTTAGGAAACAAGAGAAAGTCATAGGGTGACATGTCGGGTAAATAAGGTGGCTATTGCAACACGGCGATCCCTTTAGAGGCCAAATACTGGGACAGTCTGAGAGCGGTGCGGCACGGCGCGCTGTTGTGATGAAGGATCCAGTTACGAGCGATGTCTGGGCGCACCCTGTTGACACGTTTTCGCAATCTTTCGAGTACTTGGCAATAGTAGACTTGATTCACAGTTTTCCCCGGAGGAACGAATTCTTTGTGGACGATTCCACGGCTATCAAAAAAGGCAATAATATCGTTTTCACCTTCGACTTGCTCATGCGAGCTTTTTTCCGGCGGAGGGCGCGCGGACAGAACCATTGTGAGCTTTGGCGTTTGGTTTCCGGGTCGTATTGGAAAATCCCCATACACTCCTACAATTTTAGCGTTCGTTTCCGAAGCTGTTTCGCCTAATCTGGCGCAAAATTTTATCGCGACGCTTTGCTCTTGATTTCGTTTTTCCATTTTCGTGACGAGCACTACAAACACACGTCTACTCAACTTGACGCAGCAGGCGAAGTAAACAAGTTAGATATCAATGGAAAGGGGAGGGATGCCAAAAAAAGAGAAAAGCAATTTCAAGGTCATAGGTTTACCACAAGCGCGGCAATAAAATCAGTTTCATTACTTAATTGTCAAACCTCGTATTATGCGATCAGAAAATTGGAATATAGGCTAAGCTTTAGTAAAGGGTTCATTGGAACCTTTCTGTACCATCTGTCGAAGTTCCAATGAGGATGCGAGCCCGTTTCATCCCCAAGGTTCCAAACGAAAAAACTCTCTAATATTTTTATACCTTAACAGTGATATATATTATTTACGATACTTTAACGTTTTTTAAATATTCACAAAAAAACGAAGAAAAAACAACAATAATATTTAATTTTTTTTTTCAAATTTTAGATTTAATATTTAAACTAAAATTTCTGTAAAAGTTATTACAAACTTTTAGTAGCATGAGATTAAGCGAAAGCGAACAATGAAATTAAAATCTGTGGTAAGAGAAGCAAAGAAGGAAATAAAACAATAAATAGCATGCAAAAAAAAAAAAGATTGAACGAAAACCAAACTAATTGACCTCTCCCACTACTAAGCCTCAAACAGGCAACTGCACTGTCTTTGCTGTTTGGTTTGTAAAACCGCAAGTCAATTGCAGGAAAATAGAACGGAAAGTGCTTTTGCACTATTGGAATTTATTCAGTTATTAATAGAGCGTGAAAATTAAATTGCATGACATTTGCTATGGTTCAAACTGGGATGGGTGTGCACACCATAAGTGGACATAACAACACAAATAAATATCGAAAAAAAACGACAATTATACAAGTATAACAGCAGCTAGAGAACATAGCATTTAAGTTTAGTTATCGATAGAAGCAAGCACATACTTGCTGTACTATATACATGTTATAAAAACAACAATAAATAAAATAATTGCTTTAAAAACTTTGCTCAATGTTGGATTTCCAGCTATAGTGAGTATTAGAATGGAGAACAATTAGAACAAGCAAAACCGTTAACTTCGGTTAACTTTCACAGATTCATTTTTAATAGCATAAAGGAGTACCCTTATTCTGATTTTGATTGGCATTTTGTTAATCTATAACGTTTGGATGTCCTATCTATTATATTGACAAATTTCGATTCGAAATATATCTGTCTCCTTCAAGTTTAAAAAATACATAGACGATATTATTCATAAAAGAGCGTTTTATTTTTCTGTTGTTGGATAGAAGTGAGTACAATACAGGTAAGAGACAACAGTTTTATTGAAAAGTCACCGGTCTATAACACACATTGTTATGTTATTCAACATAGTTTTTTTCAAGGAAGTTACACTGATTACAGCGACAATACAACTTTTCGATGCCATTTTTGTAGCATGATTTGTTCTATTCTTCAAAGTAGGCCTCAGTTTCGGCGATCACTACTTCATTCGACGAAACTTTTTTCCTAGCGAGCACTTTTTTGAGATGTGAGGGCAAAAAATAGTCGCTGACTGCCAGATCTGGAGAATACAAAGTATTCACAAATTTTTGCTATCGTTTTCACTAACTTGTGAAACAGCACTTTATTTTTCTTCAAATGTGGCCATGTTTCGGCGATTTTGTCCTTCAAACGGTCCATTACAAAATTATTGATTTGTATCTGAAAATCATATTCAACTCAGAATTAAACTCAGAAAATTGAAGGTCCTAAACGAAATTTCGAATTATTTTAGAGTACACACTTTCATATTTTCACCTTGAATACGTTTGTACGGCGGGGCTTTTGGACGTGTCTCAAGCTTTTGACAAAGTTTGACATACGGCTCTAATGATCAAATTTAAATACATGCTACCCAAACAATTTTGTGAAATAATTGCTTCGTACTTAAAAGATAGATACTTCCGCATTAAACAGGAGTATGCATATTCAAACTTGCAACCGATAGAAGCCGGTGTTCCCCAGGGAAGCGTGTTGGGGCCAATGCTTTACTTGCTTTTTACCAGTGAACTCCCGTCTGATTCTAGTTATATGACAGCGACATTTGCGGATGACACGGCTTCGTTAGCAGCTGGAGCGTCAACTTTAGTAGCTAGTCGACGAGCGCAAACAGTAGTCAGTGGGCATCTAAGTGGCGCATCAAGTTATACGACACCAAATCAATTCATGTCGACTTTACCTTGAAAAAGCCGGCATATTGTCCAATTTATATAAATAACATTCCTATACCACATCCTAACAGTGCTAAGTACCTAGGTATCACCTTAGATGCTAAGCTACGCTGGAAAGAGTGTGTCCAAAAAAGGAGCGAAGGAGGAGATGGTATGAAATTTGGCAAACTTTACCACCTAGTTGGTAGGAAATCCACGCTATCAATACAAAACAAAGGGTATTCAGACCGAAGCCTGTTAATTTGGTAATTCGTTAGTTGATACTTCGTTAAAAGGTTTAACTGTGAACATACTTTTTGTTCTACCTATGTAGTATGGTAAATTTTATTCCGAAACAGCTGATTCAATTTTATTAAAGAGTAAAAATGCCTCAACAAAGTGCAAAACAATAATTGTCAGTAATTTAATTGAAAATTATGTGGAGCAAATCAAATTTATTACTGGTAAGTACTTTAAATTGATGTACAGAGGAGCAGGAGAGCAGCTGATGTGATATTACCGAGTAACGAAGCAATTATCAAGCTTGCCAGATGGATAGTTCGTTTCTCGGTAGAACGATAGTCTGTTAATTTTACAAAAACAAAAAAAAAATATAAAAAACTACCGAATAACGACTAACGAATTAACAAGGCTGGGCTGAATACCCCTATTATATAATCAAGTTCTAAAGCCAGTTTGGGCCTACGGACCTCAACTTTGCTCAAGTCAAAGCTGTATTGCCAGCATTCAGCCCTTTCAAAGTAAGGTACTAAGGACTTTAGTTAATGCTCCGTGGTACATTAGATCTGCCGACCTTCACCGTGATCTAGGCGTGAATTCAGTGGTAAATGAAGTCTCCAAAATAGCAAAGTCTCACGAACTGAGGCTTAGACAGCACGTTAATGAGGAGGGCTCCAGACGCTTCGAAACTGCTGGGCGAGAAATCCGGTTGAAACGCAAGAAGCCTTCCGACGTAGTAAGACAACAGTAGCAGCAAATGTATCTATTAACATTTAGCTTTTAGGTATCTCTCTTTATTAATTAGACTAGAATTGTTGTTAGTATTTTAATTTCATATGCTAGGTACAATGTAAAATAATAATAATAAAAAAAAAAATAACCTGGAATATAAGTACATATACAAGTATTGAAAATCCTAAACAAAATTTCGCAACATTTTGCATTGTACTAATACAGTCAAAGGGGTGAAAAACTTGATTTCTCAATGTCATTATTCAAAGGGGAACACAAGGGGAAGGAGAAAGTATTAGACTTGATGATACCAACAATAGCATAGCAAAAGTACTACGATGGGATGAGTACAACATTATTCTATGACTCTATTATTAAAAGCTGCCTACGCTAAAAAATCTGAAACTAAATTTAATTTTAATTAATTTTTGTTACATTATTTCTGAAGGCAACAATCATACCCCGAACAAAGTTCACCTTAAGTTTTAACGTAGAAAGTATAATAAATTCGCGGAAATTTTTCCGTTTGAAAATAGCGCATATATGCACATTAGTAAATTATTAAAAACGTATAAAAAAAGTCTGGACGTCATACTCGTATTTGAATATTTATTTTAAAATTTCATTGAAGTAGCTAAAGTTTACTCATTAGCGGCTGCTTGGGTGCCTGTGTCTGTATGTACAATTATCATAATTTCTTATAGCGCTTTTTCGTGGTGTGTTTGAACAAATGTTTGCAATGCTTGGTATTTAATTTTCTTTCACTTTCAATTTCAATTTCCGGAAGCATTGTGGTATTTCAGTTCACAATTGTTCTAATGCCGACCGTGTCTTGCATGTTTTTACATACATATACTATTTGAAAGCATTTTTTTTGGCAAGCTTTTGAACCACTTTGAAGTTGCCGATTTTAATTGTATTATAATTTTATAAATATTTGAATTTAACTTTTTATTTTAATGTTTATTTGAAATTATCCGCACAATCGTGTGGTTAGCTAATTTCAACTGGCGTACTTGTTATAAATAGATATTGCGAAGCTAATTCAAGTGAAAATGAAAGTAGAATTGGATGCTCTTTTAAAAAGGATCCGACTTTTCAAACTAGTTGGAACGCTTTTATTTATTGGGTATATCTGGCAAGCTGAAAACAATCGTTATAAAGATCTTTTTAATAACAGGTCGGTTGCCATTTTAGTGAACCGGACTTAACCATAACATTAGTTAAGTGATTTATGAGTAATTTTAGAGTTCGGTGTGAACTAGATATTTAGCCAAGTAAATTAGTTTTACCAGAAAACGTTGCTTCTCAAGCAAAATTTATTGAAAGTCAGTAGTGAGTCAAAAATCGCATAGTTAAATTAACGACTGTTGTGCTACTATTATCCATGAGCTTTATTTAGGATGCGAATATACCTCTTTCTTTATCTAAAACTAGCAGTCCGTCCCGGCATCGCACGGGGTAGACAATTATTTATTTTTGGAAATTTGAATATAAAACACTTTTTTTCACAAATATCTTTATTTGTATTAAGAAAAATCCCACAGTTATATTTGTATGTATGTCTATTTATGTTCAATTTCTTTGATGGTTTAAGTGGCGGGCACTTTTGAAAAACTAAAAAATAAAAATAATAATAATCAGATAATTAAAATAACAGTAATAAATAGTGAATTCAGTCGTTTTACATATAAGTAAATAATAAATTATTAAATAAATATATTAAATAATGATAATAATAATATTCTTTAAAAATTAGCGTATGAAAATATTATTAGTAAAAGTAATAATTACGAAAAAAATAAAATAAAAATACTAATTATGAAAAATTAAAAAATAAAAATAATAATAATCAAATAATGAAAATAACAGCAATAAATAATGAATTCAGTCGTTTTACATTATACGTTGTCAAAAAAGTCTTGCGGTATTTTCGCTAGTTGGTGCTGAAAGCGCGTGGTTCTAGTTTTGTTCGTCGCATCGGGTCATGCTATACGTTTGGAAAGCTCATTTCACGCGCTAACGCATGTTTGATTGATTGTCGTTTCTTTTAAGTCGTTCGTGAGTTATAGCGTCGCAAACATGGAGCAAAATAAAGATAAAATACGGAATATTTTACAGTACTACTACGATAAAGGCAAAAATGCATATCAAGCCGCCAATAAAAATTGTGCAGTTTATGGACCCGATACAGTTTCCATTTCCACCGCACAACGATGGTTTCAACGTTTCGAAAATTGCGATAAAATCGCTGAATTGGTCGAAAGAGACCGGCATAGTAGCAGCCGTAGCATCGGTCAAGAGCTGGGTATGAGTCATCGAACCGTTATAAACCATTTCAATAAATTCAATAAATCATTCAATAAAAATACCGCAAGACTTTTTTGACACCCTAATATATTTTTGCCACTGCACGTGCTAAATAGCAGCGACAACGTCGAATTCCTTACATTGATTCTATCGGCTCTGTTAGCCACCAAATCGAACATCATACATAATTCAATTTACACCTTCTCTGTACTTTACATTCTCTGGCCCGGCGCGCTTTTCAGAATGCATCGCAAACAACGGCCACGGCGCTATGGCGGTTTTTTTTACCTTTTGAATTTTTTAATTCGTAATATCTTTTGAATGGAAAGTCCAATTTAAAAATATTTTATAGGTAGTTAAATGGTCTTGACCATAAAATAATTTATTTGGATAAGGATTAATATAAACACATAAATAGCATGGTTTGAATTTGGTTAGCATTTTCATTAATGTTTAATATGAAAAAAGTTGTTATAGTGACATAACTGCAATAGTTGGACATATGCTACCGTGGAGTTTTTTGTAGACATTATGATGTTCTTCAATATTGTTGTACATTATTTTCTTTTATCGCTAATAGTTTCAGCAGCGCATTCGACGAAAGACATTTTAAGACTCATTTTTCTACTCCTTTGGTTATATTGTTCAAATTTTGCCAAAGATTCCTAATTTTTTTCAAAATTAAATGTAACCTATGTCAAATTGGAAGAATGTAGCATTCTATTGGTGAAAGAATTTTTTAAATCGGCCCAGTACTTTTTGAGCCTAATCATTACAAACATACAAACATACAAAAATAGGTACAAATCTTTCCTCTTTATAATATTAGTATAGATGAGACTAGATTCACTTTGTTGTTAGACTGAATCGCAAATCAAAAGGCTGTCTAATCTTCAGCTCAATATTTGTGTAAAAATATATTTAATGAGCGCTTGGAAACGCTAAATGCTGGAGCTTGCTCTCAGACTAATTTTTTCCCTTCTATTTTCAACTAACAACTAATACTCAGTCTTTGCATCTTTTTCTAACTTCTCACTTCGTTTTCTCTTTAATTATGCTGTCTTTCTTCTGTTTGCACACTCAATCTGCTTCGGTTTATTAAAAAAATTTTGGCAACTCTAGAGCATATTACATATACAGTGGCATTACATATTTAATGTAGCCGTTTCATAAGTTCATAAAATAGCGTTATTTCACGATACATATATAAAAACTTGTATTTCCTTAAAATAATTTTATTTTTTGCGCTTCCTAATTAAGCCGAATACTTCTCATTGCCCCGCAATTTTGTTTTGATCCCGTAGTTTTTGCTTCCGTGCAAAAATTTTATAATTGTTTGTCATTCTAAGCATACTTTATGACTGACAGCCAACAAGCCGAATGTTTATGTGTACATGTTACATTTATTTTATAGTTTTCTGACACTACAAGTTTTGTCTTGTACGCTAAATAAGTTTTTATTGCCCAGCAGAACTAAACTCGAAGCATGTTGCAAGTCCATTTGAATTTATTTGCCGCTGTGTTCTTCTACGCTGCTGGCTATTTGCATGTCGTGTCGGTTTTGACGTGACCGCTATGCAAAGCACTAAAAAAATATAGTTAAATAAATTTTCTGTTGACAAACTGTTACGAAGTTGCCACGGAAAATTTGCAAATATTTGGAAAAGCGACATCACGTTTTCATGTATATTTAGTCAAGCGCTTTATTGAATTTTAATCTAAATAATATTCAGTCAAGAAGTGTCATATGTATGTTGCAAGATTGAGTTAGCTGGTATGTTAGTTAATTCTACATAACTACATGGCTACTAATATTTAAGAAACAAACTGCCTCAGGCATTATTAGTAGCCATAACCATGTTCAGTAATTGCTCTCCTCATAGAGCATAATAAGCCATTAAGACTAGATCTACGCAGCCGTTTGTTAAACTCATCGTTGTCTTATTATTATTCCATTTTCCTTTGGCTACCAACTAAACAGAAAGCACAATCAATCATATTTCACTCCTTATATTCTATTTATTGCTGGTAAAGTTGGATTGAAGGCTTTAACCTTGTTTATCTACATGTATGGGTAGAGACAGGTGTGAAAAAAATGGCGCATCCTGATGACATTGATCCTGACTCTCCTGGTGGTCTGAAAACAAAAATCAAAAGAAATTCTTAATCAGTAAGGATACTGTTTTTTGAAAAATGGCGACTGCCTGAAAATAAAAATCATGTTTTACGCTTTTTGTTGAATTCCTGAATTTTTTTAAAATATTAAAAACAAAACTTTTTACACGATGCTGGTAGGAACGATAAAGGATTATATAGAGAAGGTTCATACAAAGTTTCAAGTAACTTGGTTGAGATAATGCCGTTACCGTGCGGAAAAAAGTAGTTTCGAGAAAAACGCGTTTAAAGCTTTACGTTATACGATATTCGCTCAACCGGTCTAGTTGCCACGTCACTAAAATGGCTACAACTTTGAAAATAATTTGAGTTTTGTAAAATCCTTTTAGGGAGATATTTTTGAATATCAAAACTATCGAATTATAAAAAAAAATGTTTCGATTTTTTTAAATTTCTAGAGTAACATACCCCCTTAAGCAGATTTGTGTGTAGAAAGTTATCAAAAGTTATCCATCTGTTATAAAATTACTTTTGGTTCTTAATAAGAAGATGCCAAATTATAAAGTAAAAGCTCACAAAAAAAGTTTTATAGAACCACCATATAAAAATACCTGTTATTTTGTTGAAAGTTTTTTTGATTTTTAGAATGTAAAATAGAACTAAAAATTTTAGAGTTAACGTGAGTAAATTTTGAAAATTCTGTGATAGTTTCATGAAGAGATAATTTTCACTAGTAGTATAATGATTTCTAGTTATTGATATAAAATTTCTTCAAATTACCAATTATGTCAGTGTACCACTATGCTTTAATATGGAAATCTAAAATAGAGAATCTTTTATTCATATTGACATTGGCATAAGGGTTTATACTGGCACTATGTACATTAAGGTGGCCGTTATTTCCCAACGAACCTTGTAAGAAGGAGGAAAGTAACATCGGCGACCCTATAAAAAATATATAAAAATGGTCGACATGAGGAGTTGTGTTGACCGTCTGCATTTTATAAATGCGAACTTGTTCCTAAGTTCTTAAGATATCTGAAATTCTGTACAAATTATTTTTTCTCTGGCTCATAGCTTATTTGTCGAATCCGCCGCTATCGGACGACTATAGCATATAGCTGCCATACAAAATGAACTGTTTGTGTGGAAAATTTTTTTATTTGACATATTTGATTTATGCACAAAATTTGGCAAAAATGGATGCTACAGTATCCAACTACGTTTTTCAGATCTGACCACTTTACCATATAGTCGCTATAATTATGGAAAAAGCAATTCGATGTAAGCACGGTTTAATTTGGAAATAAAGTTTTGGATACTCTGTTTTATGGAAAAAAGTGAAATTTCAGGGGACGTTGGCAAAAACAAGAATAAAAACCGTCTTGGGAAAGAAATCACACCCCAATGTAGGTACGTACATATGTACAATACATACAAATTTCACTGGCAACACACAAGCAATCTCCTTTTATATTCACTACGCTCATTGCTATTCACCTCATTTAAAATAGTGCAACAAACATGCGCACCAACATTTGGCTACTCTTCTTCTTGTAATTCACAGCGCACTTCCGTTTCAATTGGCAGTCACTAAATTAGCTGCATATCCTTTCAATTTTATACCATTGACTTTGACATTCGCGCCCTGGAGGAAGGCAACACGCTGTTGATGTTGCTGGTGTTGCCACCTTAACCCAAATCACCTGCGACTAATCTGCGTTGATTTCTTTAGCTCCTTCAATGTCAATATAACTTTGTCATTCTATATATATATTAGTGTGTGTGTGTGTGGCGGGTTACTTGGCCGTCATTTACTGCTTTTATTAATATTCCTCACTTGTTGTCACTTAAGTTGCCGCTGCTGCATTGCCAGCGAGTTGACAAAGTTCAAGGTTAAACACCTGTTTGTTTGCTTGCCCGTCTGCTAGCTCATTTTCTCGCATTACCTTTATTTCTACAGCTGCAGTTACATGTATATATACATACATGTATGTAGTTGTTGCCACGGCAATAGCCTCCTCAAGTTGCAAGTTCAGCATGCAATCGCCGAGGCCGTGGGGTCGTATATCATTATGCGCTGTCGCTTGGCGTCTGCTCTGCGGTAATATATTCCTGCTTGAGGTATTACTATTCAGGTGTAAGCAATCGATTTAGCAGCAACGTAAACATACTGCTAATAAATCTGTGCGGAAAGTGTTGTAAGCAACTTGCAGTGGGTGGAGAACAGATTTAATTTAAATAGCAAGACAGCCAATGTTTTTAACGGAGTGTTTAAACTTTTTTGAAATTTCTTTTGAATTGGCTTTAAATATTTTACTTATCTTCGATGAGTGACCTTATGTGGTTATTATTGGCAGAATTCTGCTGCAACTGGCTTAAAAAAACATTCGCATTTTAAGGCTTTTATCTAAGTTTTATTATGTAGGAAATGAGAAGGCATATGAGTTTGTGTGGGCAGCCGGGAATACCGATTACTAGACTGCGCTAAATCATTTAGCTCCTAAATATTTAAAGTACCGGACGCGTGAAGTATACTAAAGGTCTTGAAATAGGCAATGCTGAGTCCGGTGCTTTGACGTAATGAGGATATTTGTCAATCCAAAAGGCTATTATCTTGAGTTAAATATACTAAGTTACACTGAAGGGCCATCACTGGGCATCTGCGCATAAGATCTAACTTTTGGAAATTGGGCAAAGTAGATGCGGAGGATGATGTGACACTAGAACGTTATCTTTAACCTGTAATGATCAGTTTTCAGGCGTTTAATACCTACGGATTGCAATGAACAGATATTTTATCATCACTTATGACGACGATTACACGATACTGACGGTGGGTAATCAAAACAGTGGCATGTATACAAGAGTTAATAGCTATCTCTCCGCTTTTTCTCTGCAAGGAACCTGACACCCTCCCCCACTAAACTCCCAGCGACCAACTGGTCAATGGAGTACAGATTAGACATTAACATTGCAGTCGATGACGTTAAAATTTCTGCTAATATATTTTTGCAGAAATCAATCGTGCAGTCGCTTTCTTCGAGGGAGCCGTCTACTAGGAAGATCAAGAGGACTTTCTTTGGGCAGTGACCGTGAATGACGTACTTGGAGTCAAATCACCACTCAATGCAGATGACGAGCTCGACGAGCGAGACTCTAGAGTGGCCCTTATGCAGGTTTGTTCTGGATACCATCGTTGGTTAAACTCAAAATTATCCAGAATCGACCTTGTCATACTAAATATATGTCTTGCATGCAACGAGTCCCCGCATGATTCTAACCACCAATTTGCATGCGCAGCTATGCCAATTAATCTATCATCTCTGACCACGATGACAACTTACCTGAATCTTACCACTCAAGCATGGACTAGATAACCATTACAACAGCAACATCAATCAGATACTGTATTTTTCAACCAACCAAGCAAACTTCACGTCTTCTTACAATATTGTAGAGAAAAATGTCTTTAAAATGTCTTATTTATGGAAAATTAAATCACCTCTCGTCTTAAGTGTTCAATCTCCAAGTTTCGAAGCATTGAATGGTAGAAATTCTACTAACATACAAAGAGATGCCAACTGAATTTTAGCTCGAAAAAACTGGTACGGTTAGATTACATCATATGAGTATTTCTTATAATTAGGCAAACAACTAAAGATGAGGAAGTAGTAGAAAGTTAATAGTGTTATATTATTCACACCACAATCTGTTTTAATCAAATCGGTTTAATTGAACTAGTTAAGCTTTTGAGAACTGTTCTACAGCAAAAAAATTAGAAAGAGCAATTTGTTTATTGTTTTTTTTTTTGTTGCTTTTTTTTTGCTGTGTTTGCTCCGGCTTTAGGTTAGGTTAGACAATTTTATAAAGGCGAATTTCTTAGATATCAGTTTCGATTTCTGCATTTCCAGATCCAATTCCATAGGATAATGGAATTACTTTTGTCGAGAAGGTTATAAAAACCGAACGCGACTGGCATGAAAATTATCAGTGGTTCGAATTTTTTAAAGAGTGTTAATTTTTAAATCTTAATTCCTTTGTTAATTTGGAAGAGTACATTAATTAAGAAATTAATAAATTACAGAGAGGCCAACTAAAGAAACTTAGGGTTAAAATAAATTATGGTGATTTATATATATATAGTATATACTTTTTTTTATATAATTTTTGTTTTTTTTTTTTATAGCGCAAAGTATAATTTCTTCACTAAGAAAAAATCATAACGCGATTGTCCCTGCGTCAGAAGACATGTTACTACAGGGTCACACCAAAAGTGCTGCCCGTTTGCTTGAGCATCTGGTATACAAGTAGTTTGTTCGATTCGTTGAAAAGTAACGCTTGGCAAATCGAAGTCAGCCATGATAAACTATTTTGAGATTTATTTATTACTCTCGGTACTGATATATTCTAAGGCACCTAGACCAAATACTAAATGCTTATAGCCCTTTCTTTCTAAGTAGGACGGCACATGAGGTCAATTTAAAGCGATGAGCAAATCGTCACTTTGCCGATAAGTTCTAGAAAGAAGTTAGCTTGCCACTAGATAATCTCTCCAGGAATCTTACGACTAACCTTAGGTTGAGGCATTCCCCTTTGATTAAACGTTTAAGTGCTATACTCCCTACTTAATTCCATGTGAAAGAAAATGCACAAAACTACGTGGCATATGTCCATAGAGATTAAAGCAAGATGACTCGAAAACTAGCGATTCATTGTATGAAAGCAGATAGTGCCAATTCACGATAGTTGGCAACACTAACAGCAGAATAATGAAAAGTGACAGCGAATGCCAACGAAGTCAAGAAAAAAGGTGTGCACAACTAAAAATAAAAGTTTTTCAAAGCACCTGTGGCTATAAACCGAAACCGAATGGTGTGGTTGTTGCTGCTGTTGCAATAACATACCAGCGAATAGAGTGCGAATGTGCCATGATGCGGAGGTAATAGATGTCAATGGGGACAGCGAAGATAAAGGAATGCAATGAACAGGTAAGTGATGGGCCCAGTGGGGGTGTTAAAATGCCAACTGAATGTTAAACAGAAGTGCCAGCAAGATATTTTAAAGAGGATGCACATAAGAAATAGTAAAAAAAAAAAAATAATAAAAATGTGGAAAGAAGCATAGGAATATAGTTGGGGTAAGAAAAAATAAGAAAGTTTTAATATAAAGAATGTAGGAAAGCGCCAAAAGGTCTGAAGCTAAGTACTTTAAAGCTTTCTTTGTAACTGTTTGGTATGCGTGTGTCACGCTTTAAAAAGCGATAAGCTGTCATGCCACATATGCACACATATACTATACGATATATGCTAATGCCCTCAGCGCTGCTGTTGCTTTCATTTTTGCTGCTTCCGCAATTTTGTTGCGCTGCTTTCCGTTGGCAACTTTTTCGAACTCAATCGTTAAGGCCATTTAAATGATTTAACTGCGTTGAAGTGCATAAACACTTGGCGGCGCTTAGCCAAAGGCGCCTTTTATTGTCGAAATGTTTTCATTTTCCTTTGGCAGTAGTCGATACACATAGTTGTTGCTGTTTTGTTTTTGTTTGTATGTGTGCGTACTTGCCACATTAAATGTCAATAAAAATCGTATTTGGCAGGTGATTTGTCTAAATTGTTTACTTGAGAGCGTTTTTGCGTATTTCTTCTGGCGATTGGATTAATGCCAAAGGATTTGCAGTGTGTTTATTCTTATTTTGGTTGTTAAAGCAAAGGATATAAATATTTATTACGCTTGAAAAGATAACTTGCTAGTAGTGTTATGGAATAATATCGATGAAAAAGTGAGTTTATGCAGTTTTATTGTTTAATTAAAAACATATTCAGGAAAATTAGTAATCACTCTTTTTGCTAGCTTTTTTTCAAAATCCCTCAATGGGATAAGATATTCTAGGCACTGCCTAACACAAATATAATCTTTGACATTTATATTCTTAAAACTTAGCGAGTTTTTACTTTTCGTGAACAAAAGTTAGAAGTTTTTTGCTCCGAAGGCCTGTTGTACCACATGTCCCTAAATATTGAACTTTTGGGTATTTCTTTCATCTAATGATTTTAGTTTTAAAAATATGTATATGGCTTGTCATAACATCACACAATCAAATAGTAACTTAAATACTACAATTAGTAAATTAATTACGACATTTAAAATTCAGTTTTTCGAAGCAACACAGAAATAATAACGGGTTGCCTCCAATAAGACGCATAATAAGAATATAAAAAAATACATAAAAAATATCTGATTTCTAATGATTCGATTAAAAAAATTTTGGAACGAAATAAGAAGATTTTAGAAAGCAAACCAAACGTTATAATCTTTGAACCGCTTGTCTAAACTTGACAGCTATCGGATTATTAGTTTGTGTTTTTTGAGTGAAGCCCATTTTGCTATTGTAGAAAAACGGTTGAAATTAATTTCGCATATAGACAAAATATTATTTTTGAAGGGAAAAAAAAATACAGTTGAAAAAAAAAACAAAACGTAGCTTGGTATCGAGTTTCTGGACAAAACCAACCATCAAAGATATGCTTAATTTAGACGTAGTGAAATTAGCACCGAAGGCGGTGAAAGCAGAGGATGTCTAAAATGGGTTGTTACCAACGAAAAGATAAAACAAGTTCACAAAATTAGTTTGGATTATCAAAAAGGGAAGTTTTTACAGATAGCAGGCACTCTAAAAATATCAACTTTGAATGTGTAAATCTTATCATTTCCTATAAAAATTCTCTGCGGAAATTGGGTGGTCACTTTTTACCGAAAACAACGACGAGTTGATGATTCGAAGCTGTGGTCGGAGATGCTCAAGCGCTATATTTGCGGACGCGTATGAAATGATTCTTATTGACTACCTTGAAAAAGGAAGGACCACCAACAGCGACTATTACATAGCGCTAATGGACCGTTTGAAGGACGAAATCACCGAAAACTGGCGGCCTTTGAAGTAATAGAAAGTGTTGTTTTCTTCAAGACAATGTACCTTGTCACAAGTTAGTGAAAATGATGGCAAAGATCCATGAATGAGGCTTCGAATTGCCTCTGGATACCCTGTCTTCTCCAGACCTGAACCACGGCGACTATATGCTGTTCTGAGATCTCAAACGAACGCTTGTAGGGAGAAAATTTTTAGTGGAGTGAAGTTGTGATGACCGTAACTGAGGCCCAATTTGAAGCAAAGGACAAATCTTACAAAAAAAGTATCGAAAAGTTGGAGATCAATAATCTGTGTATTCTCTTAAAGGAAACTATGTTGAATAAAAACAAACGAATTTTGCCAAAAAATTTCATAAATACGTAAAGCCGAGGACTTTTTATTAACCCTGTTAGAACAGGTCGATCAAACTCATTGAAAACGTAAGAAAAGATTTTGAAACGAAAAATAGTTTATGTGCTATCTGCGATCGGAAAAAGTAAGTGAAGAGACATTATTGAAGTTACAAGTATTAAAACCGATTTCCAGCTAAACTGCAACTTCTATAGAAAAAATATTATATTGCCAAGTTGCAGATAATGAAAAGCTCTACAGTTTTAGTATGAACACATTTTCAAATGACCTGAAAATTTACATGAGAAATTCAAAGAATTTTCGGGTATTCTAATTTATCTTGTATAAACAAGAGTAATTTTTGCAAAATTTAATGAAAACTTAACTTATTTCGAATTATAATAAAAAAAACCCACATTTTCAATTTTCAATTTAAAATTCTTAAATTAAAATATATTAAATTTTTAAAAAGTTAATTGACTATATCGTACATATGTTTGCTGAAATCACTACTTTCTGATGAAATTAAAAATGGTAGCCCTAGTGTGGCAATCTGGCAACTCATTCAACTCAAATTTATCGTAAGATTCGGCATTTTTTACGCTACACATACACAGAACATTTTTACATATGAGCGTTGTTTGTGTTATGTACAGCAACTTAAAACATTCGTCTCGGCAAAAAAAAATTAAAATAAATCACGAGTATTTTCGGGCGACTATGTTTTAACATTTTCGACTTTAACTAATTATGTAAGTTACACTGCATCGATTGCCTCAACACAAGGACCAGTTTTTATTGAAGGTAATATCAATTCAACCGTGGTCGTAGATCACTTCAAAAAATATTTCGTAAAGGTCATTCAAAATCATTTGTTCTTCCGGAAGCTACTGATGCTGTGCGCAAACTGATATTGCAAGATCAATCGTTAGCTTAAGACAACTATATGTGTTAGTGGGTTCAACATATATTCAAAATTTTTTATTTCTTTAAAGTAAAAAAATGTACTCACAATTTTTCAATCGTTTAAAAAAAGGACCGTGACGATTGGTAGAGTGAAATGTTATAATAAATGTGATAGTGATGCGTTATAGCACATACATCGTTACCGGTGCTGAATGGATTTATGCGTATGAGCGTGAAAGTAAACAGCAGACGACTTTATGTGTGTTTTCAAATTATCCGATTCCAACAATAGGTGTTCGCGCAAGAAACAATTTCATTAAAATGGTTTCCCGTTAAAAAAAAAAAACTGGACATGTCGCAACAATCTAACTGGAACAATGCAGAACAGTAAATTCTGAGTGGTACACAATTATTTCCTTTCTAGCTGTATTTCAAGAAATCAGAAAAACCAAGGACCGAAGACAGATCACTCGACCCAAAACAATTCTAGCTCTCACACATCGAGTGAAACAACTCCATTCAACTCCATCGAGCACTCAAAACACCGATTTTATGAGGCATTCTCCGTATAGTTAGTCCTGATTTTGCGCCGAATAACTTCTTTTTATTAACGTTCGTAAGAAATAAATCAAGAGTGGTGCGAAAAGGAAGTATGTTTTGGAGATACCTCATTCAGAGAGGCAGAAGTGTTTCGAAAATTGATGCAAGCACATACAAAGGTGCATGGATCCTAATGGAGAATATTTTGAAAAGCAATGAACAAATTTTCGTTAATTAATATCTGTTTTTGTTCTATAATATCGAAATAGATTGCGACAAAAAAGTAATAAATTATAATTAAAATTCACAATGAATACCAACGGTCAACAACTGTTTTCACCAGATTCGGCTAAGTGTGATCTTTTCTTGTTCTACAAACTGAAATTGCCGCTCCGTGGAACCCGTTTTCTGTCGATTGCAGAGATGAAACAAAATTCACTTAAAGCTGAAAGTCAACTCAAAGGGTGCTTATGAAAACTGTTTCGAAGACTGCAAAAATCGTTAGTATAACTGTATTACATGTGGTAGATATACTTTGAAGGCGACAAATAAATATTGATGAATAATTAAATATTTTACGTTTTATTTACAATCTCCGGGGCCTTTATGTCAAAACGTGTAAAAGGCAAACGTCGTAATCGTGGCATGGAATTATTATTCGTGAATATATTTTCTCAAAGAATATGGTTTTCATACAAAGAAATTAATTGTGGCAGCAATTTGATTTAGTGATTTAGATGTTGGTGGTTGCGATAAATGGTCAAATCGATATTTCAACTCTATAGGCTCTTTAGGCGATACAAATTTCGTTTTTCAAGGTAAAAAAGGACTTTTTTTGTGAATTTATTTCCCAAATCTGGATTGAGTAATTTTATTCGGACCTTTTGTACATTATAAAGCACAATTTTGAAAATGTAAGGTCATTTTTTCATGCAGAAATATTGGGTTATTAGCCGGTAACAGTGCTTTCCCCAGAACGTCTTGAGAAAAAAAAACACTTTGCGGTGTTCACCATAACTCGGCTGGGAATTATCCGAAAATAAAAAACCAAGAAAAATTAGCTAAACTATAATCAAATCTTCCCCCCAACGTTCTCTGATAATTCTTTTTTTGCATTAAAAAATTTTTGGCGGCCATCTAAAGTGTAAACTGTTATTTTCCACTAAAAATTCCGCCAATTTGTGGGTGGAAAACACCCTTAATGCAAAAAAAAAAAATTATTTAAATAAACGTTGGGAGCGGTATTTTATATGTTAAAAATGTGTTCAAAGTTTGAAATGAAGCGATCAAGTAGTTTTGAAATGACAGTGAACACGGTCTTTGAAAAAGTAGTTTTGAGAAAAACGCGTTCTCAGCTGCACTTCTACCTTCCTTAAGCTTACATGCTTTTCATGGTAACTCTTATATTGTAACACAAATATATAATATTATGAACTTTTGTGTAGATTACTGAGAAAATTATTGCGCAAATTGTAAAATTGTATTTCAAATTTCTGTTTTATGCTCTCAAGTTTTCATGTTTACTTATATGATAAAATATGTAGGACAAATAGGAATAGCTAGCAAATTAAGGACGATTTTTTTTTTAATTGTAGGAGTTAGAAGCATTGATAAAATGTGCATATTTGTCGCAACTTTCTGAAGGCTTCTAGATAAGTATTTATTTATGTGAGATCAATATTGGAGACAAAAATCATACAATTTTAGTGACTTGGTTTATCTTCCTAAATAGCTTGTATTAGCGAGCATTACTACTATTCTACGTCCTTGAATTGATATTTACTTCCACTATTCAGTTCAATATTCGCTGTGTCTATAAACAATGACTATGCACAACACATACTTCCCCGACGCATAGTTGTATTCGTGCGCTTTAATTAAACTTGCTAATTAAAATTGCTAACATGTAATTATGTGTAAAGCACAGTGCATTTACTTACGCCCGAGTGCAGAAGCTTACTTGCAAGATTTAAGGCGCATCCGACTAGATTATGAGCAAACAAAGCGCGCTGAAAACAGAGGGATATAAACAAAAGCCAACTGCAAATACAAGCCTGTGCTTTATGCGCGACACATGCCCTTTGTAAACAACTAACACTAACTCGCTCACTTAGCTGCACACACATGCTCACGTTTATATGTTGCAATATGCTTGCGCTGACAGTGGCACCAGCATGGCGTATACGCAACATTTGGCGCTTTGTGCGCGCTTTTGGTGAGTGTGTGTATGCGTGGTGAGTGCTACTTTGCTGCATTGCCAATGTAGCGTCGCAATTTCCGCTTAAGCGGCAAAATGAGAAAATTTCAAAATTTCTACTCATTTTTCATTCGCACAATTACGCGCAGAAAGCCAAGCAGCGCCTCTAACACTGGTAGCATACTTATGTGTGCTACTGTATATCATCGCTTTTGATATGCAAATTGCGCTGCTGCATTGTGTTGCTCATTGCATGCAGCCAGATTTGCACTTACACACATACACATACATTTATTATTAGTTTCATGAGCAAAGCCTTTGACAATAGCAACAAACATATGCTGACTTGCAGTAACAGCACTTGCGTTTAAGTGCATATACTATGACAGTCTTTTGGCACATATACACATGTCCTCGCTTGCCACTTGTCCGCCAAGAGTTTGGTGCAGCGATTTTTCCTTCCCTGTATGGGAAGCAGATGAGCTTTGTTGTAGCAAACTCTTTTCTGATCTTTGTGTGACTGCTATGTATTGCTAGTTAACCTACTTTCCTTCACAATACCAATCGTGGGTTAGCAGTTATTTACCTGTATGAGTATTCCTGCAAGTTCTTAATGCTTTACGAATTATGTATTATACTTAATCTCTTAAGAATAAATGACATTGCTACAAAGTAGAATATGCTAAGTTGTTTCAAACGTAAAGTACTAGAACTTATGGTTGCTGTGCTTAGTAATGCTGGGGTAAGTTAGGTTAGATAGCTGAACCCACAGCAAGGCTATTTTCGCTTATACTACTGGATGACTCTTAGATTCGGGGAATTTTAATAGCGATCTGGCAAAGGTGGATCATCCGCTAGTGAAGTGCTGAGATGATTCTATTATTTTTCAAGCAGCATATTCTATTGGCACTCGGTAAAATTTTAATCTTCTTACGACTTACTCAGTATGTTTTTGCGACTGTGCTGTTCTTATTAGCTGACCAGCGCTGCACGAGCTCTTCTGAGGTTCAACGAGTCAGCAGTGAATCGAGAAAAGCAAGCGAACTCTTACCTGTTTCCATTTCTCAGCTAGCCAGATTGAAGTGAAGTGAGCTAGTAAGTCTAGACATCACTACACTAATTTTGAGCGTACGGTCAGCCATCTCAAGGCTAATATCGCCTGTATCGCCTACTCTGTAGGATTCTGCGTTGCAGAACGGTAGGTTTTAATAGATTCCACGAGCACTTGAGTACTTTGCAATATTCAGGAAGTCTGAACCTGAAGTTTGGTAGATAGTTCACGATAGATAGATATATGTACTTTAGTTTGGTTTCATAGGCTCTACTCATCAATGTTTCAACTCTTTTCAATCCTCTGAAAAATACGTACTCTAAATATCTGCAAATTAGACTTCGATTTAAATTTCTATCTGGAGAAGAACTTCTTCTTGTTTGGAAAAAAAAAGAAATTACTTTCTGCGCATACGTGGAATGTTAGACATTTTTCTGCAATCCGAAAAATATAGTGGATAGGACAGATCGTTTTGTTACATACATCGGATCTATTGAAGCTACAACGACTCGTATGCAACTGTATGTTGAGTGAAATGCGTACATGTCCGACGGCAGCACTTGAAATCATGCTTGAGCTCACATCACTCCACCTAGTATTCGGTCAGATAGCCAAACACACACTTCTACAAATGACAGCAGAAGAGTGTGTCAGAGGTAAGGTAATCTCGTTCCAACGGATGAAAGAGTTGAGTGGTGTAATACCATTGGCTCTTCTCCCAAGGGAGAGCATTACGAAAAGGTTTAACTTCACCAAGAAGTTCAAGAGTACTCTTAACATCAAGGCTGAATGATTTGACAGCATTCTCAAGCTATTGCTTAGGGATAGCACAATCAAGTGGTACACTGACGGCTCGAAAACGTCGGAAGGAATTTGTGAAGGGGACCATGCACCAAACACTCCATACCTATGGGAAGTGATCCGAGCATTTTTCAAACGAAGTCTTTGTAATAAGTCGGAGGCATAAAGATGAGCCTCCAACGCAACTATCGCAACGAACGTATAATGAACTTAAAGTAATCTCTGCCAGATCAAATCGCTACAGGAGTGTAGAGAACGGCTGAATAGGTCAGCGGAACGTAACCAAGTACACCATATCTGGGTGCCTGGTCTCAAAAGTATAGCCGGAAATGAACTGGCTGATCCCTCTTTGCGATTTTAAGGTCATAAGGTGATGATAATGAAGCAAAGTAATCATGGAATTATATTATGGTGGGAATGACTGTATCAGTCTGCCGGTACAACGAATAAATACGGAGAAGCTTCCCTCTTTTCGTTTATTAATATTTTTTTGTTAACTTTTAATTAAATTTTTTTCATAATTTATTTAAACATTATTTATAATTAAATTTTCTTTAAAACAATTTCTGTTAAAGCGCAGGCATCCTAAAAGGTAACTACTTCTCATGAACATCATAGTAACTGAACTCTATCTGGTGTCACAAAGGACCAAAACTAGTCGAAAAAGTTTTTTCTTATTTTGTCAATGGATGTCGAATATCTCCTGTGCTACCAATCACATTGTGTCATACCATATAGTGTTGAAAACATGCGATTTCAAGCTTCATTTAACAAAAAAATAATTAAATTCGAAAAAAAAAACATACAAGTATTAAAAAATTAGTGAAAATATTGAATTTCGCTATATTTTGAAATTTTTGTATAAAAAAGAGAAAAATGCCACGCAGGGCACCAATGAAATTTGTGAAGTTTACGGAGACAATGCTGTATCAGTCCGTGTAGCACAAAAATGGTTCGCCCGTTTCCGTTCTGGAAATTTCGATGTGAAAGTTGCACCTCCCTCTGGTCGACCTATCGTTGAAAAGTAGATGAAATTATGAAAAAGATTGACAAACAGCCATGACATCGCAAAGGAACTTAACATTCGTCATCAAATGGGCTTGAACCATTTGAAAAACCATTGGAACTCTCAGAAAAGTTTTACACTGATGGAGTAATGTCTCTAGCGGAAAAATGGCAAAAAGTGGTCTGTCTACCAGAATGATACATGTTTGTTTATTTATTTATTGGTATAATGGAAGCTTGATTAGAAATACGAAATTGGCTACTTTACATTAAACATACTGTGTTTAGAAGTACCGTTAGAGGATATATTTCAAAACTTAGTAACTTTGGACATTTTTGACCACTAAAATCGTCTAAAATTTATATGTGTGTATATAAAATAATTTTTTCAGCCTCAAAAATATATAAATATATATACATATGTATATGTATATCAAATTGACTTCAAATTAATATACAAATATAAATATATATATAAATATTTTTTATAACCAGCATTGTCAAAATATATCACACCAAACTTTCACCTTGCAATGCGCCGCAATAAGCAATCCCTCGCATGTGCCTTGCTTTTGTTGAACGCAACAAATGATGCATAATATGCATAATGCAGTCATAAAGCACTGTATGATAAAAGCACTGCCAAGGTAAAACAGTGTGAACTGACAAAACATGCGTGAGAAAGTGTTGCAAGCAAATACACTGCCAACATATTATTTTGCCATTCAACAAGGAAAGCTTTCTTTCGTACATTTTCTGTTTCTCGATTTCTACAACTCGCCGGCAGAACTTCTTTGTTCCTAGTTATTATGCTATGAGTATCTCCACTAGCAAGCAGTGCGTAATTTCTACTTATATACAAATGTGTGTCTGTGTCCACTGTTTTAACGCTTACATGCAGGTGAAACTTTTAGTGCACGCCTTTGGATATGCAAAGAAAATATGCATATATGCAGAAAACCGATTTTCATAGCAAAAATATGTACAGCAAGTGCACGAGTTGAGTGCTAAAATTGCTTGTAGATACAGATAAATACTATAGGATACTACTTTGGCAGCAGGATTAGCTTAAAAGGTGGTCTATGACTTAGAAAAGTGACTGTTAGTGCTTAGCAGGGTGGTTATTATGCGTGAGATTAGTTTTTTGGTTTCTTTTATGCATAGTGTTATAACTTTTGTTATGTTTTTTGGCTATATGAAACTTCTGTCTTTAAATATTTTTGGTTTTATCCTCAAAATTAAACATTAAAAATCCCGAAGAAATCAAAATTCGAAGTTTTTATAAAATAAGATTCAGTTAACTCACTTTTGGCGCAAAATTTTGTTTATATTATATATCTTTCAATATTCGCTTATTACAATTCGTATGCTCTGCGGCAAAGTGCTATGAAAAGTCTATCATAAGAGAGGCGAAAAAGGAAAACGCCCGCATATAACGGGAAATTTAATAAATTACATCAATTTCGTGCGGCGAAATGAATTCGCCTGCAGCGTGAATAACAAATAACTGCCCGCATGCGTTTATGTAGCCCTATAAAGGTTGCATTGATTTATATTGGTACATAAAAACCATTTATTGAGTGGTGAGGTACATAAAAATGTATGACAATCCTTTGCGCATACCCATATAAAAATATATATATAGCTATACATCGATAATACTTTATCGCTTTTTACGGTCACTATGCTTTTTATGCTGCACCCAAACAAATAATTCGCGTGGCACAGCTTCACCACTTTCTTGTATAAAAAATTACCGCGTCTAAGGTCGTTCCCGCATTTGAGTGTCAGCATTCCAAACGCTATTAATGTCAATTTTAATGGTGTCAATCAATTTAGCATTGCGTGTGAAATGCCGTTAATTTTTTGCCCAGCTCTCTCGTTTGATCATTTTACGCTTCTATGCAGTTGGCATTTCATTTGCTGGAAATAATGTGGGCGTTGAGAAAAAAAACTGAATTACGGAAATGTTCATTTAAACGATAATTTTATTGCAAAGAAAATGCGAGTCAAAATATTGGTAGTGAAAAGTTACTCATACGCAGTGCCGCAGAGTTATATTATTTATGTTCATAACCCAGTTTCAAATGAGATAGGAAAAATTATATTAAAAAAGCAGCGTTATATACTTTAGTCGTACACCAAAGAAAGCAGCAGCTCTAACTTAAATATACCAAGAAAACGTTAACTTTGGCTGCGCAGAAGTTATAATACTCTTCACAGGTGCATATAATAATATATAGCATAAAAAGGCTTAAAAAAGAACTATTATACTGATTTTGATCGGTCGCTTCATGGCAGCTATAAGCTTCGTGGTTCGACTCAATAAATATTTTCGGAAGTGGTGGCGATGCGTTGGATAATATTCTATGCCAAATTTAGAATATGCAGTGACAAATAAAAAAAATTTCCGTACGAGAAATTGAGTTTGATCGGAAGTTTTGCATGACACTATGTGATAAGACTGGTATGACTTCTTCGAAGAATGTTGTGATGTCTTCGATTAGATTAGATTAGGTTAGATTTAGATTGAGGTATGCACTGCGACCTTGGGTCTATTGTGCCCTCTCCTAGCTCACAGGGACTCCCCAAACCCCAGCAAATCGATGAATTCCAAGATTTTGCTGGGAGCTAGTGAGTCGATGCGATCCCTATTTGGAAATATGGTTCCAAGGGCCTTAGACCTGCGTCTCCAGACATCGATGCAGTCGATTAGCAGATGCTCCGGGGTTTCAGGCTCCCTGTCGCAGAACCGGCAGTTGCCGCAAGAGGCTAGTCCTAGGTTGTGTAGGTGTCTATTCAACTTGCAGTGGCCGGTGTAGAATGCGACCAAGAGCCTGAGTTTAGTCCTTGGGAGGTTTATTATTGATTTGAACCTGTTAAGGTTGTACCCCCTATTAGCAACTTGGCATGCCGCATGCCATGCGCCCGTTGCCAATGACCTTCTCTACCCACTCTTTCTTCCTTACGCAGCAGCTCCTTTATAGTGTGGGGGCCCACCCCAGTGAACGGTTCGGGCCCTACCATGTTTGTGGAGGCTGCGGAGCGGGCTAACTCGTCAGCCAGTTCATTGCCGGCTATGCCTTTATGACCTGTTACCCAGATTAGGTGTACCTGGTTCACTTCCGCTAACCTGTTTAGCCGTTCTCTGCACTCCTGCACTAGCAGCGATCTGATCTCGTAAGCGGAGATCGCTTTCAGTGCCGCTTGGCTATCGCTGAGTATGGATATGCGCTCATTACGATAGTTGCGATGGAGATTTATCTCTATGCACCGACTTATGGCCAAGACTTCGGCCTGGAAGATACTGGGGAATCTGCCCATCAGTATGGATAACCTCGTGCGTGGACCTGCGATCCCTGCACCAATACCTTCCGACGTCTTGGAGCCGTCAGTGTACCACTTTAGTGTACAATCCCTCAGCGCCAGCTCAAGAGTGGAATCATTCCACTCGCTCTTGCTGCCAAGGGTAACCTTGAACTTCCTCGTGAAATTTATTGTTCTTGTAATCCCGTCCTTCGGGAGGAGGGCAATTGGAATGTTGCCACTTATCATCTCCATCCTCTGGGACGAGATTGCTTTGCCATTGCCGCATCCTTCTGCCGTTATTTGCAGGAGTGAATGCTTGGCTACTTGACCTGATGTCTTCGATAATAATTAAATTTCCTGCAGATATTTTGTAAAATAAAAAGTTTTTCTTACAAAGACTTGAGAGTGATCCTGTAAGATTTGTATGCCAGATATAAATATGATTGTCGTATGATATCGGCAATTCCGACAAATGAGTAGGTTATTGGTGAGAAAAATGCGTGTATGAAATTTTTGATCGCGACCTCAGTAAGAGACTAGTTCGTGTATATACAAACAAACCTGGCTTAATCGACGCAGTTCGTCACACTGGTCTTTTATGCATATATTTGTGGAGTTTCCGACGCTTACTTTTGGGTGTTACAATTAACTTGGAAAATTTAATGTGCTGTTCAAGATATAAAATTGTAAGAACCAATATAGTAAATCACTGACTTCACAAATTGTTCGAGGAAATTTTGAATTTTATGGTCAGTTCAAATAATTTCTTAATCCGTGGCTGTTTCGTTGGTGTCTGAGTATTTGGTAATGAGTCTTAAAAAAAAGTGATTTTGAAGGTGTTTTCAATTCTAGACATTAGGTAGACCAAATGAGAGAAAAATAAGTATTAATACATCTGCCGATAGTAACGAAACCGTTCATTTGGAACTATCTAATTTCATTGAGCCTTTATGGTTCTCCTCAAGCTCCAACTATCGGGAAGCCAGCAAAATATGGGGCGGGTTGAGCGTTGCTCTACTATCGATAAGTTATTGCTGTTATTGCACAACGACTTGTACTATTTACTCTTCTACAATATTTCACTGATATAGTACAAGATATACCTCGTTTTTCTTCAGTAAGAGTTCAAAAAAAATTAAATATTTAGTAAAATGAAGGAAAAGGAGTGAGGGTAATAATTGGTAGTATCCCTTATCAGATCCTTTAAGCTCTTAAGTTATTCCGTCTCACCTTGCTTCGTCTGTCAGTTCCTTCAGAAATTTCAAGCCTATTCTTCTTCGATGCGGTTTGCAAATTTCGGATCTTTAGACGAGAGTTGTAGTTGCGATATGTAGTAAGCTCGACCTTCTTCAATTTTTCACTTAAAACTTCTGATATTTTTTCTTTTTCTGACTAGACTTGCAGCTAAATGTTTCTTGAACCGACGCTTTGTATATATTTTTCGCCTTCAACTGTCCTTGCAGGATTTTGCCCTGGGCTTAGTCTTTATTAAAAAAAGGACCTTTCGTATCTCTCAGAGGCCAAAGTAAATCTTCCTCTACGATTCTATTCATTAATCTATATGTTTTGCAAAATGAGGTTGGTGGTAGCTGGCAGCACAGCAAGTTTTTTTATAATCAAGGAGCCCTTAGAGTTTTTTACCAACTGAGAAATATCTAACAATCATTGGCAGAGGTAGCTATGCAGCCCCTTCCCCCAGTGTCCTTTGTAAGTCAAAGTTGCCAGCGAAGAACAGATATATACCCTCGTCTTAGCTAAACGTCATCTGCCCGCATAGCTGTGACTTGCTCTAGGAACCAACATATAATAATTGCCATGCTGAGCCGGTGAAGGTAGCAACTTCCATTGCCCTGTTAAGACCCTCGTCGAGGGTATAACTAAGAGCATTTCCGCCAACCTGAGTCGTCTAAATAAAACCGACCGATGTGCAGCCATGCTGTAGTTTTTATTGAATCCAGAAGGAGTTTTGAAAATAAAGGTTTGATCAAAGAAAGACACAACAAAACAATATCTAAAAAGGATTTTGCTGATGTCAAATCCTCTTTTGGCATTACGAAGAAGTCTGTTTCCATCTTGTTAAAGCTGTGTAAACCAGCAACATTTTAGAGATCAATACGAGGTATGACAATTAAGTACTGAGACTACAACTCATCCATCCCCTTCACAGTAGTCCCCATGGGCAGCTATACAGCGATTCCAGAGCGTTTTCCATGCTTACAAGCGATACAGTTACAAGCGATGTCTGGGCGCACCCTGCTGACTCGTTTTCGCAATCTTTCGGGTTCTTGGCAATAGTAGACTTGATTCACAGTTTTCCTCGGTGGAACGAGTTCTTAGTGGACGATTCCACGCCTATCAAAAAAGGCAATAATCATCGTTTTCACCTTCGACTTGCTCATACGAGCTTTTTTCGGGCGGGGGGCGCGAGGAGACAACCATTGTGACCTGGGCACGACTAAGAGCACTATCACCATACACTCTTACAATTTTATCGTACATTTCCGAAGCTGTTTCGACCAATCTGACATCAAATCTCATCGCGACGCGTTGCTGTTGATTTCGTTGCTGTTGATTTCGTTTTTCCATTTTCGTGACGAGCACTACAAACACACGTCTACTTAACTTGACGCAGCAGGCGAACTAAACGAGCTAGAGCGATAGTACATATATCAATGGAGCGGGGAGGGATGGCGGAAAAAGAGAAAGGGAATTTCAAGGTCACGGGTTTATCAAAAGTGCGGCAATAAAATCAGTCTCACTACTTAATTGTCAAACCTCGTTTATATTACCACTTTTTCAAAATATCTAAATAATTTTCTACCATAAATTTAAAAATAAATAAGCCACTCATTTATATTTTGTCATACTTTCAAAAACTTCAATTTTGCTACTCAAATTTACTATTTGAATTTGTTATTGGTTGACATGTGGCATGCAATTTCGTTGTTGTCACAAATATTTGTTTTTATGTTGCATAATTTTTGTGGCATGTTCAGAAGGGCTACGAGAACAGCAACAAAAAAGCAGAAGGTTATAACTATTTCAAATTCTGCTCGCCTCTAAAGCCATCCTCTGGAATACAGCGCATTGCTGACAGGCGTTGAATTCACCAACTGACTTATACCTCTTACATATTTCTATGGTTGTCAACACTTGTACTGCTCACAACCGACTTGTATTAGGACTCTTGAATGTTACACCTTGTCTTCTATGTCACCGTAAGCAAATGTAAAGCTTATGTGGCATATTTACATGCAACGGAAATGCTTTGCCACTGCAGTCGTAGTAAACAAGCAGCTGTGAGTTTGAGCATGGATATGGGTGTGAGTTGAAACGAATACAGTTACTTGTTAAAGTAGTTTCCGCCGTACAGCGCAATGACCGCTTCGATGTCAAGCAGTTTTTGTTGTTGTTGTTGTCAACACGCTTGTGAGCATAAGAAGTCAGCCAGTCAGGCAGCCAAGTAGCTTTCGTGCAATAATTTTATCTCGACAAATGTTTTTGCCATTGCCATTTTGTTGTTGTTGTTGTTGTTATTTACATGGTTTCATTGAAAAAAATATCACAGTTATGTTTTTGCGACAGTATTTTTGTTACTTTTGTTTTTGCTTTGCAGCATTTTATGCGCTGCTTACTGGCTATCAGTGGCTTGCTGCTGCCACAGCTGCGTGTCCGTTTTGTGTGTCAAGTAGTAAACTACTCGCAGTACACAAACAAGGAAAAAGAAAGACGGAGTTCCATAAAACGCTCAGTGACCTCAATTCACTCGCCGGCTTATTGCTGTTGCTCTGGCTGATATAAAAGGCAGCAAAACGGCAATGACAACAACTGGCAATAATACTCCAAGCGCTGTGCTGCTTTTCAACTTGTTGTGCAACATGTTGCTGCTGCGTGTTTTACGTGGGCTTGTATGTATGCCACACTAATATATTGCTCTACGTGTTGTTGGGCGCTGCGTGCCATTGAACTGCGTTTCTCTAAGCACTATGGATAAAACTAATAATGAGTTTTCAAAAGTTTTATATTCTACAAATTTTTGAGTGCTTAGTTATGAATGAAGTTGGCTACGGTTGAGTTTTAAGCACTTTATAGCTTTTGCTGGAGTGAAACTTGATTTGGTTCACTTCGTGGAAAGTGTTCGACAAATAGAAATTTCACTTATTTGCCGATGATGTTTGAAAATTTTAGATGAGATCTATGTTTCTGTTATTCTCTAAACAGTTAAGATTCAATAGTAATGCTTAACGTGGGTTCATATTAAGTCAAGCCCGTGGATAAACGTGTTCAAGTTGTTGTCAAGTAAAGCCAAGCTAGGGATAAGTAAAGACAGTTAGAAGTCAAGCCAAGCCAGGGGCCAAGATGACTTTAGTAAGAAAGACGTTAGAAACTAACCAGGTCAATGGTTAATCAAAGTTAAGCTATAAATCAAACGAGATTTAAAAAAGCACCAAACGAGCTTAAGTTAAAGGTCAAGCAAAGGTACGTTAAGAATTAACAAGGTTGAGCTGAGGACAAACTGGTAATCCAGCGGGGTCTAGCTAGATACCAATCGGGCTTAAGTTAGAGGTCACGGAAAAACTTTTGAAAAGCTAACAAGCTTTAAAGGAAGTCAAGCTAGATATCAACCAAGCTTAAGCCAGGAGCCAAAGGAACTTAACTTAGAGGTTAAGCAACGAAACGTAGAAACTAACTAAGTCAAGTCATGGGTTAAGGAGAGATAATCTGGAAATCAAGCTAAGTCAAGCAAGAAACTATGCGGACTTAAACTAAAGGTCAAGCAAGGCCAAGTGAAGTCAAGCTGAGGGTCAATCAATACGAAGCTGGAAATCAAACGAGCTTCAGCTACAGAGCCAACTAAGCGCGAGATAGTGGTAGAATTACAGACAACCTATCGATGATAAGCAGGAACTCAAACGAGGATAAGCAAAGGATTAAAGCAGATAAAACTAGGCACCAATCGACCCGAAATCGGTCCATAACCATGATCTCTTTTGACTTGTTACCATTTTAGAGTACGCTACGATTATTATACATTCTAAAGGGTAGACAAAGTGTCCCGCGAAGTTTGTAAAACCAAAAAGAAACATATCCGACTCTATAAAATATAAGAAGTGATCCAAGTAGAAGCACTTTTTTCAATAGCCTTCTTTGGAGGTCACGCGTGAGTCGTGTCAAGCTGAAATCTCATTTTTGTTCAATATTGTTTGGCATTTCTTCATGGAAAGACTTACGCCTGCACAATGTTTACAAATTGTTTAACCTTATTACAAAAATTCACGCTCTGTCAGGAATGTGTTTCGGGCGCTTCGCTCATTTTATGGTCAATATAATCGGCCTACGGAGCGTAGTATTCGCAACTCCATCTCCCATCTTGAGACCCATCAGTCATTATTGGATAATATTCGACCGAATAGATGACGTGCAGCAGGCAGTGATGCAAAATACAGCTGAGAGTGTACACGAAGTCCGTAGAGAGTCGATTCGGCGCCGCTCGCAGCAACTCAGACTGACGTATGGAATGACTTGGCGCCTTTTTCGTCGAGGTCTTAAATTGAAAGCGTACAAATACAGCTTGTGTAAGAGCTGAAGCTGCTCGACCTTTCCAAGTGAAATTGCTCCGCTCAATAGGCTCCTGAAGAGTTCCAAAAAGGTCCAATGTTTTCGAGCCAAATTTTGTTCAGCGATGATACCGATTTCTGGCTCATTGGGTATGTAAATAAAAGCAACCCGGAGAGATTCAAGAGATGCCATTTTTTCTTTGAAAATTATGCTGGTTGATGTCTGAAATTGAAGCTCGTGATTTCGGCAACATTTGATTTCAATTTGACGACGCCACTTCCCATACATCGCATAAATCAAAGGATTTGTTGAAAGAACACTTCGATCAGCAGATAATTTCGCGTTTTGAAGTCTAAAGTCTTTACGAGCAATACCGCTTTGATTCAGACCTTGGACGAAAACATCACGCATGTTATTTGCCAGTTACCAAACCAAATGCTCGAACGAGTCATCGAAAATTGGACTCAACCATCTGGACCATCTGAGAAGTACCCGCAGCTAACATTTGAAGGAGATAATCTTCAAAAAATAAACGCCATATAATGTTCTTTCAAATGATGGTAAATATATACTATTAAATTTAAGGTTTCTCTGTGTTTTTGTTTTTTAAAATAGGGAACCTCGAAATGGGTCACTCTTTATATTCATGTATGTATAAATGATCAGTGGGATGGGCTAAGCCGACTTAACAATGTACATCTGTCCGTCGTTCTGGTTATCTATGTACACGTAACTAGTCTATAAGTGCTTGAAATATCAAAGTGAAATTTTAGCTCACAAATTGACGAATCGAAATCAAGTTCTTATATGGAAACTTTTTTATTTGTGTGGGTAATACAGAATTGGTGCGTTTCTTCTCGTTTTTCTTTTCATGTATAAATCAAACATAAACAGGGATAGCGGATTATATTTTCGCACAAATAGTGCCTCTAGTTTGCAGCAAATTTCATTCAAATATTGGCAAAATTTAACTGTGTCGCTTAAAGTCCCCTCATACTGAGTAAGAGGAATCTCTGTTGATACTGATGCAAGAGGTGGTAAAAATCTCTTCTTTACATAAGCTTGCAACTAATAAAAGAATTTTAGCAACACTGGTTGACTTTACACCATATATTTCGGTCGACATGCATGATATCTTAACAAAATGGCGCGAACGAATTATCTTCGCTGGACTACAGTTTAGAGCGGTTAATGAGAGAATTTGATTTTTGAACTACCTAACCTTCCATTTATTACACTTTACTGAATATTTGTTCATTTTCAACAAAATTACGTAGAAATATTTTCTCGTACATATTTTTTATAAACATCAAAAATAGATCCAACCAGTTTAGAACCTTCCCTGACGTTCACTTTAGATTTCTGACGACCGGTCAAACAATTACTAAAAATATTTTCCAACGTGTCTGTTTTCGATATTTTCTTTTAAGTATATAAATAACTTTTCTTTGACTTTTTATCGTACACAAATACAACAAGCCTGGAAATAGTTTCATACAATTTAACAATTTCAGCGAAGCGCACAAGCGCACAAAAAGGATATGGAAAATAAATGAAATATTCTCACCATCATCCGCAGCAGTCACGTATCGGTCATGAGCCGGACATGTGACACAAAAATATTCAAGTAGAGGCGTGACATAAAAACGCATGGTTACTTTCGACTTATGCGCGAATGTGTGAAGAGTCGTATATGAGTCAATATATACAGTGGATTGCTTAATAAGTATAAAAGTTCGCCTTTTTTCTTCTTTATATGTAGGCATTGATGTATGTATGTTTCTATATGAATACATATATGGATATATATGTGTATGTATATGGGTGTACCCAAGCTTAAAATTGCTGTTTGTTGGTGTTGACAGCGAGA
>JBAWJQ010005464.1:0-282788 GCA_037783105.1 Bactrocera zonata | reverse complement strand
CCTTCTCTCTATTTCTGGCTTACACAGTTGCTCACTTAGCTGATGGAGAAACATCCTACGGCGGCTTGTATATGACTTCAAGTGAGTGTTGTTGTCAACGTATATTATGTATGCAGCAAACGCAGCAACGTCCACAATATTATAAAAGAAAGCCAAAGGCCATCTATTTGTGCGCCGCTTGGTACTATATTCGGACAAGCTCATGTCTATGCTATCAACTCCACCTTTGGTTTTGTTGTAGTCCAATATAAGCAATGGCTTCTTCTGAGGACCGGACGTGTCTGTTGTATAATGAGAAGTGGACAATAATACAACTGCCTTGTTTTTCTTGGGCACGTACGAGCACATCGTAACGTGATTATAGAACCCAAACATTGACGATTCAGCCTCACGTCCCTTGGGGTTGGCAAATGCTGCTGGCACGAATGTACGCCTTTTGTTGCAAGTACCCAATATAGATAAATTATTGTCTATCATCAAAAATTTGCCAAGTTGTAGCTAGTGAAAAAGTTGTCACATACAATATTTCTTCCACTTCCATCAAAAAGGTTGATACATAAATCTTTGACTATTCTTTCACCAACGTTTCTTTCACGTTCACCAGACGGTGCCATTCCTGTAGAGATTTGTCCTTGCATTGAAAAATTAAATTCAATTTAGTTATTTATACTTTCAACAATATTGATAGTACCTGCAATGGATACGACGAAATGGAGTCGCACACCCACCAAACTTTTATCCCATATTTGGCAGGTTTTGATGGTATGTATTGCGTGAAGCCAGTTCCACCACGATAAGCATACAATTGTTCATCTACGATGACGTTGGCTCCTGCCACGTAATATCTACGAAGACAGCTGTTTAGCATCAAAAAAACGTCCGATATTGCTGCTGCTTTGTCAGTTTGTTTGCGTTGCTGGCGTTTGTTTCCATTATCAAAACGAATGAAGCGGCTAATTTCCCAAAATCGTCGTACACTCATTGCAGCACGATATAATGGATGTGATTTAGTATTCCACAAATCTTTCGTATGCACGTAACCAGAATGTGTAACGCCACTTAGCAAAAGTACGCCCAAATATGCATCAAATTCACTTTCTGTTATGGGAACCATGATCTCGGTTCTCTTGTTGGATGTTTTGCATTGTCATCATCAAAGAATTGCCTTACCTTTCGATTTGACTCACGAATAATTATGTCGCATATTTCGTCTGACATTATCAATTTGAACGTTTCTGAAATGGTCAAACCTTGCGTTGCCCGTACTGGTCCAGATTGTGCACTTCTTAGAATGTTGTGCGTACGGAATCTTACAGGTTGTAGTTGTATCGAAGACCAAGCATTACCATCTCTGGCAGTAAAATATTCCCCAGTTTCAATTGGTGCATCTTCAAGTTTTTCATCAGAATCACTGACGTCCTCTGGGTCATATTCTGGTAACGTGGGCTCTTCTAAGTCTGAGTCATCACCACCAATATCACTTACACATTCATCTAAAGCCTCGTCACCAACTACTGAATCGTGGTCACTTATTTCTTCTTGGCCCTCTTCAAGCGTTTGACGAATAAATGCTTGCTCTTCTTCATACGAAAGTGCGCTTAGTTGTCGTGGAGTAAGCCATTCACCATCTGCCATTTCACTTTGATTTTATTTTTTTATTTCCACAAAATAAACAGAAACGTCTTTCACTTCTAATCATACGTGCATGATAAAATCCGTAATACTGGTAAACCCTATTTTATACTTTTTAGCGCAGGTACTAGCGATTTTATGCCTGAGTTTTTATGTTTGCAACCTAAAGTAATCCTTATAAACACAAAACAATAAGTACTGACCACATCATCAGCGACCCTTAATAATCCAGAAAATATGTACTCTTGTATCTATGTATATTTGTTAAACTATATCAAGGTTGCCTGTGTAGAAATGTAAGTTAGGGTTTTATTAACCATGACCATTTTTAACACATGCATACGTATATTATCGATATAACGCAAATGTGTGAGTATATTATTAAAAAAAATCTGAATCGCAAGCGATTAGTTGAATGTGTACCTGCCGGGTTATAACGGCATGCCATTTGCCATACAAAACGTATGTACATACCAGGGTGAGTTGCTGTTGACGTGCGTAAAAAAGTTCTTCTGTTGACATAAAGGTTAAGTTTCTAGCAACTAAATTTTGACATCTGGACATTAGGACATCTGGAATTTTATTTTTTAAGTGCGCTATTAAGCCTTTATGGCACCCTATCATACCGGAGCGCCATCCGTAGCAATTGAAATAATATTTTTCAAAGGAATCTCTTTCTCATCACAAAACTTTTCTGATATATTGAATATGGTTTCGCCTTTTGCATCGGTCTCTAAATTTCTAGCAAATAATAGTTCTTCACATATTTTCTCATCTTTAATAAATCTCACGTAAGACAACAACAATGCTTCATTAGTTGGTTAAGTGGACTTATCGAGCCGAATTGAGAATTGGCTTGTCCTCAGGTGATCGCACAATGATTCTTCAATGTTTTCAGCCATTTCATCAATTCGTCTTTGCACAGAATTATTACTCAAAGGAATTTTTCGAATAATATCTGCGGCCGGTTTATGAAGCACGGTAGTTATTACTTCATTTATTTCTGGCAATATTAACTCTTCTCCGATGTTATGTGTTTTGCCTTTTTGAGCAATTAACAAAGAGATATTGTACGAAGCCCGAAGTCCGTCATCATCTTGCTTAGCAGCCGCCGAAAATAGTTTTGCTACACTAGGCTGAGTATTATGCTTCTTCTCTAGGTCTTGAAAATGTGCTACATTCTTGTCTCTCTTATCTGGATGCATTTTATTCAAATGATCTTGCAATCTTGAAGGCTTCATTGCTTCATTCAAAAATGTTTTTAGACATAGAAGACACAAAAGCGAGGATAAGTTTGTGGGATTTTCAATGAATCCGAATTTAATGTATTCCGCACAGTATTGCGGTCTCTTTTTTTTTACTTCCGCCACTGTTTTGCTTTGAGAAATACGTTTAACTTCGCGAGTAGTGTAAAGGAGGCGTAAGTAATGCTCATCTATTGCGCGTAAAACCACAAATGATTATAAAATAAATATTACATTGTTTATATAGGAATGCTTAAGCACAATTATTATATCGTAGTCCAAAAATATGAATTCTTATATTTCCTAGAAATACATTTGCAAAAAAAAGAATCTTTCTCCTTTCCGTATTATCTTATTTTTTCCAGAAATACATTTGTAAAAAAGAATTCTTTCTACTTTTCGTATTATCTTATTTTTCCCAGAAATACATTTGTAAGAAAGGATAAAGACCCTTTTTTTATTTTCCACATAAAAGATTTAAGGAGTTCAAAAGCTCAAAAGGTGCGCTACATCAGCTACCTACCCGACGGCATTTCGCATATGATAAAATAAATTTTTCAAGAGCTCAAAGCACGCGCTACATCAGCTCGAACTTACCTACCCTACACCTTTGTGCAAATGATTATATTATGATAGCAAATACCCACATACAGATTCGGCAATGGCAATAGCAATACGTTTAACAGTTAGTATTCTATAAATTCTATCCTGTCGAGATGCCCCGTTATGAAACGGAGCGACATTTTGACGTGATTTTAATTTTTTCTATATTCAATAAAATTGTTTGAGAAATGTCCAGGTGAGTTGCAATTGTAGCATTTCAATTGTGCTTTAAATTCATCATTTTGTTTCGTTGACTCAGCATATTTTTCGCTATTGTTGTCTCGCTTGCTTGGTTGATATACTTGTGGCTCACTTAGCCCTCCGCGATTAATGAAATAGTCCTCGATGGCGTCTCTCATCTGCTTTATTTTTGTGAACTTCATTCCTGAAATGCTTTGTTGGAGTTCTCTATGTTTTAATCCAGCTCTAAAACAATATTCTTTTACGATTTCTTTTGGCTTCCTCGTTGCTTTGGCCATCACGAAATGGGTTTCCGCCTCGTCTCGGTCTGAACCAAATTCGTGCCGTAACGCATTAGCAAAATTTTCCCAAGTTTTGTGTAATGTGGGTAATGCATCCAACCATATACGTGCAACTCCTCTTAGTCGTGTATGAATAGCCAACAATAAAAATTTCTCGTCCCATCTATATGGTTCAACTACACCATCGATTCTGTCAATAAATTGCTATTTGCAATTTCTTTTACTAACGCGTGTCGCATATTCCCGTTCGTTGAAATATTGCCGTTCGCAGAAATATTGCCGTTGCTTTGAATGCGTGTTGTAACGTTGTTATTAGTTGCCACCGTGCTTTCGTCGTTCGTTTAAATAGCGTCAGTGGCGTGATTTTGAACGCCTGCGCCGCCGTTGACTGCGACTGCGCTATCGTTGCTGGCTGTACCAGTGCCATTATTTTGTGCTTGTATTAGCTATACCATCATTTCTCGTAACTGCTTCATCTCTTGCTGCAGTTGTGTTTTTTTGGTACTATTGACAATTATGTTTACTCCTTCGCACTCATTCAAATAAATCAAGAAATGAAAGTAACTTTTTTCATCGCATTTAGGTAAACAAAAAATAACCCGAAAATGTGTGTTGGTAGTAGTGCATAGAGAAAAAATGTGTAGTTGTATTGAAATATTTGACACAAGTGAGTACCCGTGGTTGGCAGGGAAATAATGCATACACAAACCAACATACACATGTAAATGCGAGGTATGACAATTAAGTAATGAGAATGATTCCTTAAAAACCGTATATTTGAAAATTATTCTACAACTCTGCCATCCCCTTCAAAGTAGTTCCCTTGGGCAGCTATACAGCGATTCCAGCGCGTTCTCCATGCTTCGTAACATTTCTGGAACGCTTCGACTTGGATGTCCGCGAGTACCCCTGAACGCCGCCTGAATGTCCGTAATCCACATAAAATGAGTTCCTTTGACCACCGATTTTGTTTTAGGAAACAAAAAAAGTCACAGGGTGACATGTCGGGCGAATAAGGCGGCTGATGCAATACGGCGATCCCTTTAGAGGCCAAATACTGGAACACGCTGAGGGCGGTGTGGCACGGCGCGTTGTCGTTATGAAGGATCCAGTTACGAGCGATGCCTGGGCGCACCCTGTTGACTCGGGCGGGGGCCGCGCGGAGACAACCATAGTGATACATCGTAACACCTGGGCACAACTAAGAGCACTATCACCGTACACTCCTACAATTTTAGCGTACGTTTCTGAAGCTGTTTCGCCCAATCTGGCGCAAAATTTTATCGCGACGCGTTGCTCTTGATTTCGTTTTTCCATTTTCGTGGCGAGCACTACACGTCTACTCAACTTGACGAAGCAGGCGAACTAAATAATCTAGAGCGATTGTACATACATCAATGGAGAGGGGAGGGATGCCGAAAAAAGTGAAAGGGGATTTCAAGGTCACAGGTTTACCACAAGCGCGGCAATAAAATTAGTTTCTTTACTTAATTGTCAAACCTCGCATGTCGCCCACAAAAACTGCAAACATTGTTCTACAAAAACAACAATCGTCTCAAATAGCATCAGCAGTGTCACACGTCAATATGGCAGCCAAATAGTCGATTCCCAAGTTTGAAGAAAAACACACAACAACAACATTTTCATTCATGAACGCAAGCGCGCTTTCAACAGGCAAACTTGCTTCATTCATAAGAGCAGACACCATCACATAAGCTAAAAATTATAAATTAAACAATATCTGATATTTGTATGAGAAGGAAAAAGTGTGTAAATTTACCACGAAAAGGGGCAAGTAAGTAAAAATAAAATTTTGATACAAATCAGATTTTACTTATCTATTTGCTAGGTTCGGTATCCAAATTGAAAGGTCCAGTCTCCCGGTAAGTCGTTACCTAAATTATGTCACTTTCACTAATTATAATTATGAGATTTCGCGAAATATTCAGGGACTGCAAAGAAACCCGTGTACTCACTTCAAACACAATATATGTTCGCCATAAGAACGTGTGTATTTTAATATTTGACAGTTGTCGTTTGCAGTCTGTCGCGATCATTGTGTTCAGCATATGACAGCATATGAAGCAAGAAGTGTACTCATTTACATACAAAGTTGTGGGTAGACATACACTAGTCAGAAAAAGTTTGCGTACAAGACTCATATGCTTCTTAATTATTAAAAAACTTCCAGAAATAACAAAAAATTCGAACAAATTTTCTTTATTATTTACTTGTTGGAATTCAGTTTTTGTATACATAATATTTTAATACTGTTGGATATTAAGTAGGGTTAAAAACAAGAATGAAATCAAAAATAGACAAAATTCACTTCAGAAAAAGTTTGCGTACAAGAAAATAAAAACCTTACAAAAATGTATTTTATATGAAAATGACAGTTTCTAGTAACTAGTTGGGTACCCTTTGCATTGTAGGACCTCTCTTAGTCGTTTTGGCATTGAATTTACGAGATTCGATGTCTCCTCCAATGTGATTTTGCTCCATTCCTCAAGGATAACACTTTTTAGCATCTCCTTCGAAGAAATGTGGTGTTGGCGGATTCGACGCTCTAATAAATCCCATATGTGCTCAATGGGGTTGAGATCTGGTGATGGAGGGGGCGTATGTAGTTGTTTGGGCACATTGTAAAGGAGCCAGAGCTTAACAATTTCTGCAGTGTGCTTGGGGTCATTATCTTGTTGAAACAAATACCTGTCTTCCAGTACCAATTTAACTGCGCTTTGCTTTAAATTCGCCTTAAGGATGTCCAAATAAACTCTTTTATCCATTGTTGACTCAATAAACTGGATATTACCCACTCCTTTACTGGAAATACACCCCCACACCATCACGCCACCACCACCGTGTTTCACGGTCGCCGCGAGATTTTCTTTATTGAGTGCAGTTCCAGGTTTTCTCCAAACAAGCTTTCGTCTTTTTATTCCAAATATACAAAACTTGCTTTCATCTGAGAAAATAACGCGTTTCCAGAACTCAGGCGGCTTATTAATGTGCTCGTTAGCAAATGCAACTCGTTTTAGCCTGTTGGTCAATGATATGAATGGCTTCTTTCGTGCGACTCGGCTCCGATAACCGGCTTTTTGAAAATTTTGCATACGGTGTCACTGCAAATTGTTTTCTGGAACCTTATTTTAACACCTCTGGCAACATCTGAAGCCTTCACCTTTGGATTTTTTTGTAATTCCTTAAGAACGTAGCGCTTTTCACGGTGGCTTAGTTTAGGGGGACGCCCTGAACGAGACTTTGTGGCGGTAGAACCCATCGATTTGTACATTCCGATCACTCTTTGAATCGAGGAGTGTGCTCTGTCTACCGTCTGACCGATTTCGCGAAGTGTTTTACCTTCTTTCCATAATTTCACAACTATTTCTCTTTCACCGCGGCTGGTTGGTTTTCTTTGTCTGCCCACTTCACAAAATTTTCTTTTATTGTTTAAAATTTCAGTAAAATAGTTTATTTGATTTGAACCAATCAGATGTAACTAGTTTTAGTGCGACTTTCCCAGAAAAAACTATTGGGATTCCCCTTGTTTTATTTTGTACGCAAACTTTTTCTGCGACGATGTTGCCAACTTTTTAATAATTGTTTAAAAAAAAAGCTTGCCACATTTTATGATGGTTTCAAATTTCGAAAATTTCTTCTATGATATTCTAGTTTAATAATGCAACCATAAAAATTAAAGTTTGTTTGTGTTAAAATTTATAATGAGCCATACAAATATGCTTTTGTACGCAAACTTTTTCTGACTAGTGTATTTACAAACATTATGCAAATTTGTTAACATGCACACATAATTACATATGTACGTGAAGATGCGCGACTGCTTGGTCTCCATATAAATATATAAATATATGTATAACTTATTAAACCTACATTAATTAAATATTTACATACATATATAATAATGCATGCATGACTTTATTATATATTTCCAAAGATTTTAAGAAATTCATCATAAATAATTTTAATTGTACGTACATGCGTACATCATGTCCCCTGATTTTAAATGTGGTGAAACACGCTCATCCAAAACAGTAAATATCCCAAAAGTGAAATATCCCTAATCGTGAACCTTCTCCAGAGAACCTATCATAGAGAAGGTTCACGGCGCGGAGATCGTAAAAATATTTTTGGCTAACTCGGTCGAGATGGAGGAGTTTCACCACTGCCAGCTCCGCAGGAGAAATTTTTGCTTGAACAGAGCTGAGCGTAGAATAAAAATTATGCTCAAAAATATATATTGCTGTTACAGACGTATGTTCGCTCCTTTGCTTATATTTTTATACGTTTATATGCAAACATGTGTATTCGTATGAATTCTTTTTGTCAATATTAATGAAGACCCGTGCAATTGAATACATTTGAATTAAATTTCTCAAAGCAATATTCGTAGTTAATGTGAAAATAATATTTGATATATTTATGCTTGTGTGTATACTTCATTATATATGTATGTACATATGTATATAACATACTATCATAATATATTTTAAAAAAATTTAATATATTACAATAGTGATGAATGTACATTAATCGTACATTATTCAAAACTTATATTCATATATATATATATTTATATATCATGACTATGTGTGTTTATGTTCGCTTTCGCGAATTCAAATCATATTATCACTTATCAATAATAACATGTGCGCGCTGCTCATATGTACATATGTACCTACATACATAATTATGTGCGTATGACATTGGCACACAAATAATCCATACACAACATACATACTTATATGCATTCACATGGAGATATATCACCCGCAAAACTTACAAATATTGTTCTACAAAAACAACAATCGTTTGAAATAGCATCAGCAGCGTCACAAGTCAATGTGGCAGCCAAATAGTCGATGCCCAAATGTGTAGGAAAACTCCTAACAACAATATTTTCATTCATGAACGCAAGCGCACTTTCAACAGGCAAACTTGCTTCATTCATAAAAACAAACAAAATTAACAAACACACCTTTGCCAACAAGCGTCTTTTCGCGACGATGGCAAAAGCTAAAAATTATAAATTGAACAATTTCTGATATTTGTATGTGCATAGAATAAAATTGACAACATAATTAATTTTTCGATTTTCAAGTCAAGAAATGTGCCAAAGAAAATATTCAATACTCCTCTGATTTATGTGTACAGTGAATCCCGGTTAAGTAGTATTCCGCTTAAATGAAAATCAAATCCCTCCCTCATCACTCTTAACATCCTAAATTATATCTTGCTGCATCTCAGGGTTTGTTTTTTGAAATGCATAGAAATTATTGTTTTAAGTACCACTCGCACTCGCTTATGTGCCATATCATATTTTTATTTTTAGCACACCACAAAAATCTGAATCTTTGATTGTGGTACATATCCGGGATTGACTGTAGTTGTCAAGGAATGTAAAAAATATTGTTACGCGGCTTGCAAAAATCTGCGTCGATACGTATGCAAGCTCACACACAAACATACATATTTATGCTGGTTTGTAGACGAAGCTGTTACAGCGGCAAGCGAAGCAGTGGCAATTGGCGATCATTCGTTTGTGTTTTCAGCACAGCTCAGATTTTCTACCAACAATAAAATGTTGTGAAGCTTTGTCGCCATTTCGCATGAAGCATTGAGTGTACATATCTACATAAAGGGTGATTTTTTTGAGGTTAGGATTTTCATGCAGTAGTATTTGACAGATCACGTGGGATGTCAGACATGGTGTCAAAGAGAAAGATGCTCAGTATGCTTTGACATTTCATCATGAATAGACTTACTAACGAGCAACGCTTGCAAATCATTGAATTTTATTACCAAAATCAGTGTTCGGTTCGAAATGTGTTTCGCGTCCGTGTCCGATGAGCGATGAGGCTCATTTCTGGTTGAATGGCTACGTAAATAAGCAAAATTGCCGCATTTGGGGTGAAGAGCAACCAGAAGCCGTTCAAGAACTGCCCATGCATCCCGAAAAATGCACTGTTTGGTGTGGTTTGTACGCTGGTGGAATCATTGGACCGTATTTTTTCAAAGATGCTGTTGGACGCAACGTTACGGTGAATGGCGATCGCTATCGTTCGATGCTAACAAACTTTTTGTTGCCAAAAATGGAAGAACTGAACTTGGTTGACATGTGGTTTCAACAAGATGGCGCTACATGCCACACAGCTCGCGATTCTATGGCCATTTTGAGGAAAACTTCGGACAACAATTCATCTCAAGAAATGGACCCGTAAGTTGGCCACCAAGATCATGCGATTTAACGCCTTTAGACTATTTTTTGTGGGGCTACGTCAACAAGTCTAAAGTCTACAGAAATAAGCCAGCAACTATTCCAGCTTTGGAAGACAACATTTCCGAAGAAATTCGGGCTATTCCGGCCGAAATGCTCGAAAAAGTTGCCCAAAATTGGACTTTCCGAATGGACCACCTAAGACGCAGCCGCGGTCAACATTTAAATGAAATTATCTTCAAAAAGTAAATGTCATGAACCAATCTAACGTTTCAAATAAAGAACCGATGAGATTTTGCAAATTTTATGCGTTTTTTTTTTTTAAAAAGTTATCAAGCTCTTAAAAAATCACCCTATACATATGTTGCATGTAGACAAATGTACAAACATTATGCGTATGATCTGTCATATTTGTTTACATGCACACATAATTATATGTATGTGAGTACTTGTGCGACCGCTAGATCTTTTAAGAAGATATCAAAACTTTTAAGGTAAATGTGTAAATTTAAAACTAATCACCATAAAAATATATTAACTATTTGGGTAATAATACAAGCTTTACTTTATTATATATTTTGAATGACTTCATGGAATCATCATGAAATACATACATACATACATATGTATGTAGGTAAATTTTAATATACATACATACATACTTATGTACTAAGTAGGTATGTATATGCTTTGATACCAAATATATACAGATCATCTTCAAATAAATTATATGCCAAGTCGATTGCGCATAGAAAATAAACGAATCTGTAGGCGTACATTTCTTTACATTGAAATTAGCATTATGTTTCTCATTTAACACCGAAAATGCTCAATCCTGTTATTTTCGTGGTGAAACACGCTTATAATTTGTCTGTGGTGAGACTCCCTCATCTCTGCCGAGTACCCCTTCGAAAAGTTACGATATTTGAAACCTGAACCTTCTCTATGATAAACATTCTCTGGAGAATGTTCATGACGTCGCAAATTTAGGGATATTTCAAATTTGGGACATTTACTATTTTGGATGGGCATGTTTCACCACAGAAAATTATTAACGTGATTCACCACTTAACATCAGGGGCATGAAAAGAGCAGAACTCAACATTTTCAGTGTTAAATGAGAAAAATTATGCTATTACCGACGTTAAGAAATGTACGCTTACAGATTTGCATCTTTACAATGCCCAAACGACTCTGCATATAATTTATATACATACATACATATGTATGTATGTACATACTTATGTATATTTTTTATATATTTTTTATCAAAGCACACAAGAATGTGCATTTGTACGTACAAATTGAACTATTTCATGATGAATTCCTTAAATCTTAGGAAATATATATAATAAAATCATATTTGTATTATTACCTAATTATCTATTTAATGTAGGTTGTATAAGATGTATACATACACATTTATATACCAACACATTTATTTGCAGGCCTTTAAAAGTTTTGATAACATGTTAAAAGACCAAGCGGTCGCGCAAACTCACGTACATACATACATATGTATATAATTATGTGTGCATGTAAACAAAAAGAACCATACGCAAAATGCTTGTGTATTTGTCCATACACAACTTTGTATGTAAATATATATGTACATTTAATCTTTCATGCGAAATCTCCGATGTCACGGAAAACTTATGGCCGAAGCTCACACTTCGTCAAAGAGTCAATGTGTCGAAGAACAGACACGACGACATAGCGCCACAACATTGTGTTGTTGGTAGAAAATCCAAGCTGTGCCGAAAACACAAACGAACGATCGCCAGTTGCCACGCTTCCCTTTGCCGCTGTAACAGCTTCGTCCACAAACCAGCGTAAATATGTATGTTTGTTTTATGAGCTTGCATACATATCGACACAGATTTTTGCAAGCCGCGTAAAAATAGTTTCTACATTCCTTGACAAATACTTACATTCAATCCCGGTCATGCCACAATCAAAGATACAGATTTTGTGGTTTGTTAAAAATATAATATGGTACTTAACCGAGTCGTACTTAAAACAATGGTTTGAATGTATTTCAAAAAACAAACCGATGGATGCAGCAAGATATAGGCAGTTAAGAAGGATGATTTTCATTTAAGCGGAGTACTACTTAACCGGGATTCACTGTACACATAAATTAGAGGAATGTTGAATATTTTCTTTGACACATTTCTTGACTTGAAAATCGACAAATAAATGATGTTGTCAATTTCATTCAAATATATTTGAATACTTATATTTGAAGGATTGTCACTTTTTCCTTCTCATACAAATATTAGAAATTGTTTAATTTATAATTTTTAGCTTTTGCCATCGTCGCGAAACGACGCTTGTTGGCAAAGGCATGCTCGGGGATATGCAATGGTGTTTGTTTTTATGAATGAAGCAGGTTTGCCTGTTGAAAGTGCGCTTGCATTCATGAATGAAAATATTGTTGTTGTGTATTTTTCTACAAATTTGGGCACCGACTATTTGGCTGCCATATTGACTTCTGACGCTGATGCTATTTGAAACGATTGTTGTTTTTGAAGAACAATATTTGTAGTTTATGCGGGTGACATATCTACATGTGAACGCATATAAGTATGTATGTTATGTATGAGTTAACACAACACTTGTTACTCTAGCATCGACTTACAACTTCCGGCACGTGTGACCGAAATGCACCCGAAAGTGCATGGTCAGCGTCTGCACTACCTGTTGTGCAGCATAAGATTCGTGGAAGCGAATCACGCCACTTATAATTATTCAAGTTAGAATTAAGCATAAATATTGTAATTTTAGTTAAACAGTTTTCAGTTCTAATTACTCAATAAAGTTACGCGGTAACGCTGCCCCAATGCAGCGCTGCTAAAAAAAAATATATTTTTTTAGTTATTTAATAACGAAAAACTTAACTGGCGCCCAAGCTAAAAAGTCATAAATAATAGAGAAATAAAGGCCTCCTAGTAGCTAAAGCAAACGGGAAGCACTGGTTGCTAGCCAGCTTTATTCGGGAGTGTTTAAATCGGTGAAAACAACTATTATAAGGTGAAAAAAAGAAAAATTAAATTTTTTTAAAAAACAAAATAAAAGCAAACACAACGTAATATAATCAAGCGCATTGTGCCGTAGCGTTAAAAGGAAAAGCAGAATTAAAGAAAAAAACACCACAGAAAGCAAATAAAAATATGAAAAAAGCTTTAAAACAATAGAAAAAACACTGCATTAAATAAAAAATTAAAAAAAAGCAAGAATTTTGCGTAAAACAAGTGAAAAGCAAAAGACACACAAAGTGTTATCTGGCAGATTTAGCGTCTGGCGGTGAAAATTAGAAAGCCATGACATGTATAAAAACGCGGAGATATTATGAATAAAATTTAAAACAAAACTAAAAACGACACGTGTAACAAATACCAAACAACTGAAGAAAAGCATGTACAAGTGAAAGAATGAACAAAGCAATAATACAAACCTAACGATGTGTGAAAACTAAAAAATATCGAAAGATTGCTTAAGAAACTAAATCTAGAAACAGTTGAGAAAATACGCAGTTCATCATTAATCAATTAATAATTATTAATAATTAATTATTAAGAGAGCACGCACATTCGAAGCTATACAGGCCAGCCATAAACATCGATGTATTGTTTATAACTACCACAAAAATGTATTGCCAAAAAACAAATACAGCTCAGCAATTAGATGACGATTCTATATCCTGATCGGCAGCTAATAGAAATACTATCAGTAGAACCAGCGACAACGGAATTCCCAACAATCCTGTAAGTGGAAGCAGCTTACATTAACTATACTTGGTCATTATACTAATTTAAGAATTATATTAAATATAGAATATTAATATATTATTAATAATATTATACAGAGAATATTAAAAATATACAATTGGCGAACCCCAATAATTTAATCCGCCCTCCAATCCTTCCTCCCATTTCGGCACCTAATACCCTCAGACATCCCAAAATACGCAATTAAGCTTGGACGACCTTTCCAGGCTCATAGCTAGTATAGCTTCAGCCATAGTAAATACAAGGGACCCTCCAAAGAATTATAAAAAATTAAAGACAAGGGACTCTCCAGAGAATTATAAAAAATTAATTCAACCAAAATATTTTTTAAATCAAAACAAAATGCCAGACTCGGACGCCCTACCGAACAATTTGGACTATGACAAAATAGACAAAATAGTTAAAAGGGTGTGCAATTCTAATAAAAAACACATTTCAAAAAAATATGTACCAAATTTCTTCCAGGACGAAGATAAGAAAGTAAACTGCATGAACGCAGTATTTAATTATATAGGAAAAAATAAAAAAGCCACATTAAAGGACTATTATAAAAAGGATTCTTTAGAAGTTTGGCTATGATCCAGGTTTTAAAAAGCCTATACCGATAAATTAATAAAACAACATATGAAGGCTCGACCAGCCATATAATAAAAATATATTGAGACCGCGATTCGCCACCTAATTGAGGACCCTCCGGTTCTTATAACAGTAAAATAACTTTGCAACTTTCCTGTAAAAGGGACCCTACAGAGTTTAATAACATAACTAAAACAAAAGAAAAAAATATATTTTAAAGAAAATAAAACAAAATCATTTAAGTCTGAGGTCGAAACCAAGATACAAAAATTATTAGAAGATGGTGTAATCCGACCATCAAGGTCTCCATATAACTCTCCGGTATGGATAGTCCAGAAAAGGGCGACTCTGCTGGAAATAAACAATATAGGGTAGTTATAGACTATCAGAAACTCTATAAGCTAACAATTGCGGATAGATATCCTTTTCCCGAAATAAATGATGTCCTATCACAATTGGGACAGAAAAAATATTTTTCAGTTCTCGACCTTAAAAGTGGTTTTCACCAGATTCCACTAAAAAAAATGTGATATAGGAAAAACTGCTTTTTCTATCAACAATGGGAAGTACGAATTTACTCGACTACCATTTGGCCTAAAAAATGCGCCATCTATTTTCCAACGCGCATTAGATGATATATTAAAAGAACACATAGGGAAATGTTGCTACGTGTATATTGATGATATAATTGTTTTTAGCAAAACAGAAAAGGAACACTTCGAACATATATATAAGGTGTTTGAAACATTAGAAAACGCTAATATGAAAGTGCACTTAGGAAAATGTAAATTTTTCAAAAAAAGAAGTAGAATTCTTAGGATATGTAATCACACCGTTTGGCATAAGAACCAACCCAAAAAAAGTTGAAGCCATTTCAAACTTTCCACAACCACAAAATTTAAAACAACTTCGCAGCTTCTTCGGCATGTCAGGGTACTACCGGCGTTTTATACGAGATTACGCTAAACTTGCAAAACCCCTAACATCTCTTTTAAGAGAGGAAGACGGTCGTACGTCAAAGAATAAGTCTACGCACATAAAAATAAATCTGAATAAGGAAGCGATAGAAGCTTTCATAAAAATAAAAAATTCCCTCACCACAGAGGATATCATCCTCACGTATCCATGTAGACATATTATTGTTAAGCAAAAGCTAGTTCTGACAGCAATGGACAAATTGTCAAAATATGCTTTGGCAAAACCCATTAAGTCCAAGGCAATAGAAGATATTAGGCAACCTTTAAGGGACATTCTTTTCTTCCTTGTACCGGAAACATTAGTAACAGATAATGAAAGATCATTTAACTCAGAGTCCATCAACTTTATGATAGAGAACAAATTTGGCACCAAAATATATCGCAATACTTGCAGGTGAAAAAAAACTTCGAAATGGAGAACTTACAAATTTACCTCATCCTAATCATATTGGCATCCACTACGAAAACCCAACAAATTGACGTTATGGACTTGACAAACAATAATGGATATCTACCAATTAAGACAGGAGAAGTAAGAACAATCAACCATTATGATAAAGTCCTATATTTTATCAACTTAACCAAATATGAAGAAACACTTTCACTTATTTCGGACAACAATAAGGCACTAAAGACAACTACTTTCGAGGACAGACAATTGCTTGACACAACTCATAAAAATTTAATTTTATTAGAAGCGAAGCTAGAAGGTTTACACCCACATTTTAAATTTAAACGAGGTCTCCTTAAAAACATAGGGAAAGGACTAAAATACATAGCAGGTACTATGGACAGTGATGACGAAAAAGAAATTAGTGACGCACTTACACAGTAGCATAAAAGCGAAAGAACAGATGCACAAACTATTAATAATTTATTATACCATAGCAACCTTATTTCCGAACAGGATAAATAGGCAACAAATTATTATCAGTAACTACATAAACTAATTTAAGAAAACAGCACAGAATAAGATTAAGACTTTAGAAGACGACTTACAATTTATCAAACGCACCTATCAGGTTACTAACGATATATCACTTTTACGCAATCACGTGGACGACATTGGACAGATAGTTTTTCAAGCAAATTAGGAATAATACCAACAGACATACTGACAGCTACAGAACTGGACCTCATTATCAATTTCGAAAGCTATAACCACATAAAGACAGCAATACTTTTTCAGGATAACATGATCATCATAACCGTCCTCATACCCCAATATTCCAACAGCATCCTATACCAAAATTAAAATTGAACCCTGTCCCAATATAAATAATAAAACATTAGTTTTAGATAAATATAATGTATTAGTTGATGAGGGCAATAATATATACAAGGTAGAAATTAAGGACAATTTGGAAAAAAATTTAATTGAAGACAGGGATCAATGCTTAAGGAATATACTAAACTTCGAAGAAGCAGATTGTAAGCTCAGAATTTGTAATGAGCAATCTGTAAAAGAAGTGTTACCAGGCACATTAATATTTAAAAACTTCCAATCAAAAATTACACAAAATTGTAATAAAAAAATAAAAAAAAGAGGAACCTTTTTAATAAAATTCAAAAATTGCGAAATAAGCGTATTCAATAGATCATATATTAATGTAAAAAAAGAAGCATATGAATCTTTTATATTACCAAATGTCATAACTAAAATTAAAGAAAATATAAGATTTGCTTCTAAAGAATTAAGACTGGAAACTTTGTATGTGAAACAACTCCAGCATGAAAACAATATTGAATTTTTGATAAATAAAAGCGACAGTTCCTCAATAATTAGCTTAAGTTCTGATATAATAATAATTGTAAAAATCATAATCGTTATAGGTTTTTTGTATAAAAATGGTCAAAAGGTATATTTGTCTCACGAATCTAGTACAGAGGACGTACTAAACGTGCGAAAAGGTCCTTTTTTGCAAATAACAACGGCACACCCTGCGAGCAACACCGATTGGGGACAATCGATTTAAGAGGGGAAGAGTTAACACAACACTTGTTACTCAAGCATCGACTTACAACTTCCGGCACGTGTGACCGAAATGCACCCGAAAGTGCATGGTCAGCGTCTGCACTACCTGTTGTGCAGCATAAGATTCGTGGAAGCGAATCACGCCACTTATAATTATTCAAGTTAGAATTAAGCATAAATATTGTTATTTTGGTTAAGCAGTTTTCAGTTCTAATTACTCAATAAAGCTACGCGGTAACGCTGCCCCAATGCAACACCGCTAAAAAAATATATATTTTTTTAGTTATTTAATAACTAAAAAGCTTAACTTCTGCATTATTTGTGTGGGAATGTCATACATACATATTTACATGTGTACGCATATATATGTGTATGATGCTATTTGAAAGGACTGTTGTTTTTGTAAAGCAATGTTTGTAGTTTTTATGGGTAACATATTTACATGTGTACGCGTATTTGTATGTTGGTTTGTGTATACATTATTTGTTCGGCAAAGTCGTACACATATGCATATGCATGTACGCATAGAGCAGTGCGCGCACACTTTTTTACTGATAAATAATAATATCACGATTTGAATTTGAATTGTACTCACATATGTATGTAACTACTTATGTGCTTATATGTATGTATGCGTATGAAAATTTAAATGAAGAAATCTAATTTTCATACAATATTATTGTAATATATTAAGTTTTTTAGGGTATTATGATAGTATTTCATATACATGCATATATAGCATATATACAAACATATTCATATACGAAATTATATTATATTCTCAAACATAGGAAATATTTAATAAATAACTCTTATTTGCACATTAACTGCAAATATTGTTTTGAAAATAGGATAATTTAATTATAAAATTATAAATTATGCATATATTCATAGAAATGATAATCATATCAATTAATATGATGGCACGTAAACGTATAAAATTATATCCAAAAGGCTAACATACGTCTGCAATAAGAATGTATGTATATTTCCGAGCATAATTTTCATTGAATGCTCAGCTCTGTTAACGTGCCACTGTTAAAAATTTCTCTTTCTTAGCTAGCTGTGGTGAAACACGCTCATCGCATTTTGTTAGCTTTTGACAGTTCACACGCTTGTCCGTTGTTGGACCTTCTCTATAAATATGCGTTATCTGATATATGTAATTCTGAGCATAATTTTTATTCAATGCTCAGCTCTGTTCAAGCGCAACTGTTAAGATTTTTCCTGCTGAGCTGGCAGCGGTGAAACTCCCTCTTCTCAACCGAGTTAGGAAAAAAAAATGTTTACGTTCTTCGCGCCGTGAACGTTCTCTATGATATATGTACGTTCTCTGCTAGAGTAGGTAAGTTATTCTTATTTTTAATCATTCTGCAATATTTTTCAATATAAAATTTTGTCATTAACTGAAAATGGACTGTCTTTAGTCATAGCAAGGGTGTTGATTATTACATGAGGAATGCACCGCGACCTTAGGTCTATTGTGCCCTCCAATCAAGCAAGGGTATAAAACGCAGTTATTCCTCAGCTCTTCCTTATTTGTTTTAAACGAAAGAACCGTTGTTTTGCTTTCTGCGAAATCCTTATTCTCAAAACTTCTCGAACAATATCGAAATTGAACAACAACGACGCTTATTTCCCATATAACACAATTTTGTACTCCAAACGAACTTGGAATAAAAGAAATGAAGCCCTAAATGAGTTGTTGAAACAAAACTTTGCACTAATATTTGATCCATTGTTCCTATAGCTACGTTTTCACCAAAAATAACGGTAAATCGCAAAGATATATAGTTGACCTTCTGAGAGAATCATTTTCTAATAACAATGTGTCCTTTTGTCTCTAGTCCCCATATACCTAATATCAAATATATTTTACCTCATATATCGATTAGAATGTGAGTTATCTTAAATTCAGATATCACCTACCTCTAATAATATATGATGAAAACTTCAACTAGCCTCTCATACCTAATACTGGTAACTGTCTGTCTTTTCGATTCTCCAAACGACATTTCCAGCTGTAGGTTAGGTACACGTGGACTGCTATGTGTAGCGTCCGTTAGGATTCACTGCGTGGACGGGCAATGGCCCGTTGAACGCCTCACTAAAAGGGAGAGGCTAACCTTACTTAGGGCAAAGAGATCACCCTTTTAATCTTGGTTCTAAAGACAGCGCATATACTGATTGTGTCCCAGCGCTGACAAAGCTTCCGCGAAACCCAGCTATTTAATAGTAGACAGGCACCTTCTCCTTGCCTTTCCTTGCTAGCTCATCAGCTTTACAGTTTCCTGGGAATCCGCACACCAGTCTTATCACAAATGCATTCGATGCTATTGATAGCGAGGTTGGGCAGTCTCACACCAGCTCTGAACGCACTGTAAATGAGTTCAAGGCTAGTATGACCCTTTGCTATCTGAATGGATGATCACTTTTCTGAATGAGGTTGCACTCCGGAGCACAATACGGCCTGAAAGACACTGCAATAGGAACAGGAAGTCTGAAACTGTAGTTAAATCAGTGCTCTCGACAGTAGACCCCTCCACCAACCTTCCCCGCAAGCTTTGACCCATCCGTGAAGAAGCTCACTGCCCCTCTCTTTCAACGGCTTCTTCCTACGCACAACTTCTTCGCCGGTATGTGTTAATAACATAATGAATTTCACTATGATATCGTAGAACCAGAGGACCACTTTCGGTGAGAGACGTCACAGTTTGATAGTGGCTCTTCTAAGCAGTATAAGGCAATTGATATCTCTTTTGCGCTCTTCGACATTCGACTTCAAAGAGAGCTTCCTATTCAGGATGAGCCCTAGATATTTCATTGTGTCCGCTGATTGTAGACGGATGTCTCCCATTCGCGGCAGCGGTGCCGCCGGAAACTTGTTACTTCTGGTGAATAAAACCGTCTAGGTTTTATTTGGGTAGATGGCGAGACCATATACGACCGCCTAATTGATTACGACGTCGAGGTACTCCTGTGTCAATTCACGTCCTCAGGAACTTTCCTTTCTCCGTCTCTTTCTAGACGAAGCTGTAAGTTGGCTGAGGCCACCTTTGCATGTTGGAGATTAATCTGGAGGAATCTCATCATTCGGACTCTCTTCCAAGAGCGCTAACTACTCTTAGGAAGACTGAGGAGATGGCCGCCGTCATTCTCTTCCATTCCTCCCGAGATTTCGCCACATTTTCAACTAATACCGTGCCGCAACCTAATTTTACTTCTTCGTGTAACTTCTGACTATTCAGCAAATTTACATGAACACTCCGAGGACACCGTTTTGACTCAGTTGAGGATATAAAAGCTGAATCGCAAAATACATTGTTTTGAAATATCATTAACCCGGGTAATTTATTACAATTTCCTTTTACGTTATTGTCACAATGTATATCTCCCCAAAAAATATATATATTATGGTATACAAATCAAACTTCAATGAAGTTATCGAAATAAAACTTTGCAGAATAATGTGTTCAAATAACTCATATTACCTGTTGTATGTATGTCGAAGGGGCGGTCCAACTACTGAAACCTGGAAAACCTGTCAACTTATGACAGTCTTATCGCTCGATAGCTGATGGTCTCAACCAAAAACCGCAGCTTTTAACACAATCTGAGCTGTTGGTATTATTTCGAAGTGAACAATCTCTGTTAAGAAGAATTAAACAAGGGGTTTCGCAGTAGAAGGAGTTTCTATTACCTCATACGCAGATAACAGTACAATAATGTTGTCGGGTATATGCTAAAAAGTGAAAGCTTATCTCTTACAACTTTCTCGCTTTTTCGGAGATCAAGAAGATATAGACTTGCCAGACTATAATAGAATATATAATATGGGGAGATATATTCCCTTCGATCATCCACACAGCGAGGCTCGCATGCTCTCTCCAAGTAGTTTCCGCTCGAATGTTTTCGGAGTCACCACCTAAGATCATTTTTTCAATACGTACACAAACGGGAACAATATTCCGACCACTTCCCGACAGGCATTGAACGCTATTCACAGTGGTGCTATTTATATCTTCATTGACTCCCTCTCAGTAAATGGCGTACTTGGAGTCTGAACCCTGTAGAACAAGAGCTCAGGTTTCTGCGTGAAAGAAGAGTGACCATAGTGCATTTTTCTCCAGCTGGTTAAACTTCTCCTTGTCCAGAAGAGATCGTGTATGAGACTGCTATTAGGTTGGGCTAAATAAGAACCTAGACATTTGCCATTTGCTATACTACCGATTTGGACCGAACAAAAGGATCGTAAGCGAATGCTATTTTTGTTTGATCAAACAAAAGGCATTATAACATAACACGCTATCTCACCACCTGGTATCCGAACTTGTCTTTAGCCAACAGTCCCATCTTACATAGGGCCGAACTCGATTAGTAATATGAAAGGGAAATTCCACAAAGTCAGCGATATATAGAAGATAAGAACTTTTAGGAAAAACTGAATAATCAAGAAAAACTCACCCGGAAAACATTTTGTGGACGTTTTTCGAAATTTGTAGAAAACAATAAATCGGAAAGATTTAATAAGTGAACTTATAATTTCACATAAGGCTTTAGGGTTTTATATGTCCCTGAAAGTACATATGATGGGCTCTCATCTGGATTTCCTTTTGACAAACCAGGATGCTGTAAGTGACGAACAAGGCAAGAGTTACCAACAGGACATTTCCTTAATTGAGAAACGCTTTCAAGGAAAATGGAGCGCAGGTCTGCTAGCAGATTATGGTTAGAGACATAAAAAATACCTTACAGAAATCAAATATTCATGAAAGTCATACTTTTTTTATTTGTACTTTTTATGAAAATATATGTTGTGGTATCACAAGAAAATCTGGCGTTTTAATTCATATTAGGGCATTTCAGAATCTGGTGTAAATGGCCTTGCATCTTTGCAATTGCAAATTAGCGAGCATATTTTTGCTTTCACACTAACAAAATCTATAGCGATGTACCTGCAACACTCTTGCAAATAAGCAACACTAAAACGCCATTGTATTATTTGTAACACAGGTTTGCAAATGATCAGCTGCTGTCAAAAATAAAAACAATGTAAACAAAGAACAGAAACAGAGAAATTTTTGTAAATTTTGTAAATTAAAAATCAAGAAATTTGAAATTTGTGCTATGTGCATAAAAATAATTCTTACCTTCAATGTCCATAATTTCTTCAGCAGCTTCATCAAATAATGCGTCAGTTAATTTTTCCCTAAAACTTTTTCTCGGCATATTTTCCAATTTGTGCGAAAATTTCATTTAAAAACAATGTTTTTCGTCACCGATCAGCTATGAATTAAGGGTCTTTGCAAGGGTTGCACAGAAACTACAAAAAATACGTTCATTGTTGATGGTAAATACTTGCATTGCATAATTTTGCAAAATTTAGATGCACAAGATCCCTAGTATATTCAAACCTTCATATGAGTTTAAGTGGGGCAAAAAATGCAAATGTTTTCTTAACCAGTTTAATTTACAGCTTTTAATTGTGATACTAATTTACTAGTTTTTGATAATTATGTTAAATTGAATTTGAAATATAAGTCTTTTTTTATTAAAATTACCAGAAAATTTTGGCATTTGCCTAGGGTGGTAAACTGTCTCCGGCTCACAATGAAATTAAGTGAGGATACGACTTATACAATAAATACATATGTTGCTAGGACTAAACGACTCGGTTTTGACAAAAAATTATTATAAATTGTTTCTAATATTTTTATGTGTAAATAAATGATCAGGTTGTCGAATTGACTTCTGCCTGCCTCTTGAAGAAGAATATAACAATAAAACTAGGTAAAACCACCTATAATATAATTTAATAATATAGGATTTTAATTTTGTAAGTTCCAAGAGTATGAAATGTTGGATTACACCCAACTTTGCTCTTTCTAACTTGTTTAATATATATAAAAGTTTAGCTAATATCTGAAAGTATTTCCCCGCCATTGATTTTTTCAAATTGCGTGAGTATAAAACGTTCTGCTCGTCACTAGGAGGATGGAGTCATGTGTAGAAGTTCACGCAAGTGAGGATAGTTCTCTGATCGCCATTCACTTCAGAGTGAACAGAAACGATTCTTTTACATATGGCTCAAGCAGCTCACGAATTCCAGTCTTTGACCAAATGTCCTCGGGCTAGCCCTAAGAACATCCGTTTGAAGGCGAGCTAAAGTGAGAAGGTGAAACATCCCTTACATAGGGATGTGCGCTGGGCTTGGAGAAAAAAACACCCCCAATGAAAAATAACAACCAGTCTCGGATGAGAGACCGCCAATTTGATGACGACCATGGCAAACGAAATAAGGTCTACGAATTGAGGGCATACACCCGGAATGTCCGGTCCATTAATTGGGAAGATGCCACTGCTCAGCTATTTGATGTCCTCATTAGAGTGAAGGCTGACATGACTGCCATCCAAGAAATGCGATGGACGGGACAAGGACTGAGGCGAATAGGTCCCTGTGGCATTTACTACAGTTCTCATGTAAAGGAGCGCAAATTTGGTGTGGAATTCGAGGTGGGAGAGAGACTTCGTCGTCGGTTACCGCATCAAAGCGAGGCTCTTCTACATATCGCCGATTTGCGCCTACCCCCTGATGGAAGAAAAGGCCGATGTGACCAAAAATACCTTCTTTGAGCGCTTGGAGCACCTAGGAGAGCTGCTCCCTCCACAATATCAAAATCGTGCTTGGTGACTTTAACGCCAGGGTTGGAAAAGAAGGTATCTTTGGCACTACGGTCAGTAAACTCAGCCTCCACGACGAAACATCCCCAAATGGATCGAGGCTGATCGACTTCGCCGGGGCCCGAAGTATGGTTATCTGTAGTACTAGATTCCAGCATAAGAAAATCCATCAAACCACTTGGCTGTCTCCGGATCGAAAAAGCACCAACCAGATCTATCATGCTGTGATAGACGGAAGACACGTCTCCAGTGTTTTAGAGGTCCGTGAGCTTCGAAGTCCTAACATCAACTCGGACCGCTATCTTGTTGCAGCCAAGAATCGTACCCGCTTCTGTACAGCAAAAACGCACGTCAACAAACACAAGAAAGGTTTGACGTCGAGAAGCTGCAATCAAAACAGACAGCAGAACTATTTTCTCCTCGATTTTCTTTCTTGCTCTCTGAGAAGATCCGTCAACAACTCGGTGTAAGGGAACTGTGGGACGGCATGTCAAACTCCTTACGTACAGCTGCAACCGAAACCATTGGTTTTCGGAAAGCGCAAAAGAACAGCTGGTACGACGAGGAGTGCCGTGTCGCAGCGGAGAGAAAACAGGCTGCCTACCTCGCAACGTTACGATCGACCACAACACGTGTGGGATGGGATAGATACCGAGAGTTGAAGAGGGAAGCGAGACTCATTTGCAGAAAGAAAAAGAAAGTGGCCGAAATGCGTGAGTATGAAGAGCTTGATAAGCTGGCCGACAGGGGTAATGCTCGAAAATTCTACAAAAAATGCGGCGACTTACAGAAGCTTTCAAGCACGGAGCATACTCCTGTAGAACCCCCAAAGGAGATCTAGTGACCGATGCCCAGAACATACTTAAATTATGGAGGGAACACTTCTCTAGCCTGCTGAATGGCAGGGAAAGTACAACGCCGGGAGAAGGCGAACCCGATTCCCCAATCGATGACGATGGAGCAGACATTCAACTGCCCGACTGTGAAGAAGTTCGAATATCAATTACTCGCCTGAATGACAACAAAGCGGCGGGGGCCGATGGATTGCGGGCCGAGCTATTCAAACACGGTGACGAAGAGCTGGCAAGAAGCATGCATCAGCTTCTTTGTAAAGTATGGTCGGACGAAAATGTGCCAAACGATTGGAATTTAATTGTGCTCTGCCCAATCCTCAAAAAAGGTGACCACACAATCTGCGCGAACTGCCGTGGGATAAGCGTCCCCGACAACGCGTATAAGATTCTATCGAGCGTTTTTTGTGAAAGCTTAAAGCTCACCCTAATTGGACCTTATCAGTGTGGTTTTAGACCTGGCTAATCAACAATCGAAATTTTGGAAAAAGCCGTGAAAAGAGAATCGACACACACCACCCCTTCATCGATTTCAAAACTGCTTTCGACAGCACGAAAAGGAGCTGCCTCTATGCCGCAATGTCTGACTTTGGTATCCCCGCAAAACTAATACGGCTGTGTAAACTGATATTGAGCAACACCAAAAGCTCCGTCAGGATCGGGAAGGACCTCTCCGAGCCGTTCGACACCAAACGGGGTTACAGACAAGGCGACTTCCTGTCATGCGACTTCTTCAACCTGTTGCTGGAGAAAATAATTTGAGCTGCAGAACTTAATCGAGCAGGTACAATCTTTTATAAGAGTGCACAGCTGCTGGCGTATGCCGATGATGTTGATATCATCGGCTTCAACACCCGCGCCGTTAGTTCTGCTTTCTCCAGGCTGGACAAGAAAGCAAAACAAATGGGTCTTGCAGTGAACAATAGCTCTTGTCATCAAACAAACAGTCGTCGCTATCGCCACTTGGCTCTCACGTCACTGTTGACAGTCATAACTTTGAAGTTGTAGATAATTTCGTCTATCTTGGAACCAGCGTAAACACCACCAACAATGTCAGCCTAGCAATTCACCGCAGGATAACCTTTGCCAACAGGTGCTACTTCGGATTGAGTAGGCAAATGAGAAGCGAAGTCCTCTGTCGACGAATAAAAACCAAACTCTATAAGTCGCTTATACTTCCCGTCCTGCTATATGGTGAAGGGGCTTGGACGATAACAACAACTGATGAGTCGACGTTACGAGTTTTCGAGTGAAAAGTTCTGCGAAAGATGTATGATCCTTTGCGCATTAGCCACGGCGAATATCGCTTTCGATGGAACGAGATATACGACGATATTGATATAGTTCAGTGAATTAAAGGACAGCAGCTACGCTGGCTAAGTCATGTTGTCCGAATGAGCGGAAACACTCCAGCTCTGAGAGTATTCGACGCTGTACCCGCCGGCGGAAGCAGAGGAAGAGAATAATCTTCACTCTCTTGGAAGGACTAGGTGGAGAAGGACCTGGCTACGCTTGGAGTATCCAATTGACGCCACGTAGCGAAAGAAGAATCGTGTAAGCAGTGTCTACGCCAATAAAGAAGAAGAAGCCACTTTCTTTTTTATTTGGTTGTAAATTTGGTTTTAATGAAAACATTGTGAAATATTATGTAATATACATATGTGCATAATACATACATATTGCTCATTATGCAAGATTAATTCATCACAAGTTATAGTTTACGTAAATGTTACGACTTGACCTACATACATGTATATAAATATCTGCGAAAAATTAGCAATATAAATTTGCAGACCTTTTGCATTTTATATATACTCTTATGTATCCTACGGTGGATAATAAATATACAGTACGGTTCTTACTATAATAATATCGTAATTCCTAAACTATTGTAATACAAAAGCAATATTTTGTTTTTTTTTTCTCTTTTGTTGTAGTTTCATGTACAATGGAGAAGTAAATATAAGGCAAGATCAATTACAAGATTTCTTAAAAACTGCACATATGCTTCAGATACGTGGCTTGACAGATGTTTCTGATAACTACTGCCCTCCAGAATTTAATTTATCGGAAAAAAAACCACTGGGTAATTCCATCATCAGTAGTAAAGCATACAAAAAGGATTCTGATAAAGATGACTGTAATACAGAATATATGGAAAAGTCTTGTAATTCTTCAAAATACAAACTGTTTTCTGATCGTCCAATTACATCCGCATTAATGACCAGCTTTAATAATAACTCTATTACCCCATCTCTTATAAAGGAGACACAATCGACAGCAGTAAGTTTTAGCTATTAATTGCATAATGTAAATTATTTTAAGTTATGTCTCTGAAACTAATATTGATTACTTTTTATATAAACTTCTCTATGCTACAAAATATGCTCCCTTTCTATTTTCGGGTTATTTATGCATTATAAAAAAGTTGTGAAGTAATGCGTACATATATTATATACATACATATAGTATGTATATACTCGTATTCGAGTTTAATCAGATTGCGTATGTTCTTTAGTTAAATCAAATTGTTTACTTAAATTTGATTTATCAAATTTGTGTACTTTTGCTGAAGTTATTGGGTATGAGTTATGTTTATCTCTTTGATTTAAGCTATAGCTTAATTTCTGAAGAGTAAAAATAGCTTTTGGCGGTTAAATTTAATTTCAATTTACTTGCGCTTTTAATTTCAACTTTAAAGTTCGCGCCAATATCAATTTGACTTTTGATTTGATCGTTAAATGACATTTCACTTTCGTTACACATGACCGTACAGATATCTTAGAGTTCAGTTAGTCAGTCAAGTCGAGTTATTCATAGCATACACATCTCATGTACAACATTTCTCAACAATATTCAAATTTATAAATAAATAGTCTTTTTGTGGATTTCAAGCATTTAATTCATTTACAAACCCACAAATTGGTGACCCCGACGATTTAAAATAAGAAAATCAGAGAAATAGACTAGTTGTTAGTGAAATTGTGCCGAACTATGAATTTCGTCATACGCGGGATGATTGCAGGGCCTTTCTCAGTCCCCGTTGTGTAAACTATCAAGCTATTCTACTGCTCAACGGACAGAGTGTGCGGCAAAGTGCTGTGTAAACATCAATTGAACACGCGGTCATAGAGTGAACGACAACAAACATTCTTGAACAAATACATACATCGTGCATTGGAATTTTTTCAGTGACTCAGCAAAAATTGATTCAGAGAAATCTTTCCTTACGGACCTAATCTATTCGAAAATGCATCATTCGTCGACAATTCCGAGAAGGTCGAAACAACGATACACACCGAAAGTATGACTACAACAACGGCAACTCCAACTACAAACACAGTCACAACCACTACAACGGCAAACAATGGCAGCAACAGTGTCATTTACTTTAGCTAACAGCGCACCGGATTTGTTTCTCATCTTAATGGAAGCGCAATTCCAAAACGCTGGAATTTTAATCAATCAAACGAAATACCATCACGTCATCAGCTTGCTCGATGTTGAAACACTCACGCATGTTGCCGATATTGTGCGTGCTCACCAGCAAAAGGGAGATACGACACAATTAAAAGCCGATTGATCAAAGTTTCACCGATTCGGAAAACAAGAAAATTATGGAAATTGGCAATTTCAGCTCAGTTTCAAAGGTTCAATATCAACAAACTAAGTCAAACACCCAAGCGGATGGTTTCGCCGCCTTGAAACAGACGATTGACGCTCTCCGACGAGAAATCAACGAAATCAAAGTAAATTCTTCCAGCAACCAACGTGGCCGTAGTCAAACACCAGCACGCGACAACAAACAACGTTCTCGTAGTCGTTCAAAAAGCCAGGTTAGCAAGTTCATCGATTCGGCGCTGATGCCAAGAAGTGTTTACAACCGTGCGCATTCAAGAAAGAGGAAGGAAACTAAAAACCGTCAAAAATCACGCCGTCTTTTTATCACCGATCGTAAGACTCATCTTAAATTTTTAGTCGACACAGGAGCAGATTTTCAATTCTACCTAAATCATCAATTAAAGAGAAACTCTAAACATTTTGTATTCGCTATTCGCCGCCAACGGATAAATCATCAACACATACGGTAACAAACTAATTTTAACCGACTTAGGATTAAGAAGAGAGTTCACATTCAGTTTCATAATCGCTGACGTCAGAAAACCAATTTTGGGTGCAGATTTTCTCGACAAATTTGGTCGTCTGGTTGATGTCAAAGGCAACCAACTCATTGACAGAAAAACCAAACTCGAAGCAAAATGCGTTTCTAATTACTTCATTTATGAGCCGGTATTTTCAGTCAACAGCGACAACGTATGTAAAAAGCTGCTAAGTGAATTTAAAGATCTCACGACACCGAATTGTTATGATAAGACAAAAGTAACGAAAACAGATGTTCGTCATCAAACCATCACCAACGGACAACCAGTTTATTCACGCGGTCGTCGTTTAAATCAAGATAAACTCGTCAACGCTGAGAAAGAATGTGAGTACCATTAAACATGGTTCCAAAAAAGGATGGATTTTGGCGACCGTGTGGAGATTATCACCGTTTGAACGCTCAAACCGTTCGTGATCGCTACCCAGTCAAACATGCTCGCGATTTTACGCATAATCTAAACGGAAAGGCAATTTTTTCTGTTCTTGATTTGGAAAAAGTTTATTTCAACATTCCAATCGCCGACGAAGATCGAAAGAAGAATCTTTGGATTATGCAACGCAGCGCAAACATTTCAACGTTTCATGGATCAGGTATTATTAGGTTTGTACTTCGTATTCTGTTACATCAACGACATTTGCATCGCATCGAAGAACAAAGAAGAGCATTTTCAACATCTTCGCATAGTTTTGAAACGGTTACGCGAACACGGCTTGAAAATCAACGTCGTCAAATACGAATTCGCGAAGGAAGAAGAGTTTTTTTGGGTCATCGGGTCAGTCAAGCCGGTATTCGACCATCAACCGACAAAGTGGACGCCATCGCAAATTATGCAAAGCCAGAAATAGCCAAGAAACTTCGTAGCTTCCCCGGAATGATTAATTTTTATCGCGATTTTATTCCAAATGCAGCTCAAACTCAAGGCCGACTACGCGTTCTAATCAAAGGTAACAAGAAAAATGGCAAATCGCCAGTTATTTGGACCGAAGACGTCGAAAGAGCTTTCGAAGAATGTAAGCAAGCATTGATCGATGCAGTTACGTTAGCACATCCATTGCCAAAGGCTAAACTGGCACTTAACTTCGACGCTAGCAATTTTTCGGTCGGAGCAGTTCTTCATCAAGTCAACGAAGAGAAATTTGAGCCATTCGGATTTAATTCAAAACGAATGACTGAACTCCAGAAGCGCTACAGTTATTAGCCATTTAGCAATCAGTCAAACAGTTTAAACACATGATTGAGGGTAGGCGCTGCACAATTATAATCAATCATAAACTAATCATAAGGCATCGCCACGACAATTGAATCATTTGGATTTCATCGGTCAGTACACCATTGACATCTGTTACATTCCCTGAAAAGACAACATCGTAACCGATTTTTTCTCCCGCATCGAGAGCGTATCAACCTGCGAAGCAATCAATTTTGAAAAGTTGGCTGAGATTCAGAAAATCGACCAAGAATTGAATGATTTTTATCGATCGTGTTGCTCAACATTAAAACTAAAATTAGTTAATATCCCGAATGCAACATTTCATCACTAAGTATTTTCGTCGACAAGTATTCAACTCTGTTCATCCTCAGTAAAAAGTTAACAATTAAAATGATCAGCAAGAGCTTTGTTTGGCCAAACATGAAAAAGAACATTGTCGAAATGGTACAAACTTGTATTTCATGCCAAAAATCCAAAATTGCGCAACACAACAGAGCAGCATTTCAAAGTTTTTCTACACCAAGTAGACTTGGTCGATTGGTCGTAGATTTGGTCGAACCATTGCCAGTTTCAAATGGTTATCGCTACTGTCTTACTTGCATCGATAGATACACTCGTTGGTCAATCGATATTCCAATTGAAGACATTGACGCCAATACCGTCGCCAAGGCTTTAAACAACGGTTGGATAACTTTCTACGGTGTGCCAGCTAAAATCACCACATATCGAAGCAAAACTATTCAACGAATTAGCGCATATGATTGGAACAAAACACCTTCGTTCAGGTCCACGACACCCACAAGCCAACGGCGTGATCGAACATTTTAATCTAACCATAAATTCAGCTAACAAATGTCAGAACAAGGAACGCTGGTCCGAAACACTTCCCCTTCGCTGTGTGTTCAGAAAGGACATCAAAACAATACCGTCAGAGATGGTTTATGGCGAGACACTCAAATTGCCATGCAATTTCTTCGAAAATATCGACGAAGATAGTTTTGGCACCGAATTCGTTCAACAATTACGCGAACTGATGAGGAAAATTTAACCCGTGTCAACGTCGAATCACGCTAACAACAAAGTCTTCGTTCAAAAGGATTTGCAAACTTGCACAAACGTTTTATTGAGAGATGATGATGTTCGACCACCTCTTAAAACGCCATACAACGGTTCATACGAAGCGTTGAACCGAAACGACAAGACATTTGAAATTCTTGTTAGAGAGCGCAAAGTTCGCGTTAGCACAGATAGAGTCAAAGCAGTATTTTTGTCAATCGACGAACCGTACACATCAGCATCAAACGCAAACATACCACGATCGTATTAACATCGAGCAAAAGCGAAAACAACTACACTCAAACCCAAAGCGAGCAACCAAAGTCAACGACAAGCAAAAGAACCGTTAACAAACCTAAATGATACGTTTCTTTCGCCGACAATTAGGTATTAAGTTTGCATTTTTTCTGTGACTTAATTATCATTCAGCCACAGGTGGGGGAGTACTGTGGCGGTTAGATTTAATTTAAATTTATTTGAAATTTTAATTTCATTCTGATTTCAATTTTAAAATCCGCGCCAATATCGATTTGATAGTTAAGGCGCTGACAGCGCTCGCATTCCCGTAGATGACATTTCACTTTCGTTACACGTAACCGTAGAGATCGCATAGAGTTCAGTTAGTCAGTTAAGTTGAGTTATTCATATCACACAAATCTCATGTACAACACTTCTCAACAATTTTCAAATTAATAAATAAATAATTTTTTAGTGTTCATTTACAAATCCATAAGCTCAAGAGCAGAAACAGTTTATTTTTGGGCTTTTATTTATGTCAATTTTCTGGTTAAGCTTTTAAGATATGCAGTTTCGTTACAGTTACTGTTAAGTTGCAGTGCAGAGGCTGCCATTAACTAACTTATGTACTCGTATATACTTAAGCAGACCATGCTCAGGCGGAATTGCTCGCGAACATGTTCGTACACATTCGTACAAAGGAAATTCAAATGTTTTTTTATGTAATGCGAGCAATAATCGATACAATTAAGTTCGGAATATAACATCATTCAAATAAACTCCACGATTTCTTTTGCAGGAACGAATTTGAAAAAGTCTTGCGGTATTTTTATTAAATCAATTCGTGTGGCACCCATACATCGAGCTTCTTAGTGACTCCAAGCTTCTTCAAATGGTTTATAACGGTTTGATGACAATTATGCTGGTCTCTTTCGACCAATTCAGCGATTTTATCGCAATTTTCGACGACAGGCCTTCCGGAGCGTGGCGCATCTTCGACCACCTGTACACCAGAACGAAAACGTTGAAACCATCGTTGTGCAGTGGAAATGGAAACTGTATCGGGTCCATAAACTGCACAAATTTTATTGGCGGCTTGTGATGCATTTTTGCCTTTATCGCAGTACTACTGTAAAATATGCCGTATTTTCTTTTTATTTTGCTCCATGTTTGCGACGCTATAACTCACGAACGACTTAAAAGAAACGACAATCAATCAAACACATGTTAGCATGTATAGCATGACCCGATGCGACGAATAAAACTAGAACTACGCGCTTTCAGCGCCAACTAGCGAAAATACCGCAAGACTTCTTTGACAACCTAATATAATCATCCATTGTGGAGTCCTTTTTACGTGTAGAACTCATTGCATGTACATGTATCTATTTGTTATCTACACCCTATTCAGATTGGAATTCTTCATTTAAATATCCCGCTTTTACGGAATACATGTAAATTTTGTTTCCTAGGTTTGTACATTTGTTCTTAGTTATGATGCTAAAAATTAGCGCGATCCCTTCGACAATTTCTGGCGTCGAATTTATTTTGATGTCTTGAATTAACTCAAAACAGTTTTCCCGGAGTGGTCCTTTGAGTTACAAGAATAGCCAGAAGTCACATGGAGCTAAATCAGGTGAATACGGTGCTTGCTCAATGATATTTGTTGAGTGTTGACCAAAAATAAACACAAATACTTAAAAAAATTTGTAAATTTCGACAAACACTAAATAAAGTTGTACCAATCTAGGAAAAAAAATCACCTGTCTTGCATATAAGCTGGAGATGAGAGGGGGAAATGAAGAATTCCCGATACTTTCTTGACGGGGTGTATTTTATGCAATGTAATATTTTTTTGGCTTCGGCTCACCTTTGCCACGATATATGGCCGATTCATCGCCTGTTTCCGGGTCGCAAGCATAAATCTAAGACTCATCGCTGGTTAAAATATATTTCCAGACATCTTGGTAGTCGGAAAGAATTCTGTCACACACGTTAACGCGACGCTGTTTTTCGAAAAAATTTAGCAATTTTGGTTTTCGTGCTTTCACTCTTCCTAGGCTCAAGTGATCTATCAAAATGGTTCCAAATCTCTGATCGTCGATTCTTAAGCGTCATTTGTTTTTTATTTTATTGACATGTTGATCATAAGTCTCGACGATCTTTCCAACACTCTGAGCGTTTTGGCACCAGATTTGAGTCTGCACTCAAAATTTGATGAAACTTCTTTGCTAAATAATTTCACTCATTTTAGAAATTGCCGAATGCACTTTATGTGTTTCAGAAAGGCTTATAATTATTTTGATGCGACATTTGGCATGGATCTCACTGACAGTCATACCAACCTAGAATATAATAAATATAATAAATATTTCGACGAATATGTTTTCGCGCGAAATTCTAACATCTGAAAATAATTCACCTGAAGGTATTGATCCGTGTAAGGTATATGAAATGTTGGGTTATACACGAACTTAGCCAGCCAGGCCTTCATTAGCTGCTAAAAATATGTTTGTATCGCTGATTGTAGAATGCATGCGTATTGAAAGTAAATTGATTTTTTTTTACTTTTATATTATTATTCTACATTGTACCTACTATATAAAAATAAAATACTAACAACAATTCTAGTCGAATTAATTAGTAGAGATACTTAAGAGCTAAATATTAAGAAATACATTTGCTGCTACTGTTGTCTTACTAGATCGGAAGGCTTCTTGCGTTTCAACCGGATTTCTCGCCAAGCAGTTTCGATGAGTCTGGAAGTTTCCTCATTAACGTGCTATTTAAGCGTCAGTTCGTGAGACTTTGCTAATTTGGAGATTTCATTTACCACTGTATTCACGCCTAGATCACAGTGCAGGTCAGCAGATCTAATGTAAAAAGGAGCATTAACTCTTTAGTACCTTACTTTGAAAGCGCTGAGTGCTGGCAATACAGCTTTGACTTGAGCAACCCCATTGGCTTTAGGACTTGATTATATAATAACAGTTTGTTTTGTATTGATAGCGTGGATTTTCTGCCAACTAGGTGGTAAAATTTGTAAAATTTCATAACAAGCTCGCTCCTTTTTTTTTGTTGATATGCTCTTTCCAGCGTAGCTAAGCATCTAAGGTGATACCTAGCTACTTAGCACTGTTATGGTGTGGTATAGGAATGTTATTTATATAAATGGGACGATATGCCGGCTTTTTCAAGGTAAAGTCGACATGAATGGATTTGGTGTCGTTTAATTTGATGCACCACTTAGATGCCCACTTAGTAAATGCGTTGACTTTTGTATGCCCTCGTCGACTAGATACTGAAGTTGACTCTCCAGCTGCTAATAAAGCTGTGTCATCCGCAAATGTCGCTGTCATATAACTAGAATTAGATGGCATATCACTGGTAAAAAGCAAATAAAGCATTGGCCCCAATACGCTTCCCTGAGGAACACCGGCTTCTATCGGTTGCAAGTTAAAGCAATTATTTCACAAAATTGTTTGGGTAGCATGTATTTCAATTTGAGCAGTATACCAGTATGCCAAACTTTGTCAAAAGCTTGAGACACGTCCCAAAAAGGCTGCCTTACAAACATTCTTTTTATCGATTGTATTTTCAACGAAATTAACGATTCGGTGTACCTGGTCAATTGTTGAATGGTAGCCATGGAAGCCAAATTGATGTGTTGGTATTAGGATTTTATGAGCGATTATTGTTTTGAGCCTATTTATGAGTACATTCTCAAAGATTTTGGATAAGGCTGGCAGCAGCGAAATTGGTCTACATGATGTAACAGTGTGTACTGGCTTACCCGGCTTGGATATCATTATGACTTCAGATACCTTCCAAAGTGATGGCACGTATCTTAGGCATAAAACACTGTTTATAATGTTTACAAGTTTTTTTATGCAATTCTTTGGTAAATTGCGTAATATTTCTCTAGATGTTAAATCATACCCAGGTGCTTTTTTGAGTCTTGTGTTCCCGATAAGATTTTTAATTTCTTTAATAGTAACAGGAGAAATGCTGATGTGTGGATCCATCCAACTATTTTCACAGTTTATCTCATACCCACCGTTAGGCGTAAATGTGTTTCTCAAATGATTTGCAAATACGGCAGCTTTCTGTTCATTCGTTTTGGCCCATGCAGTTTCGTTTAGTTTTAATGGCTCTACATGTTTTTTTGTTTATCAATATTTCTTGCGGCTTTCCAGGGTGAATAGTCGGTGGATTTATCAGCTGTGAATTTAGCCAGATAAGTTTTGAATGAAAAATTTTTAAACTCTTTAATTTGTGCTCTTAGTTTCGCTGTACATTTATTAAGCTAAGTTTTGAGAGCAGAGGACCTAGTTTGCTGCCATCTCCGTAAAAGCTTGCGCTTTTTATGGATACTTTCTAAGATGTGTTTTGGGTATTTGGTACCACCTAAATTCACGCGGGTATTTGGTGTACTCTTCCACGCAGCGTTTTGAATTATTTTTGTGAAATCTTCAAGCTCACAGTCCAACTCAATACCAGACGATATGTGCTTAAGCTTGGGGACGACTTTATTCAATATACGAGTATTTTTAAATTTATACCAACTAGTGTGTTTATTACATAACATTTGCTTGGCGGTAAATTGATAAGCATCTAAAAATTTTTTTCATGTACATGTACGTTTTGTACTGCTATTGCCGATGATAAGCACGTTCGATTATAATAATTATCACAAAAACTTTAGGTATTACCGATCTTTGTATTTACTTTACAGTTTCAAATAGGTTACCAAAATTCACTCATAAGCGAAAAGATTATAGATGTTTGCATATCGAGGTTTATTGAAGAATTAATGTAGACATACAGTTTACAAAGAACGAAATTCAAATCTTGATATTATTACTTATCAGTAATTAAATATGGGCGTGTTGCTCCTTATGTACATTTAAGTGCGTGACATTGTTATGAAATATTGTAAATCTGACATCACTATACTTCTTATTTTTTTTATATTGTTCTTATGTGTAATATATTATATTCAATAAAGTCAGTCGTCATCTTACATTGAAACTGCGTGTACGTAACTCTGTTCAACAGGTTATGGTCAACAAGTTATTTGCCTATTGCTAAAAGTAAATTTATTTAGAATTGATTTACTTAAAAGAAAATAGCGACAAGTACTTTTCCTTTTGCTTTTACGGACGTGAAATTTCCGATTATTGGAAGCGAAATGCAAAATCGTATTTGGTCCTAAAAGGTTTCTGGAAAATAACGGAGAACGGTTTATCCGAAAATTCAACGGAAAAAGATCGTGACAGCAATGAACGGGCACTGGCGGAGATTATGCTCATGGTAGAGCCGAGTAATTTTTTGCATATTGCGAACGCAGTGACTGCAACGGACAGTTGTTTAACTCGCAAGAAGCTGGTGCAGTTAAAGCTGGAACAGTTTCAATCCGTACAGGATTATGTGAACGAGATGGTCATGACGTCAATCAAGTTGCAAAATGCAGGTCTGGACATAGGTGATGAACTGGTGGCATAATTATTGCTTGCTGGGTTGACTAATGAGTATCAAGCACTCGTTATGGCTGTGGAGAATTCGAAAGCGAAATTAACTGTCGATAGCGTTAAAAGTTTGTTGTTGCAAGATGTCAAATTTGACTGTAGCAAAGATCCTATTGACAACGCATTATAAGCGAAGAATTTCCAACAGAAAAAGGATGACAAAAGTTCTAATCGGAAAAAGTTTCGTTGTTTTAATTGTGGTCAGAAAGGCCATATGCGTAAAGAGTGTCGCCAGTCTCTGAAATCAAAGGGAGTAAATGAGAATGAAAGTAAAAGCAGAAAGGCAATGTTTTACATTTTCGCTGTTAGCGAATTCGTTTTGCATTCTCAGAGCGGCGAAAATGTATGGTACGTGAACTCCGGCGCAACGTCACATATGAAAAATGATCTGAAGTTACTTTCGAAGTTAAGAGCAGCAAAGCATAATGAAGTAATTTTAGCTAACAGAGGACTAGTTCCTGTTAACAGCGCGTTCAAAGTCAGCCTGGTTTTAAATGTAAACAAACAAAAAGTCGAAACAAATATTCGAACTGTCGAATATGCGCGAATCTTTTGTCGGTTCGGCAAATAACAAAACAAAACAAAAAGGTGATGTTCGAAGGAAATATAACGGCTTGGTGTATTTTTAATTATAGAGTTCAAGTTTGCTGAAATTGCTGAAAGCTTTATTCTGAGATCGGGTTCCACTTCCAGTCTGTTTCGATATTTATTTTTACGGCAAACTACTGTTGAAAACCCAGCTTCACATTTGTAAGTGGTCACAAAAGGCATTAAAAAATCATTGCTTGATGAGCTTATATTGTGTATTCTTGACGATAAGATACCAAAAATCAATCAATGGTCTTTTGTCAAATGTATCCTTGAGTGCTGTATCAGTGGCAGTTCAATCAACGAATCGACATCTGAATCTGGCAAATTTGTTTCGGAATCTACCTTGAATGTAAATGGGTTTCTTATCGAAGCTTTGTTGCCATCGATTGGAGGAAAATATTCTTGAAGATTCCTCTCCAGTTCTAATAAATATTCTTTAAATTGAGTTAGGATGTCTCGTGGCAATGCAGTAATGTTGTACTCTTTTTGTATTTCACATAAACTAACTAAATGCTTTAAAGTTCCCTGTTTCCGCGCGTTGTAACCACACCATAAGCTTTTTTCTTGCAGCTTCCACTTTGTCTTGCACTTTAAATATTGTTACATTGTTACGTTGCAATGCCTTGCTTAGATTATTTAAAAATTCAAAAATGTAATTAAATTATTTTTACCTAATTTTTCACGATTTTGTAAAAAAATTAAAATTTTTACCATTTCTTTGAAAAAAAGATCACGCATATGTGACTCAGAGATTGCTTTTTTATATTCTCTGTATGACTTTGCATATTTTTCTTCAAAGCATTTCTCTTTATTCATTCTCGCATGAATTCAGTCGTTTTACATAAATTTCTGCCTTTGAAAGTCCTCATTTCTGCTAATTAGCAGCGAGAATGGTGAATTCCGTTTACAATTCTATAAGCTCTTTTAGCCGTCCAATCGAACATCATACAGAATTCAATTTGCACCTTCTCTATATCTTTAAGCTCTCTGGCTTTCGCCTCGCTCTTTTGTATCAACCTCAGATCAGTAATCAACGGTGAGTGGCACGTGCGGGTGCGCGCAACTAGAATAACAACTAAATCAGCTGGTAATCGTGCTAAAAATTGTTTGGACGTTGTACATTCGGACGCGCTTGGTCAAATTAGCACAAAATCGTTTAGCGGTGCAAGATTTTTGTTGGTGTTTGTTGATGATTTTTCAAGAAAGGTATTCGCTATACCGAATGTGTCCATATCTGACGTATTTGAAAAATTTAGGCAATTTAAAAGCGAAGTAAAAACGCAATGTGATCGTAAAATAAAAGTGCTGAGAACAGATAATGGCACTGAATATTGCAACTCTCCATTTATAAAACTTTTGCGTGAATGTGGTATTGTTCACCAAAAGACAGCTCCATATATGCTCCAGCAAAACGGGGAGGCTGAGCGGATGAATCGCACGTTAATTGAACGTGTGAGATACATGTTGCTAGATTCTGACCTAGGAAACATATTTTGGGCAGAAGCTGCAAATACAGTAACGTACTTAGGAAATCGGATTCCGTGTAGAGGTAATAGTCGAAGTCCAGAATATATTTGGTTGTACAGCGATGGTTCACGTAGCAATTTATGTGGACGACGTTCTGGTGTTCTCTAATAACAAAAAGGCTACTAGTCCAGTCATTTAAGCTTAAATTAGGTAAGAATCTTGGAATTCGATATACCCATTTATATGTCTGTAAATACTTGTAGGTTTTGAGACAACTTTAGGGTGTCAATGTACAAGTACTTACAGACATATACATAAATGGGTATATCGAATTCCGAGGTGAACTTACTATAATGACTGGACTATACGCAGCGGATTAAGAACGAGTTGTCTTTCAAATTTAAAATGAAGGACATGGGTTCAGCGTCATCCGTAATTGGGATGAGAGTTCAGCGCGATGAGCTAATAAAGTTAATTAAACTCGATCAGTCTGAATATATTTCCAGTGTACTAAAACGGTTTGGAATGGACGATTGTAAGCAAGTAGCTAGATTTGTCGCAAAAGCTAACATTAGAAATGTGTCCAAAAACTGAAGAAGAAAATCAAGAGATGGAAAAGGTTCCATATATGGAGGCAGTTGGTAGTCTGTTGTAAGCAGCACAAAATAACCGGCCTGATATCAGCTTCACAGTCAATTTGCTGAGTCGTTTTTCACAAAACCCCGGCAAAAGTCATTGACTGGCATTGAAGCGTGTGATAAGGTATTTAAAGGTTACAGTCAACAAAGGCATCGTGTTTCGGAAATCAGCTCACAATTTAATCAGGATCAGCAGGAGATCTTTATCAAAAGCGATCAACTTCTGGTTACGTGTTTATAATGCAAGGTGCAGCTATATCTTGGTCATCGCACAGACAGCGCAAAAAGCGATTTGGTTACATCTGCCATCTGAGTCGGAACTAGTTCATGGAGGTACAGAAGGAATAAAAATATACTGCGATAACAAGAGCGCCATTCACATTGTTCGCAGCAATAACTTTTCTCCCCGAACTAAGCACGTGGACATCAAGGCGAAGTTTATACGAGAGAAGTTACGAGATAAATCATTGCAGCTGGAATATATTTCAACAACGGAAATGTTAGCAGATGATTTAACAAAAGGTATACCTGTAGTTAAGAATGAAGTTACTAATATTAAATTAGGCTTAAAATAATGTCATGAATCATTTAACATATGTTTTGATTTAACTGACATATTATTAGTGTTGTCAGATATTCCATTAAAGGGAAGTGTTATGAAATATTGTAAATCTGGCATAACTATTCTTCTTATTCCTTTTATACTGTTCTTATGTATATTATATTTAATAAAGTCAGTCGTCATATTACATTGAAACTGCGTGTACGTAACTCTGTTTAATAGACATTATACTAACTTACATAAGTATGTACATACATATATGCGTGTAAGTCTGTCAGCAGATAACTAAAACTTCAAAAATTGTTTACTGAAAACCACAATCGTTTTAAAGTTTAAGAACAGCATCACAGATCAATATCCAACTTTCTGGTGTTCTTTCCAGGAGGAAAAAATGACAAGCCTTCAAAATACAGAAACCATAATGACAAATGTGGCAACAAAGCTTTTGTCGCTTTAAAAAATCAAACACTTAATTCAGTTTCTACAAGTACCATGTTACACTAAAAAATATTTTATTACTCATTTCTTACACGCTTTTATTCCATATTTTGGGCTTCCATTTTATTTGTCAGATTTAATTTTTGCGAAATATTTAGAGGAATTCTCTTTTTGTGTACGCGAACAAGTATACTGATCAGATCAAATGTAAATTGCACAAATCTAGGAGAATTTCCTTTTTGTGCATACAACCAAATTTAAAAAGTGTTAATGTATTGAAAGTATTAATGTAATTAGACGTGTTTTGCAAACACATTTTTATAAATAAGCTTTATTTTTAACATTATAATAAATTGAATTTTTAACATAAAATTAAATTCCACTTAAGCAATAGAAGATTTCTGTAAGGAAACAATGTGTTATGCATTCAGAATATACCACAGATGCTACTAAAGAAAAGTGGGAAATGGACTAATAATATGGCTAGAGGACAATGTGCAAAAAGGAATTTCATAATTATGGTTATGTAAATAAATGTTATTAAAAATATATACATTATAAATATATATATATGTTCTTTAAAATTCACGCTTCAAAATGAAATGTTGTTCATTATTAGTGGCACAAACGCTTATACCGTCGTTACACATTCCTATAAAGGTTTTTTACACCATCAAATAAGTTTTATCTTTAGCCGGGACTGCCATTTTATTTAAGGGCATTTTCTGTGAAATCTGTTTTCAATTCAAAAAGAAAGAAAGGACTCCATTTTAACTATAAACCACTTCTTGTACATCTTCAGCCCTTCTCTATTATCAAAGCGTTATAAAATGTCAAATTTTATTCCCAAAAATTCTGCCTTTCTTTGTTATTCTACCAACACTGATATTTTCACTCATGATAATATATACTTTTCTTCTCCTTTACTGAAGAAAACACCGCAAAAGCGATTAAAACCTAGTTAATAACAGCGCCAGTCGTGTCTTTTTTCGCTAATTGACGCCAATTCGAGATACCAAGGGCAGTCAAATCCTTTTCCACCTGATCTCTCCAACGGATTGGATATCTTCCTCTTCTACTGCCTCCACCGGCGGGTAGTGAATCGAAAACCTTCATAGCTGGAATGTTTTCTTCCGTCCGGACAACAAGACCTAGCCAGTGCAGCTGCTGTCTCTTGTTTCGCTGAGCTAAGTATGTCAATTTCGATGTATATCTCGTATAGTTCATCGTTCCATCGACTGCGGTACTCGCCGTTGCCAATGCGCAGACAACCATAAACTTTCCACAAATCCTTTCTCCCAATAATCTTATGGCCGACTCATCAGATGATGTTATTGTCCATGCCTCTGCACCACATAACAAGACGGGAATGATGATGAGCTTGAGGAGTTTAGTCTTTGTTCAACGAGACAGGACTTTACTTTTTAATTGCCTACTCAGTCCAAAGTAGCACTTGTTGGCAAGAATGATTCTGAATTAGATTTCAAGGCTCTTATTTTTGTGCCTGATAATGCTAGTTCCAAGATATACGATATTATCTATGACTTTAAAGTTATGAGTGTCAACAGTGACGTGCGAGCCAAATCGCAAGTGTGATTGTCCTCGTTCACAACCAGACCCAAACGCTTCTCTTCTTTATCTAGTCTGGAGAAAGAAGAATTAACGGCGCGGTTGTTGAGGCCAATTATAACAATGTCATCATCGTACACGTGTATTTATATGTACAATCTTATAGAAGATTGTACGATAGGCAATCTCCTTGATGTTGCTCAACGTCAGAACCGTCAAAGTCGTATTAGCTTTCCGGGAATTCAGACATAGCGGTATAGAGGCTGTACCTTTACGTGCTGTCGAAGGCGGCTTTCAAATCAACAAAGGGGTAGTGTGTGTCGATCTTCCTTTCGCGGATCTTTACCAAGACTTGGCACATGGTGAATATTTGGCCGATTGTAGATTTTCCAGATGTAAAGGTAAATCAGTTTGTTGACGTCGTGTTTCAACCTTTCACACACTACTCTCGATAAGACCTTATATTCTGAATTTAAATAGCTCTGTCGCCTGTTGCTCTTCAGGCGGGTAATTGCTATTCGAACCTTATCATAGTCGGGTAATGAAACATTTATGCCATCGTCATCGATTGGGGAATCGGTTTCTCCATTTCCAGATGTTACACTTTCCCTGCCGTTCAATAAGCTGGAGAAGTTTTACTCTCCATAACTTCGGTATGCTCTGAATATCAGTTCCTAGATTACCACTTCGAGTCCTACAAGAGTATGCTACGGTCCTGAAACCTTAAGTTAGACGCCGCCTCCTTTGTTGGAATTTTCAAGAATTTCCCTTGTTGGCTAGGTTCTCAAGCTTTTTATGCCCACCCATTTCGGTATCTTCCTTTTTTCTGCATATGAGTGTCGCTTAATACGCTCTTAAAATTTTTAATATAAACAAAAATCATAGGCTTTCATTATTTAAAATAAAATATTTTATTTATTTATAATCAACTTTCCTCCATAACTAGGATTCTTACTGGAAAATTTTTGCACTTCCATCACTTGAATCAAACACAATTGAAAGAAAACTCTGTTTCATTTCCACTAAATCCAAAACAAAATTTATATTTACAAAACGTGAAATTATCTTTTACTTTATCTTTTTTTAAAAACGATTATTTGAATAATAATAAAAAACAAGTAAGAAAGGGCTAAGTTCGGGTGTAGTCGAACATTTTAAACTCTTGCAACTTGCAAAGGTGAAATCAGAAGAAATACTTATGCATAGGTGTGGGCAAAACTTTATATTATCATGAAATTATCTTTTACTTTATCTTTTTTTAAAAACGATTATTTGAATAATAATAAAAAACAAGTAAGAAAGGGCTAAGTTCGGGTGTAGTCGAACATTTTAAACTCTTGCAACTTGCAAAGGTGAAATCAGAAGAAATACTTATGCATAGGTGTGGGCAAAACTTTATATTAAAAGTATTGCGAAAGAGATCATCATACATACTACTGTGCCCAAAAAAGGTGACATTTGAATTTAAACTGCGCGCGTTTAAGAATTTGGAAAATTATTTTTTTTTTTTAGGTTGGTAGTACTGTCAGTCACATTTATGTCAAAATTCATGTCAAAATATTCATTAGTGTTTGAGATACGTGTCGTTTTGTGAGCTGCTAAAACTGAGTTTTCCGTTTTTAGCGATGTCGAAATTTGTTGAGCAAAGAATTTGCATTAAATTTTGTTTACGGAATAAATTTTCTGCTGCGGATACGTTGAGGATGGTGCAGAAAGCCTTTGGTGATGAGGCTATGTCTAAAAAAATGTTTACAAGTGGTATAGTGAGTTCCAAGCCGGCCGTGAACGTGTCGAAGACGAAGAGCGTCCAGGGCGACCATCAACCTCAACCGACGAAGCTTACGTTCAACAAATCAAAGATTTGGTGTTGAAAAACCGTCAATTAACAACCTTCAGACCTTGCTCATGAAGTTGGCATATCGAAAGGCTCAGCCAATACCATTTTGAAGGATGTTTTGGGCCTCAAGCGCGTCAAATCTCGACTGGTACCGAAAACATTGAATTTTTTGGAAAAAAGGCGTCGCGTTAAAGTGTGTGAAACGATGCTTTCCGACTACCAGGGTATCATGAAATGCATTATTACTGGCGATGAGACTTGAATCTATGCTTACGACCTGGAAACAACCGATCAATCGAGCGAATATCGTGCCAAAAGAGAGCCGAGACCAAAAAAAGTCACCAAAGTCGCTCAAAAATCAAGGTCATGTTGACTGTTTTCTTCAATTATCGTGGTGTTGTGCATTATGAAATTCTTCCAACCGGTCAAACAGTCAACAAGGAATATTAATTGCACGTTATGCGTCGTTTGCGTAACGCTATCCGCCTAAAAAGGCCGGACTTGTGGAAAGACAATTCTTGGTTTTTACACCACGATAATGCACCATCCCATACTGCCCTCGTAATTCGTGATCATTTCACCAAAAACACAACCCATATCGTTTCGTAACCACCGTATTCGCCTGATTTGGCGCCGTGCGACTTCTGGCTGTTCACCAAGCTCAAAAGACCTCTCCGGGGACACCGTTTTTATACGATAGAGGAGATTCAAGCCGCAGCGAAGACGGAACTGAAGGCCATCCCGGAAAGTGACTACAACCAGTGTTTCGAAAATTGAAAAGTCAGTTGGCATAAGTGCATTGCATTGTAGGGGATGAAATTGATTTGGAAGAATAAATAAAGAGTTTTGAAAATAAATACAATGTCACCTGTTTTGGGCACAGTAGTAAATCGACGAGAACACGAAAAACGTATCTTCATTACTGCTTGACATGCATCAAAAACGGGGTGATTTAACATCATTAGATTTCTTTTTATGGGGTTATTTAAAATCACAGGTCCGTTAAAATAAGCCCGAAAACTCATGTGTTTTATAAAAGGAGATTCATCTCCTCATTATCTCATCATTGAAATACGTCCACATTTTTGCAGAACAGTCATTGAAAATTTTGACAAATTAGCCCTTCTCTGAAAGCCGTGGATACCATTTGCCGGTGTTATTCTATAAGTAACCCTATCCTACCTACATTATGATTCATTAAAAATATTGCAATCGATTGTATACAAACTGTGTGTGTTTTTATTTAATCCCATCTTGAGTTAATTTCATATTGAGGGCAGAGAAAGAAACGGCTTTATTCAAGAACATGTTTTCGAGTAAATTTACAAATACACTGTAACAAAAAAGTACCCGGAAATTGTAAAAAAAGCATATATTTATTTTTCATCAATATTTATTTCATATATTATTATCATATTAGGATAATATATCCACAGATTGACCTAAATTTTCGGTAAAAAAATTCGCAATAGAAGCTAGGGTCCATATATTCGGTACCTGGGCGCTTGAAAAGCTTTATCCCGATACGAATGCTTTTTATTCACAAGCTGTATTCGCGCAAAGTTTTAGGGAGATATATTCATCGGTACTTAATTTGAATACTGGAAAGTGAAAGAATTAGATGGAAGTTAAAATTGTGATATTTTAGAAGTAGACGTGGTTGTAGTCCGAGTTCACCTGTAATGACCTACCTACGGAGCCACGCCACATCGTCTAATTTTGACAGCGGCTCCTATTCGACCCTCTTTTATGATGCCCTCTCTTGTAATGATTGTTGGTTTATTGTGATTTTAATAGGTTTTAACACAACCAATATAAGAGGAATCGTCGGAATTATCGTCAGAATTATCATCTGATTTCATTAACAATTTTTACAATTTTTACAAATGTTGATAGAGGTAATTAAGAGGTTTGCTGTGAGCGAACTTGGTTATTATAGCTTGAATGGTTTGGGAGATATGTACATTAAACCCTTTAGAGGGAGGGGCGACGCCCATTTTTTTTTAATTTTATGCCAACAAATGCCAAGTTACATACATCTGTATATTAGGTTGTCAAAAAAAAAGTCTTGCGGTATTTTTATTGAATTTTCAATTGTTCATAAAAATGGTTACAATAATGCGATTCAAGTCAAGTATGCGCCGTTTTGTTCAATGACGCGTTCCCAACGAGATGCCAACTTCATAATGCTCCTTTCATAGAAGCTCGCTTCTCTATTGGCAAAAAACTCGAAGAGCAATTTTCACAGGACTTCCTTGTGGCCAACTTCAGACTAATAAACGCGTTCGCCATGGACAGAAACAGGTAGTAATCACTTGGTGCGAGATCCGGACTATACGGTGGATGCAAAAGAACCCCCCATCCGAGCTCCCGGAGCTTCTGGCGCTTCATTAAAGATGTGTGTGGTCTGGTGTTGTCCTGATGGAAGACAATTCAGCCTCTGTTGATCAAAGATGGCCTCTTCTGCATGAGTGCTGCCTTCAAGCTTACTGTTGTTGGCAGTACAGGTCCGAATTGAGAGTTTGGCCATACGGGAGCAGCTCATAATGGATTATTCCCTGCCAATCCCACCAAACACACAGAAGAACCTTCCTGGCCGTCAATCCAGGCTTGGCCACCGTCTGGGCCGCTTCACCGCTTTTCGACCACGACCGTTTGCACCTTACGTTATGGTAAGTGACCCACTTTTCATCGCCAGTCACCATACGCTTCAAAAACGGGTCGATTCTGTTGCGATTCAGAAGCGATTCGCATGCGTCGATACGGTCAAAGATGTTTTTTTGCGTCAATTCGTGTGGCACCCATATACATCGAGCTTCTTAGTGACTCCAATCTTCTTCAAATGGTTTATAACGGTTTGATGACTCATGCCCAGCTCTTGACCGATGCTACGGCTGCTACTATGCGGGTCTCTTTCGAACAATTCAGCGATTTTATCGCAATTTTCGACGACAGGACTTCCGGAGCGTGGCGCATCTTCGACCACCTCTACACCAGAACGAAAACGTTGAAACCATCGTTGTGCGGTGGAAATGGAAACTGTATCGGGTCCATAAACTGCACAAATTTTATTGGCGGCTTGAAATGCATTTTTGCCTTTGTCGTAGTAGTACTGTAAAATATGCCGTATTTTCTCTTTATTTTGCTCCATGTTTGCGACGCTATAACTCACGAACGACTTTAAAGAAACGACAATCAATTAAACACGTCTTAGCGCGTGAAATGAGATTTCCAAAAAGGTATAGCATGATCCGATGCGACGAATAAAACTAGAACTACGCGCTTTCAGCGCCAACTAGCGAAAATACTGCAAGACTTTTTTGACAACCTAATATATACATACTTACATCCATAATATAGTACATATTTGCGAAATATATATTGGAACAAGTAACGAAGGGCTAAGTTCGGGTGCAATCGAACATTTTATCCTTTTGCAGCTTATAAGAATTAAAGCCAGGGAAATACTTCATACACATATACGAGTATGATTATCTTCATATCTATAATAATATTATAAAGCTGAAGAGCTTGTTTGTTTGTTTGTTTGAACGCCCTAATCTCCGAAACTACTGGTTTGAATTGAATAATGCTTTTTGTGTTAGATAGTCCATTTATCGAGGAAAGCTATAGGCTATATAGCATCACGCTGCGACCAATAGGAGCGAAGAAACAGTGGTAAATGTGTAAAAAACGGGGGGAATTATTTATCTTTGTGGGCTTCCGTTCCTTGCGCTGCGAAAGCGATTCAAGATACGCAAAAGTTATGTATGAAAGAACTATTTCTCTTTTAATGATCAAAAAATAGTCCGTGAGTACCGTTTTTGTGATAACTACTTTGGTCGAAATTATTTGTTAGAGCTGTATTAACATAATAATATTAAACTTTATCCAAATAAATGTGTTGTTGGTTAAGAGTATTTAATTCTGAATAAAATTGTCCTTGACGACACTTAATTTCAACGAACAACTTAAAAGATAATAAAATAACTACGAAACAAAATCAACTCGCACTCTGCGCTGCGCTCTTCTGACATAATATTCAGTTTACGTAACCCAAGTGCAGGTAAAAATAATTCTTCTTCTTCTTTACTGGCGTAGACACCGCTTATGCGATTATAGCCGAGTCAACAACAGCGCGCCTGTCGTTTCTTCTCTTCGCTACGTGGCGCCAATTGGATATTTCAAGCGAAGCCAGGTCCCTCTCCACTTGGTCCTTCCAACGGAGTGGAGGTCTTCCTCTTCCTCTGCTTCCCCCGGTGGGTACTGCGTCGAATACTTTCAGAGCTGGAGCGTTTTCATCCATCCGGACAACATGACCTAGCCAGCGTAGCCGCTGTCTTTTAATTCGCTGAACTATGTCAATGTCGTCGTATATCTCGAACGGCTCATCGTTCCATCGAATGCGATATTCGCCGTGGCCAACGCGCAAAGGACCATAAATTTTTCGCAGAACTTTTCTCTCGAAAACTCGCAACGTCGACTCATCGGTTGTTGTCATCGTCCAAGCCTCTGCACCATATAGCAGGACAGGAAGAATGAGCGACTTATAGAGTTTGGTTTTTGTTCGTCGAGAGAGGACTTTACTTTTCAATTGCCTACTCAGTCCGAAGTAGCACCTGTTGGCAAGAGTAATCCTGCGTTGGATTTCCAGGCTGACATAGTTGGTGGTTTTAATGCTGGTTCCTAAATAGACGAAATTATCTACAACTTCAAAGTTGTGACTGTAAACAGTGACGTGAGAGCCAAGTCGCGAGTGCGACGACTGTTTGTTTGATGATAGGAGATATTTCGTCTTGCCCTCGTTCACTGCCAGACCCATTTGCTTTGCTTCCTTGTTCAGTCTGGAGAAACAGAACTAACGGCGCGGGTGTTGAGGCCGATGATATCAATATCATCGGCATACGCCAGCAGCTGTACACTCTTGTAAAAGATTGTACCTGCTCGATTAAGTTCTGCAGCTCGAATAATTTTCTCCAGCAGCAGATTGAAAAGGTCACACCTTTTGGTAAAAATAATTAGGTTCCTGATTATTAACCTTACATTTCTTTTTTCTACATTCTTTTTATTCATTTTCTACGTTCTTTCTTTGTCACTATAATGCCTAGAAAAAGAACTCAGCTTTCTCGGCCGACTGCTACTGCAAAGCGGCTGCGAGTTTTGCGCAGCAATGAAACTGAGGATGAGAATATGCATAGGTTGGGTACTCAACGAGCAATCAGTGAACAAAACCGTGCTAGGGAATCGAGCGTCGAACGTTCGCTGCGTCTCGCCTCACAGAATTCCCGAACTTTGGCGAACCGACAACGGATATCAAGCGCTGAACGATCTCAACGTTTGGCCTCACAGAATTCCCGAACTTTGGCTAGCCGGGATCGGAAATCAAACGCTGACCGTTTTCATTATTTGGCCTCACAGAATTCCCAAACTTTGGCTGGCCGCAATCGGGAATCAAGCGCTGAACGATCCCATCGATTAGCACAGCAAAATGCCCGATCAGCAAGGAATAGAACTCGCAGCCAACAAGTTCAGTGCAGTAATTTATTGAATGCTGCGTTTATTTATGATTGCACCTTTGACTATACTGAGCTAAATGATATTGATATTGGTAGAATGGATAAAATTTGCAACTTATGCCAAGGAAAAAAATGGGCGACGGAAGCTCCTGAACTGTGTTGCAGTGGTGGCAAAGTAAATATACCTATAATTCTGCAACCTACATCAGTTTTAAAAGAATTGACATCAGGCTCACATCCATCATCAAAGCATTTCTTAAATCACTCAAGACAATATAATACACTATTTCAGATGACTTCATTTGGTGCCAAAGAGATTCGTGAGGGAAACTTTACGAACACTTTTAAAGTTCAAGGGCAAGTTTATCATTTGATCGGTGACTTACTTCCAGCTGAAAGGGCACAACCCGAATTTTCGCAAATAAACTTATTTTGTTTCCCATGCAGATCAGATATCCTTGCGCTCAAATTTAAACCCTAGCTTGCAAATCAATCTCATCGACGTTCTCCAAACATATCTTCACGATCATAATACGTATATTAAAAGTTTTAAGTACAATCTGGAAAATAGAACGCCGATGATTTAAAACTTATTATTCATGCTGACGTGAAACCGCCTAACGAGCATCGAGGTCGGTATAATGGGCCTGTAGTAGATGAGGTAGCTGTTCTTTTAATCGACGAAGACAAAGGTCCCCGAGATATTGTGGTGACTGAGAGAGATGGTCGACTTCAACGAGTTTCTGAAATTCATAGATCTTACTATTTCCCTTTGGAAACGACGGATACTGTATTAATATTCCACAGCAGGACACTACTGCTAGATCTAAAACAGTATAATGTATGCAGTTTTATGCATTTAGACTCATGGTAAGAATGAATGACTTTAACAGCATACATTATTTCAAAGGATTATTCAACCAATATTGTGTTGATAAGGCGGCAAAAGTGATTTCAGAGAGGCTTGACTTCATCAAAAGAAATAAAAAAAAATTGAGAGCAGAAGAATACATTCATTTAAGAGATGTCGTCGTAAATGATGGGAATATAAACGCTTCTAATATTGGCCAGTACGTTATATTGCCGTCGTCATATACAGTATCTCCCAGATTCATGAATGAAAAGGGTCAAGATGCCATGACATATGTCAGGAAATTTGGAAGACCTGATCTCTTCATTACATTTATATGTAACTCAGAATGGCCGGAAATAAAACTTGAGTTATTACCTAATCAACATTCTTACGACAGACATGATTTGGTTTCCAGAGTATTTCATTTAAGACTCAAGAAAATGATAGACCTACTAACGAAGAAGAATATTTTTGGAATATCGAAAGCCTTTGTTTACAGCGTAGAATGGCAAGAAAGAGGTTTACCTCACGCCCACATTTTATTGCGGCTGGCTAACAAAGTACAACCAGATTCTATAGATGCAATAATATCGGCTAAAATACCTGACAAACAACAAGATCCAATTCTTCATAATATTGTCTTAAAAAATATGATACATGGTCCTTGCGGATTTCATAATCCTGCGTCACCATGTATGAAAGAAAACGTTTGTACTAAAAAGTACCCTAAACATTTTATTTCGGAAACACAAACCGGGGTTGACAGTTACCCAACCTACAGGCGCAGGTCCCCAAATAATGGTGGAAACACAGCAGTAATTCGTGTCAAAGGTACAGAAATGAAGGTGGATAATCGTTGGGTGGTTCCCTATAATCCAGTGCTATCAAAAATTTTCAATGCACACATTAACGTAGAGTTTTGTCAATCGGTCAAAGCTATTAAGTATCTGTAGGTTCTGATCAAGCCACATTTTCGTTACAAATGAATAACGTTGAAGTAGAAAGATACCTAAATGGTCGCTATATAAGTTCCTCGGAAGCGTTCTGGAGAATTTTCCAATTTTCTATTCATGAACGTTTTTCGGCAGTAGTTCATTTAGCAGTTCATTTGGAAAATGGACAAGTTTTTATAATAATGAAAATCTCCAAGATCGTGTTAACAATCCTTCGCCAACGACACTTACAGCGTTCTTTGATCTTTGCAGAAGCGACGATTTTGCAAAAACCCTATTATATCACGAAGTTCCTCAGTATTACGTGTGGCAAAGAAATTCATTTTCTAGAAGAAAACGTGGGCAAGATGCTGAAGGATATCCCGGTGTAAAACAAGACACAACTTTAGGCCGTGTTTACAACATTCATCCAACTCAAACTGAATGTTTTTATTTAAGGATGTTACTGCAATATGTTCACGGTCCAGTGTCATTTGAATGTCTAAGGGCCATGAATGGTGTTATTTTCCAAACTTGTCAAGGCACTTGCAAGGAATTAGGTGTACTGGAGGGAGATGAACATTGGCAAAATACCATGTCCGATGCTGTCATATCCGAGTCAACTACAAAATTAAGGGAATTATTTACCATCATCCTTATATTTTGCCAACCATCTGACCCCTTAGAGTTATGGAATAAATTTCGTAATGCTTTATGTCAAGACATATTAAACAGACTGCGTAATAAGAATCAGGATATGACATTCCTCCACATTCCCTTAAGCTAAAAATAGGCGCCCCAATAATCTGAAACACCTAATTTATGCAACGGGACCCGACTTCAAGTCAAACTTCTTCGCAATAACGTGATCGTTGCAATCGTTTTGACTGGTCCAGCAGTTGGTCAAACAGTACTTATACCTCGCATCCTGATGATCCCAAATGATATACCTTTTAATTTTAAAAGAATTCAATTTCCCCATAAGCTATCTTTCGCCGTTACAATTAATAAATCGCAGGGGCAAACATTTAAACACGTGGGGATCGATTTACGCCAAGACTGCTTTTCACATGGCCAATTATATGTCGCGTTGTCAAGATCAGGTTGCGGAGAAAATCAATATGTTCTTCTGCCACCAGAAAATAAAACAAAAAATATAATTTACGCAGAAGTTCTTTGATAACAGAAATTGACGCGGACGAAGATAAAGACGAAGCCCAAAATCACTATTCCATGCGGACGAAGTCGCGGGCACAGCTAGTTAAGTATATGGGGGCTAAGGGAAATATTGGCCCGATTCAATCCATTTTGACATGCAGACATACCATAGTCAGAGAAGTACTATCCCACAATTTCAACTATTATTGAGATATACTCACACATTCACTGATATTTTCGATCAAAAGTCAACTATAGGTACTTGGGGCTAAATATTTGGTGCCTAGGGGCTTGAACAGTTTTTGTTGGATTTGAATTATTTTTGGTCACAAATTGGCATACACTAAAAGCATTATTCGTGCTAAGTTTAATACCGTTATATTAATTGCTTCTTGATTTGCGTTCTGAAAATCCAGTGGAATTTAAAATTGCGCGTGGTTATTGTCAAATTTCGCTTATTTTCACAACGTAACATAGGAATGTTAAAAGAATGCCACGTACCTAGTTTTGTTGAAATCAGTCAGTCGGATCCCGAGATTTGGGATTTCACAAAAAAGTGAGCCGTGCCACGCCCAATGTCCAATTTTCTCACCAGCTCTCATAAAGCCTTCTCATATCAATTCGGAGGTAAAATTTAATGCCTCTGGTGTATTTTGTTACTGATTTATCGAGGTTTTAGTAATTTTTAACAGAACCGTTATACGGGGAGTGAGCGGGATCATCCTCCAATTTTATCCATTTTCACACTGTAGATAGAAATTTTTGTAAGATTTGTACTCAGCACATTTAGTTGTTGTAACTTAAGTGGTTTAGGAGATATGTACATTAAACTTTTCCAAAAAAAAATGTTGGAAATTTTGCTACAGCGATTCTTTGTACCAAATTACAGTTTTATATAGTAATTAAGTGCTTAGGTATGGTACTTTATATGTTTTCGGTTAATGTCGATTTGTGGGCGATGCAGTGGTCCTATTACGCCCATCTACGAACTCGAATTTTTTTGTACTAACGAATCCACATATCAAGTTTCGTAGAGATATCTTAATTTTTACTCAAGTTACAGCTTGCAAGGACGAAGCAATGGACAGAAAGACAGTCAACTAGGTTTCAACTTTTCTTGTCGTCCTGATCATTGATATTAGGTTGTCAAATATCTCCCTTCCGCCTTTTTGCTCTTTATTCAATGCTTTATCAAAAGTGTTACAGTGATCGGATTTAGTTCAAATATGCGCCACTTTGTTCGCTAATCTGTTTCCATCAGCAGCATTTCGCAGGTGTTGATTCGGTCCAGAAGGTTTTTTGCGTCAAATCATGTGGCACCCAAGCATCAAACTTTATTGTGTATCCAGCCTTCTGCAGATGGTTTAAAATGGTTTGGTGACTAACTCCCATTTTCTGGGCGATGTCACAATATGCCACATGCCGGTCTAACTCGATGTCTTACATGATTTGATCGGTATTCGTCGTCACAGGTCTTCCGCCGGCTGGCTTATCCTTGGTGTCGTTTTCACCCACTTTGAATCGTCGAAGCCATTCCTCCGCAGTTCGAAGTGATAGGGTACACTCCCCCAAACCACAATTATCTTACAGAATGTTTCTTTAGCGGATTTGCCTTTAACGAAGGAAAACTTTAATATAGAGCGAACTTCGGCGTTAGTGAACTCCATATTTACACGTCTATAACTGTTGGACGCAATATCCAAACTAATCATGCATAGTGTCCTTTTGTAGGTTATGTCATGACCTTTCGAAGATGTACAGTATTGCCAGATACGAGCTCTGTAACGCTGTATACATAGCCGCGAAATTCAAAAAACAAAAAGGCGGAAGGGAGATATTTGACAACCTAATATATGGATATACAACTCTATATCTATCTTGATTAGTATTAGGTGATATGTACAACCGTTAGGTGAACAAAAGTGTAATACTCTAAGCAACTGATTACAAGAGTGTACATAAGAATGAAGAGCAAAAAAACTGTCTGTTAGAACCAAAACGTACAAAACAAACAAACCGCAAAAATCCAGTGCGAAACCTAAAAGCACATGTGTATGTATGTAAACACAAATACAAGTGCTGGTTACCGCACGGACTTTTTTGTTACAGTTCGCTGCTATGAAATTCTTGGTTGAAAACAAATTACATTTTTGTTGTTACGCACTACCGAAGAATGCCTTGCAGTGTCAGGCTGTTTGATTTTAACAAAGTTTTATAATGATGATGTTATGAGCTTCCTTCGCTCTCTGATCGCTAACATTGTAGCTCAGTGAGTATATCAATAATACATTGTGACAAAAAAGTTCCGGAAATTGTGCAAAATATTTAATTATTTAACAATATTTACTTATTCGCCTTCAAGGTAATCCCCTACCAATGTAACACATAAATTCTACCGATTTTTCCAGTCCTCGAAACACTTTTCGGGATGGCTCTCCTTCAGCAAATTTGGTTTTACCTCTTCGATCGACTGAAAACGGGATCCATTCCGATGATTGTGGACTTATTTGCATGTCAATCTCATAGCCCATGTCTCATCGGAAATTGTAAAACTCTCCATGAATGTGGGATCGGAATTCGCACGATCAAGTACATGCAAAGAAATCTATTTACGGTACTCTGGTACAATTCAGGCTGGGCTGCTAAATGGAAAGTTTATGGTCTAACGATACCAATTTATGTTACTGTTTTATTTCGTTGTTTACGAAATCTGAAACTCCCGTAGGGTAACGGTATAATTTGAAGCATATGGGTACGCAATGTATAGTGCGGATTGTAGCAATCACTGAGGTATTGAATGCCAACACTTTTATTATTTTCAATAGGATGCTTTTGAATTCTTTTTGATGGATGTAGGCGCTATCCACATCTGTGACGTTCTTACTGTCACAGCAATGATGCTTCAATTGCTTGAATGTTTTTTAAGTCTGTTCTATTTCTGCAATAGCTTTGGCGTAGGATGCCGAAAACATACTACACTCTACGCTTAACACTAGATATACCAGCGATTGAAGTATACCTATTTATACCAAGCCAGTCAAAATGACAGTCCTTAAAAAGGAAGTGTAAGTGGAAACCCCTTTATTTCCAGTCTTTATTTACTTTTAAATACATACAGTATACAGTAACATAACTTTATAAAATTAATTCTTTAGTTATAACTAAAAAAGTCTTAATATCATTACGAAAAAAATATTACACGTAGTAGGAGTTTTAAGTTGAAATACCGAAAACAGTCATCTTGACGTGTCTGGTATATCTAGTGTTAACTATGCTTCTCTGACTAGTGTCAAATGCTAAATATTTCTGCTTTGCCGGAAAAACAAGGCCTTAAGACATTTTTTCAAGTCAGAAATGAAGGCGCGGAGTGCGTTTGCCCTAACTTTCCATTTCGAGGGCTTGCCTCAAAACACGCAGCGAAGTTTTATCTAAAGGAGCTTTTTCAAGTCAGGAATGAAGGCGTGAAGTGCGTTTGCCCTGATTTTCCATTTCGAGGCATTCCGTCAAAAGACGGATGCTTGGCTGACAGCCTTCAGCACTAACTCTTGCACTTGATAATCATTTCGCTTTTTGTGTGGCTATCGCTACCTTCTACGTTCACTTGATGGTTGCTTTTTTCTGTATCCCACTGTGTTTCACTGCCTAATTCTACTTTAATGTGTTTAATTGCTTCTAACTAACTCGTATGCGCTATTATTTTACACCGCAATTTTGATGTTGCGCGAATTTGTATTGACTTGGACCGAATGAATGAAATAAATAAGACAAATATTATTACGGCAAAGCCGGAGCATGTACATTTATTGAAAGTCAAACACAAAACTAAAAGCAGGAATAAAGGGATGTCCAACTCATTCCAGTGTGAGAGCGCTTCAAAATTAGCGCTTTTTATAACATTTTCAATTATGGCCAGATTGAACAAAATAATAATTTTTGGGCATTTAAATTAAAATACCCAACATTTAGTAAGAATAAAAATTACTATATAGTGGTTATTTATTATATGGAGAAACTATTTAAATATTTTTGAAGTATAGTATAAGTAGAACAACTGTTTTTTGACCTTTTAATACCCAATAAAAGGATTTAAGCTTGTTAAATGTTTTTAATCATTTTCCATTGAAAATAATACTATGATGGTTCAAATTTCAAAACGTTTCTTCAGATTCCTTTAAATTTCACAAATTTATTTAATTTTCATTGTTTAACATTTTTTATAAGTGGTCTTGAACGATGCAACAAATACCTCCGTTTACATATTTTTTTGGTAAAATTTCAATCTGGTCAATAAAAAATAAACAACAGCCTCGGATGAGTGACCCCCTTTTGATGACGACCATGGCAAACGAATTAAGGACTATGATTTGAGGGCATGCACCTGGAATGTCCGGTCCCTTAAATGGGAAGGTGCCGCTGCCCAGCTGGTTGATGTTCTAGTGAAAATAAAGGCTGACATCACCGCCGTCCAAGAAATGCGATGGACGGGACAAGGGCAGAGACAAGTAGGTCTTTGTGGAATTTACTATAGTGGCCATATAAAGGAGCGTAAGTTTGGTGTTGGATTCGTGGTGGGAGAGAGACTTCATCGCCGAGTACTATCATTCACTCGTATTAATGAACGTCTAGCAACAATCCGCATCAAAGCGAGGTTCTACAACATATCGCTGATTTGCGATCAAGCCTCGACAGAAGAGAAGGACGATATGACCAAAGATGCTTTCATGAGTGCTTGGAGCGCACTTATGAGAGATGCCCCCGCCACGATGTCAAACTCGTGCTTGGTGACTTTAACGCCAGGTTGGGCAAAGAAGGTATCTTTGGCACTACGGTCGGTAAATTCAGCCTCCACGAGGAAACATCGACAAATGGGTTGAGGCTGATCGACTTCGCCGGGGCCCGAAATATGGTTATCTGTAGTACTAGATTCCAGCATAAGAAGATTCATCAATATACCTGGCTGTCTCCGGATCGAAAAACCACCAACCAGATCAATCATGTTGTGATAGACGGAAGACACGTCTCCAGTGTTTTAGATGTGCGTGCGCTCTGAGGTCCTAACATCGACTCGGATCACTATATTGTTGCAGCCAAAATTCGCACCCGCCTCTGTGCAGCAAAAAACGCACGCCAACAAACACAAGGAAGGTTCGACGTCGAGAAGCTGCATTCACCACAGACAGCCGAACGATTTTCTACTCGGCTTGCACTCCTGCTCTCTGAGAGCACTCGTCAACAACTCGGTATAAGGAAATTGTGGGACGGCATTTCAAACTCCTTACGTACAGCTGCAACCGAAACCATTGGTTTTCGGAAAGAGCAAAAAAACAGCTGGTACGACGAAGAGTGCCGTGTCGCAGCGGAGAGAAAACAGGCTGCCTACCTCGCAACGTTACGATCGAACACAATACGTGCAGGATAGGATAGATACCGAGAGTTCAAGAGGGAAGCGAGACGTATTTGTTGCCAGAAAAAGAAAGAGGCCGAAATGCGTGAGTACGAAGAGCTTGATAAGCTGGCAAACAGGGGTAATGCTCGAAAATTCTACGAAAAGATGCGGCGGCTTACAGAAGGTTTCAAGACCGGAGCATACTCTTGTAGAACCCCCAAAGGTGATCTAATCACCGATGCCCAGTGCATACTTAAATTATGGAGGGAACACTTCTCCAGCCTGCTGAATGGCAGTGAACGTACAACGCCAGGAAAAGGCGAACCCGATTCCCCAATCGATGACGATGGAGCAGACGTTCCATTGCCCGACCATGAAGAGGTTCGAATAACAATTGCCCGCCTGAAGAACAACAAAGCAGCAGGGGCCGACGGATTGCGGCCGAGCTATTCAAACACGGCGGCGAAGAACTGGTAAGGAGCATGCATCAGCTTCTTTGTAAAGTATGGTCGGACGAAAGCATGCCCAACGATTGGAATTTAAGTGTGCTATGCACAATCCATAAATAAGAAGACCCCACAATCTGCGCCAACTACCGTGGGATTAGCCTCCTCAACATCGCATATAAGGTTCTGTCGAGCGTATTGTGTGAAAGATTAAAGCCCACCGTCAACAAACTGATTGGACCTTATCAGTGTGGCTTTAGACCTGGAAAATCAACAACCAACCAGATATTCACCATGCGCCAAATTTTGGAAAAGATCCGTGAAAGAAGAATCGACACGCTTCACCTATTCGTCGATTTCAAAGCTGCTTTCGACAGCACGAAAAGGAGCTGCCTCTATGCCGCGACGTCTGAATTTGGTATCCCCGCAAAATTAATACGGCTGTGTAAACTGACGGTGAGCAGCACCAAAAGCTCCGTCAGGATCGGGTAGTACCTATCCGAGCCGTTCGATACCAAACGATTATGGTCCTTTGCGCATTGGCCACGGCAAATATCGTATTCAACGGAACTATGAGCTTTACGAGATATACGACGACATTGACTTAGTTCAGCGAATTAAAAGACAGCGGCTACGCTGGTTAGGTTATGTTGTTCAGATGGATGAAAACACTCTAGCTCTGAAAGTATTCGACGCAGTACCCGCCTCGGGAAGCAGAGAAAGAGGAAGACCTCCACTCCGTTGGAAGGACCAAAGGAGAAGGACCTGGCTTCGCTTGGAATATCCAATTGGCGCCACGTAGCGAAGAGAAAAATCGACTGGCGTGCTGTTGTTGACTCAGCTTTAATCGCGTAAGCGGTGGCTACGCCAATAAAGAAGAAGAAATTTTCTTTTTCTCCATCGCATCCTCAATTATATCTATTATTCGATGAACTTGATCGATTGTGGAATGTTGCGATCTTAATCCAAATTGATGATTTGTTATAAGGTCCTTTTCTTCAATTATGTTCTGAAGTCTTCTTATAATTACAACTTCAAGTAGTTCGGACGAAATAGGCAACAATGAGATTGGACGATATGATGACGCTTCCTGCGCGCTTTTGCCTGGTACCATAATAATTTCAGATACCTAGCGTTTATTATCGATGTATGATTTTCTAATACTTTTCGCGTCATATTTTTCAGTACCTCAGCTGTCACCAAGTCGAAGACGGGAGTTTTTCTTGGTTTAAATCTACTTTTAATTATATTTTCCACTTCTTTAATTGTTGCTGGTTGGATTTCTTCTACGCATTGAGTTCCATGGAACAGAATAGGACTAAAAGTTTTAGTGAGTTCCTCTGAAAAAACTTCAGCTTTTTCTTCGTCGCCTTTGGCGCAGGATCCGTTTGGCTTTCTGAGGGATGCATTTGACAATGTTGGTTTCCTAGCATTTTTTACAGCTTTCCAAAGGGAATAATCCGTATGCTTGTTTGGAGTTTGTTTCTCAATGTAATATGACATATTTTGATTTGTAAATAACTTTATTTTAGTGCTGAGAATCTTAGTTAATTTGTTCAGTTCTGTTTTTAATTGGGGAAATTGCCTGATTTGCCATTTTTACGTAGTTTTCTCTTTTCCTTTATGAGATCTAAAATGTCCGATGGATATATAGTATAAAAGTTTTTTGGTTTAGGAACAGGAGTACATTTCCAAATCGATTCCTGAGTAGCTTTCGTAAATGTATGAGCTTCATCTTCTAACATACATATCTTGAGCTGTTATATTTACTTCAAAATCAATATTTTTGTTGAGCATAACTTAGAAATACTCCCAATCCGTATATCTATTAGAAAGATAAGGTCGATTTCTTTCAGATGACCATTTAGGATTAGATATACTGGCCTGTGGTCCAAATCCATTTTCAAGAGTAATGAAGGTCTTGGATATTTGTCAAGTGATGAAAAAGTCGATTAAGTCATGTAATTTCCTTATGTCGAAAGGCCAGTAAATCGGCTTGCCAGTAGACATGAAGTCGCATCCAGTGGCCGTAACACCTTTAAATAGCTCTCTCCCCTTCGGTGCCGTAACTCTTGAACCCGTTTGAGTGTTTTGCGCTAAAATCACGACCCATGATGAATTTCCCATGGTGTTTGAATATAAGTTCTGTGTACAAGTCCATTTTGATACTGTGTCTAGGTGGGCTATAATAATGCGGCTTATTTTTCCGAAACCACAATATGGTCGTGGTTTGGAATTCTGGGACACTTATATTAATTTCTTCGTAGTGCGGAATATTATCTCTGATAATTATGGCACTCCTCCCTTTCGCATTGTTATTTGGGTGGTTCGAGCAATACGTCGTGTAGTTTTTGAATCTAACAAAAGTCTCATTTGTAAAATGATTTTCTGATATAAGACAAATACCAATTTTTTTTAATATGGAGTAATGTCTCTAATTCTTTACAACGTTTGAGCAAGCCATTTGCATTCCATGTCATAATTTTCATCGGATTTATTTTTACGCCTTATTTTCGTTATACTGTCGCTCTAGTTTAGTAAAGCGTTCATGGGTAAGTCTATTTTGCTTTTCTAGCTTACTAAAGTTGTTGAGGATTAACGAAAAATTACCAGAAATATATTACCAGTGACATTCGTATTTGTTTGATTTTCAGACATATGTTGTTGAACTTTATTAGCACCTTTAGTTATGCTGGCAAATGAGGGCTTTCCAGATTGATGATTTACATTAGGAACTTTCTTTGGATGAGCAGTGGAAGCGGTTGTACTTAAGCGTTTTGGTTCATATTTATACTCTATATTTTTTTCAGTCGCCTTTTTGATTTTTTGAAGTTGCTTTGCCACATCCCCTCTAGTTCGCAGGGGGATTTTGACTACAGTTACAGCATGTTGGCGGTAGTTCGGCACGTTTTGTGCAGCTTAGTGTTGTATCATTTTTGGCGCACTTTAAAAACCTCGGTGGTTTACAATAATAGTTTCTAGTGGAACCGAACGCCTGACAGGATTTACACTGCGGCAGAAGATTCGATGGCTTGATGGGCTCGAGTTTAACTACAAAATTTAGAATACATTTGATTTCGTAAATTTTCTTAATGTTATCTGTAGATTCAAAGCAAACAATAAACATACATATATGTAAAACGAATTTTTTGTTTTATATTGAAGTTTGTTTAAGACTTTCGTAACTTTAAATCCTTGCTTTTGAAGGTCTGTGATAATATTTGCAGGCTCACATGTCACGCGATTGTTTGTCTTCGTACGAGTACCAAGGAATTTTCGAGTCATTTAATTTCCTTCTAAGTATTCTGTAGTCGGAACTATCTGAAAAATTTATTTTACAGGAACTTGGGCCAGTGAGCTTGAGTGTGTAAGATTTTTTTACATCTGCGTTAATCAAGGAACATCAAGGGTTGGATAAAATTTTTCGATATTATAATTGGCAAAGGGCGATGTCTTACTTTTGTATCTATTTTATCTTATCCTGCTCCATCCGGAATCGGAGACTTCAGTGTTAAATCCGGTGAAGAATCTGCTTTGCGTTTCTTACCTTCCCTACTTTTTTCTTTTTTAATAGCTAATTTGTTTCTTTTTCAAGCTCTTCTTCGACGGTTTCGGCTGCAAAGGTCGATTTTGATGGAGAAGAAGACGTTTCATTTGCTTATTTGGTTAGCGATTTCATTAAGTTTTCATTTTGAAGTTTAAGTGACTCATTTTCGTTGTTCAATTCTTTGTTCAATGTTTCTATTTTTTTAATGCGTTCGAGCAACATACCTATTTGGTTATATTGTGTAACCCCCCCGGGAGGCGGAATTTGTATGTCCATCACGATCTTATTGAATTGTGGTTACGTTAAGTAAAAGAAATTGCCTTAACAACTGCTTTACCGACTGCACGTGCAGATAATGTAGTGTTCCTGACCACCTTCAACTCTTCGTAGACAACTGGTTTGTCGCTCGACGGAAGCAGCTGATACCCTCACTTAGTACTTGCTAAGAGCTCAGTACTGTGTTTGCGCTAAACCTTAGTTATTCTATTTTTAAGTCAACAAAATTCGTCGTCATAAATTACAGTCTTTCAGAAATCTAAATCTGTACTTTCCAGCTCTTTGCATTGAACTTAGCTAAACTGTTTTGTACTGATGAACGATGCCTTTCACCAAAAAGGTGTGCAATATTTTGGATTGTGTTAAAATTAATAGTTGGTAGCATTTTTTCCTGAGTATCATACATAAGCATGTGGTTTTCAAGAAGAAATAAAACGCATATAATTTAAAGTTATGGCCAAAAATTTAGTTGAGTCTTTACGTTTTAGAAAAGATTTTAGATAGTTACCGCGGCTGCCTTAAATAAATTCCAACTAACAGACCCAATTTCCGACCACTTTTTGCAGCAATTGGAACCATATGCGCCCAATGGCGGATGGTCATATTCGGGACTTCTTCGACACCCTGCTCCACAGAACCATTAGCGGTTTTGGTCCGCTCTGTACGGCATCTCTGAACATGTGCATTATCTAATAGAGTAAACTTGATGCGAAACAGATCCACGGTTGCCGAATTATCTACTCTGCTAAGCGATGTGTCGCCGGAACCTATCTATGTTTTTGATAACAAATTTGAGAGATTTGATTGTGTCCAAAGTGTAACAAGTATACGAAATAAGGTGTGCCGCACGAATCATACTATAAAAGCAAACCGTAATAACTTTACATTTCTTTTTCTATTGTATAGAAAATTTTCTTTTCTTTTACATAATTGAATATTTTTATAAATTGTGGACCACACAAATGCGACACTTAATCTTTCTATTCAGTCAGATTTCTGGGTTTTGTTTTGTAAACCTTTTGCATGACATAACCCCATAAAAAGTATGGTGCAGTCAGGTCAGATGACCTTTGTTTTCAAATTTTCGTTGTAGCTCCGCAATAACCAAGCAGCTATGTGTGCAGTTGTTCCATCTTGCTGGAACCAAACGTTATTGAAAGGGATACGTCTTCGGCGCAGGTCTGTGTAAAAAAAAACTCATTCAACATCCTAAAATAAAGGTACCTATTCACAGTTAATTACAACCTTTTCTTCAAAGAAGTATGACCCGTCAATACACCTTGATGAAACTGGGCGCCATAGAGAGACGTGTTCTGGGTGAAGTTCTGTGTTGTGAATTAATAAACTCCATTTACGGTAATTTTGCTTGTTGACATTTCTGTTTGGATCAAAATGGGACAGAATGAGCTCTGTATGGAAGCATGTTTAAGCCATCATGAATTATCCGCTACGAGTCGAAACTCTTGGATTTGCATGAGTTGACGCTGCAACAACTGCGATTGTGTTTTGAACACGAACATACGCATTTCGATAGTAATGTCTTCTTGAGATTCTTCCAGATTCGGCAAACGTGTTTACCAACTTTAAAATGGTCCATCTACTTGGGAAAATGCCCTAAAAATTCCGTTTGAATATTTTTTGGGCGGAAATGATGGGCTGCAAAGCTTGTACCGCTGGGCTATCCAGATCATCTTTTCAATTTTTAAAAAATTCAAATAATAACTTACCAAATAAAAGAAAAATAGTCGATAAATCACACAGAAAAAAGTTTTTATGATTTGTTTTTGTAGCATGGTTCACGCGTCACTGCATATTTATACATTCGTGGCCACGCAAACCTTACCACTATACTTTCTTAATTTCTTTTCGAACTTTTTCATTGGTTCGGGATTTTCTTTAATTTTGTTTTTTATGTTTTTAGTAAGTATAAGTAAACTAAATTATATTGTCTTATTATAATGTTAGTTATTAATTTATTACGTTTAATGAGTAAAACACAAATTGTTTTTAGAGTGATTCACCGACTAAACTTCGTGTTTCAATTAAAAAAAAAATTAAATATTAATTTCAATTAAAGTGTAAATAAAATTAAATAAAAAAAATAAAAAAAAATACTTTTTCCATCGCATGTCTCTTACATTTCGAGTTCATTTTGTAAAGCTCACTATCTTTCAACTAATTTATCTATAGCTGAATGAGTTTTGTTTTCAATTTTTAATATTTTTGATTAATAGCATATCCTTAACTTATTTCGAAATAAAAAATTTCTTTACCGCAAAAAGTACCGCTATAAAGTGTAGTCAAATATGCACAATAGAGTGGTAAGGTTTGCCTGGCCCCGAGTGTAAATTATGCAATAATGGAAAAATACTTCCATGCTAAATTGATATGATGACTTGTGTTGGTTAGGACCATTCTTTTTCATATACTTAGTTCCCTCATATTTTTCTTAAAAAGTGTTGCAGCGCTTTGCCGAATTTCGTGCGAAATGTTCGAGTTTCGATTATATTATATTGAACTTCGGCAAGCTATCAAATATAGTTTTGCTTTGATTTAGTGGCATTGAAAAAATTTTGTAAACTTATAAAGCCAACTATACGACAATCTAAGCTTAAACACGTGTTTTTATTTTTAATTGTGTAATATATGGGGTATTCCATACCAAATCGACCACTTTTGAACCCGACCCCTTTAGATTTTGCTGAAACTTATCCATCCTTTTCTACTCTTTGAAAAACATTTTTGAGAATTTTTTCAAAATTTTTTGTCCTACTTCAAAAAAGTTATGAATTTTTCTATTTTTTGCTAAAAAAATGGCTTTTTTATATTCAAATAGCCATAACTTTTGTAGAAATTGACTTTTGGGGACCATTTTTTTTTTAAATTTTTGTTTTTGAATGACTTTACTAAATTTTCGAAAAAATACTCGAAAAAATTTAACACAATCAATTATATAAAATAATCGTTTTTTTAAGTAAAATCTTAATTTTTATTTTTTTGAAATTTCGCCATTTTTGTTTTTTGTTTTTTTTCTCAAAAAAACTTCAATTAATTTGACAACTATCCCTGCTAATCTCGGAGTGGGCCGATTTTTTTTTATATTTTTTTTATTTAAAAAATGAAAAAAATTTTTAAATAAATAAAAAAAAATATTAAAAAAACTCGGCCGACTCCGGGATTAGCAGGGATAGTTGCCAAATTAATTGAAGCTTTTTTGGGGTGAAAAAAAAAAAAATGGCGAACTTCACTTTTTAAGTAAAATCGTTTTTTTTTTTGGAAGTTCGCCATTTTTTTTATTTATTTTTTTTCACCCCAAAAAAGCTTCAATTAATTTGGCAACTATCCCTGCTAATCCCGGAGTCGGCCGAGTTTTTTTAATATTTTTTTTATTTATTTAAAAATTTTTTTAATTTTTTAAATAAAAAAAATATAAAAAAAAATCGACCCACTCCGAGATTAGCAGGGATAGTTGTCAAATTAATTGAAGTTTTTTTGAGAAAAAATGAAGTTTTTTGGAAAAAAAACAAAAAACAAAAATGGCGAAATTTCAAAAACATAAAAATTAAGATTTTACTTAAAAAAAACGATTATTTTATATAATTGATTGTGTTAAATTTTTTCGAGTATTTTTTCGAAAAGTTCATTCAAAAACAAAATTTAAAAAAAATGGTCCCCAAAAGTTAATTTCTACAAAAGTTATGGCTATTTGAATATAAAAAAGCCATTTTTTTAGCAAAAAATAGAAAAATTCATAACTTTTTTGAAGTAGGACAAAAAATTTTGAAAAATTCTCAAAAATGTTTTTCAAAGAGTAGAAAAGGATGGATAAGTTTCAGCAAAATCTAAAGGGGTCGGGTTCAAAAGTGGTCGATTTGGTATGGAATACCCCATATATATTCTTTGATCGACTTTAAAAAACTGTCTTTTCCAAAATTTTGTGTATATTTTCTGAAATTCTTTAGCAAACCTGTATTTGAATAAACATATTATTTAAAAATTTAACCGTCTTAAAGATATTTTAAAAACATAATTTTTTATAAGTAGCCACTAATCTAATTCATTTGAAAATTAGTCTTCTCTCCAAAGGGAAAATACCGATCCATATCGTAATCGAAAAACCCTTCTAACACCACCACCCCAAAAACGTATTAAAAGTGCGGACCTATTTCGTGCGCAACACGGCATTAATTCCGAACGAGCTCTTTCAGAAGCAGAATTTCCAGCGATTTTACAGAATCAAATAGCTCGGGAACGAAGGCATTTGTTTAATGATTGCGACAGAGCTATAGAAGCAAATGAAACTACTATAGGATCATCAATAGAAGAGAAAACAGCTTTAAATTTTCAGGTAAAAACTATATTTTACAAACAATTAAGCCTTTGACAATATTTTGTTTTAGCGCACAGATATACACACACAGGAAGAAAGTGCCGATGACGACTCCAACTGTAGCAGTGAGTACCCTCTTGATCGTGTAGGTACACAACAGGAAATGAACGACTCAGTGGATAATCTACGACCTACCATGCCGAACACGTTTTCAGGAATTCCAAAATCTTTGGAACAACAAAGCCATTTGAATAAGAATGAATTTGGTATGTTACTTTTATAATATTCAGTATTTTATATGGGTATGTTAAAATAAAATTGAAGACAAGAATTTCAGAATTTATATAATTTATTTAACATTAACTTACCATATTTTTTTAATCTTTTGAAGTTTGGATTTTAACAAAATATAAACAAACATAAGCACATTAGAGCGGCCCGTTTTTTTTTAACTCGAGCCAGCGATTTCTTAAGTGAAGTTCAATTTTTCAGGATTATAAAAACTTCTTCGCTAGTTTTTGAGATATTTGAATGAAACTTAATGTGGTACATAGGTGTTTTTGAGATTGTATTGATCATTTGTCATAATCGGCCAGATTGGATAATTATACCACACATCTACCATACAACCGGTTATTCAGTTATTTTATTTTTCGGTTGCCTGGCTTTAATTAAAGAGCTAAGAGCACGTCATTTTGCAGAACTGTCCTCTAATACATACTTAACAATGACAGTGATAAATATGTTTAACATATATTTCGCATTTTGTAGTCTGTAAGCCAACATAATAATACTAAAAATCTACTGATATTGGTTTTTTCAGGACATGCATTAAAGAACAATTTAAAAAAAAAGTTGTTGTTATGAATTAGTGTAACAACCCATCACTAACTTCCTTAAATCAAACTTTGACAAACGGTATCAAATTAAATTGTGGGTTTAGCCGAACATTCTATACTCTCACAATTTTCAAGAATCGAAGACGGGGAATTGCAGGTGCTAACACCAGTTTATCGATTACTTAATATCATAAGCACGAAAATCTTTATATGGTTATGTGAATGTTAGGAAAACATATTTTTTTTTCCAAACTTATTTTATTTATTGGATCTGCTTTTTCTTAAAGCCTAACAATAAGTTATAAAATCTTAATCTATTTAAAAACTAGACAGGCTCAAGCAAGAGATTGAGCTGTTTTGGTGATACGTCACTCTTTAGTACGCCGACATATCTCTTCGTTAAAGTCGTGTTTGATCGCAGGAATGTACCAAAACATTAGCCAAAGGGTTTGGGTGATCTCGAAGTTTAGATATATATTTAATTCAGCTGTCTTCTACTACTTTCTTTACCATAGGGTATCCCTCTTTATGGATATTTTCGTTACGCATGTACCATGGTGAACGTGATTATTCTAAGCATTTTTGATTGAAACCTTTGTAATATATCAATATTAGTTGCACAGGTCGTACCCCACAGTTGAATGCCATACATTCAAATCGGCTTTATGACCGCATTATATAAAAGCACTTTGTTGTCTAGGCTAAATTTGTAGTTTTTATATAAAAGCCAATTTAAATTTGCAGCTCTAATCTTCTTACATGTTATTTTACTAGAGATGTGTTTTGTCTACGTGAGCCTTCTACCTAGGTGAACACCAAGATATGTTACTTCGTTGGCTTGGGGTACTAAAAATGTAATATGCTTACACTTTCGTTCATTCACATCTTTGCGCCAGTTCGCTAGGCATTCTTCGGCAGAACTTAAATGCTCCGCTAATATTTTTGATGCTAAAATTTGGCATTTGTTACGGCTCACTACAGCTGTGTCGTCCGCAAAAGTTGAAGTTAATACATTATTAGCTGTTGGAAGATCTGCTGTATATAACACTACCCTGGGGTACACCAGCCCTTATCTGTCGTTCATCAGATATGAAGTCTCCCACTTTTACCATAAATTTTCTATTTTTTAAATAAGACTCCAATGTTTTATACAATTCTAAAGGTAGAATTTGTTTAATCTTATATAAAAGACCTTCGTGCCACACCTTATCAAATGCCTGCGCTACATCTAGAAATATTGTAGAACAGTACTCCCTGTGCTCAAATGCTTTCCTCATCTCGTTAGCAATTCTATTTACTTGCTCTACTGTGCCATGTTTCGCACGAAACCCGAATTGATGCATTGGTATTGAATTATTTTCGTGGAGGAAAGGAGACATCTTTGATAGTAATACTTTTGAAAGACAGGGTAGAAGACTAATTGGTCTGTATGAAGACGGCTGTGTTAAGTCTTTCCCAGGTTTATCTATCAAGATAATCCGCGACTTTTCCCATGAAATTGGATAGTATCCGAAACTAAGAATTACATTGAAGAGCAAAGAGCGCACCTCTACAGCAATAATTGGTAGCTCAATTGGCAGTGTTGGGGAAATATTATCATGTCCCGGCGACTTTTTTGGATTAGTTTCTTTGATGATACCAATAATTTCAGAAGGTGAAGTCTTAAGAAACTCGATCGACTCTTTAGCTCTGTTGGGTAAGATTGACAGCTTAAAGTTGTTCTTTGGCGAGTTGGGTTGAAATACCTTTGCAAGGTGATTTGCAAAGCAATTAGCCTTTTCCTCGTCACTTGGAGCCCAATTTCCACCCAAGTATCGTATAGGCATGTTGGAGTCAGTTGGTGGCTTCATGGATTTTTATGCTTTCCAAAGGGAATTTTGCTTGTTTGAATTTGGACACAGTTTCTTTATATACATTTCTGTGTTTAATTTTTCCTCACGTTTAAGCGCTTTTTTTAATTTACGTGCAGCAGATTTTAATTGTAGCTGAGTGGAAGGGGAACGATTTATCTGCCATTCACGTCTTGCACGCCTTTTTTCATTTACAAGCATTTCTATTTCTCTATTAGATATTTTTCTAAAACCAAGCGGCTTATAGCTTTTGTTTGGTGTTGTTAAGACAACTGCGCTGGTTATTATATCATTGACTTCTCTTATGCTTTCGTCATTATCTCTTCCTGTTTTCATTTTGTACTCAATATTAATGTGGCTACTGACGTATTTTTTATATTTTAGCCAATTTGTTTTATAAGAAGTTAGTTGAATTAACGAATATGGGTTGTTCACATAACTTTATTATTACAGGAGAGTGATCAGAAGATAAATCAGTACATGTATCAGCTGTTATAAGAGATTTATCTATATTTTTGATTACAGCAAAATCAATTAAATCTGGTATTTTCTTGCGATCACTAGGCCAATATGTCGGCTTACCAGGAGATATTATTTCAAGGTTATTGTGCCTATTTATAACAGTTTGATACAGCTGTCGTCCTTTCGGATTAATAAGACGTGAGCCCCAGTACGTGTGTCTTGCGTTATAATCTCCACCTGCTAGAAATCTTTGACCTAGTGTTCCAAAAAAATCTTTAAACTCAATTTCTGCAATTTTAATACGAGGTGGACAGTATCTAGCCGTAAGGTTTAAGTCACAACCCCGATTTTTTAGTGATATTGTTGTAGCTTGTAACTGTGGTGTAGCATGCTCTAGAATGCATAGTGGTTTAAACGATTTCTAATCAACACTGCCGTGCCACCATGCGCTTTTTCATCCGGATGATTTGTAACATATAGTCTAAGTCCCGGTTTATTGAAATTGTTTTTATTTGTTAGATGAGTTTCTGAAATAAGCATTACATCTATATTCCTTTCAGACAGAAATCTGATAAGCTCTAATTTATGTTGATTAACACCGTTAGCATTCCATATACAGATATTTAGTACGCTCATTTTTTACTTAATAAATTTTGCAGCATTTGATTTTGTGATTTTATTAAATCTTTAATCATGTTTTGCATGGTAGACATAAATTGTGTTATACACTGAGCAAGATTTATTATCATAGTTTCAATACCTCCATTTGGAGGATTTTACGGCAGTTGCATTTGCACAGTGTTGCCTTTCACCACATTTGCATAGCTTCCTTGCATATTATTATTGTTAGAAGTAATAGGATTTGAACTTTTTTCTGAGGTTGCTATAATTTCATTACGGGGTGTTTGTAACATAATAAATTCATGATTGGTCCACCTCATTGCCAAGGAATATATGTATTATTGTCTACGGCTTTAAACTTTAACTTAAAAACGAAAATCATAATCAGCCTTATCAAGAATTTAGCATGAACCTCATTACCCATGGAAAATTATCAATTTTGTGGTTTTCTAATCGTGACCTTCACATGGGAAAAATCTTCCATTTTCCAAAATTGTTTTTCACAAAATTATTAGTTGGGAACAACTATCAATAACATGTAAGCATACTTTAAAACTATTTACTTGATTATCCTTATAGCTTAGTGTCCAGCTCTCAAGAAAAACTTCATATGAAAAAATGCTGAAGAAAGGGTCAATAAAATTTCCTGAGATAAAGTTTCTTCTGCTACTATGCAGCTCTGAAGAAATCTAGTACTAATTTTTAATAATTTTTTTACAATAAAATGCGTATATGCCAGTGTTGGTTTTACGAAGAAACGTGATATCGACAATTGTTTATTGAAGGTAATTCTAAGTTATGAAATATACATAGTTAAGTTTGAAATTTTTTATAAAGCTTACCAATCTTCACCCACATTTTTTAACTTTTAACTGGTGACATGTAGCCACGCGCGTTTTGCAAATTCTCAGTGTTCATTGTATTTTTTTTAATATTTCATAATAAAACTGCTGATTAAAACTAGTTCGATATTTTATTACATACCAATGGTTAAAAATAAACAGAATTTTAAAATATATAAATTGATTTTTACAACAAAATATTACTCTGAAAGTAGTAGTCTGTGAGACTACGCGTCCCTCATAGTGTTATAAATTTGTCACGTCCCCAGTTAAAGGTTAATCGCAATGAAAATATACCTATACCTACACACGTAAGTTTATTTTCTCTTGCTCTTCTAATGTGGATCATTCACAAAGCGTAACCATCTGTCATAATTACTTAACTACAGCTCAGGAAATAAGGAATCATGAGCAATTACTAAAGAGCTGGGTACGGACCTTATATATTTGAATGAAGGTACATGATTATCTTAAGAAGGTTTTTTAAATCCATTATTTCTTCAAATATGCCAACACATCTAAAATAATTTATGCAGCTAATACCGATTAGTTCAAAAAAGAAATGTACGATATATAATTAAAAATAAAGACATGCGTTAACAGTCGGAAAATTGGCAGTAAGTTTACAAAGTTTTTTCAATGCCACTAAATCAAAACAAAACCATATGTGACAGTTTGCGTGAGTTCACAATAGCGTAATCAAAATTCGAACATTCCACACGAAGTTCGTGATACATTCCACACGAGATTCGTGATAGGGGAATGATTTATTCACGCGAAGTTCATGATAAGGCTGAATATTTAATGGTTGCTGAAGTAGATCTAAGATAGATTTCACAAATTTTCGACACCAAACTACAGAATATTCAGAATCATACCTTCATAATATTATATATGATGATATATACTTTAGAGTCCGCCGGATGTTCGAAAATTATTAATTAGGTATGTATATGAGACTAGGACATTATTTACCTAGTTTTATCCACTTTAATATTTTTAATAATTTTTATTTCATTGATACGAGTGTATAGTATATATATATGTATATATATACTATATATATCTTATAGGTAACATGTTTTTGTTTACATTACTACGGCTTAAGATAATACAAACAATATTTTAGCTTAGATTGCTAAATTTACAATTTTCGGTTATAGTTTTTATTTATTTATTTATTTCCTCTCGATTACTTACGTTCGCAATACCGGCGTGATTGCTGACAGTGCTAACTTCGATGGCTACCTGTTTTCATTCTGAAATTGATATCTCTGTTGGCCTCTTGCTATTTATGAATCATGTACTTGATTCATCATGTATTCAAAATACATACACTTCTCATTGTTTTCCTTTTTAAAACCTTTTGCTTTATTAGGATTTTCTGGCTTACTGCTGACTAAAAACGTCAAATGTATTTTGCTAATAGGCCGCAGTTCATATATAAAAGTTTTAATATCAAATAAATAGTTAAGAAGGTATGCTAACATTTTATTGAAAGTTGATCCCAACTAACAATTTTGTGAAAAATTTTATGGTTTTGCGTAAAAAAATCTCTGACGAAATGTTCGTACATGGGAGATTTTTCCATGTGAAGTTCAAGATAAGAACCCAAAAAATTGTGAATTGGGAATGGGATTTACGCGAAGTTTACGATAAGGCTGAAAATATGTATATCTCAAAACTTTGTGGCTTATTCATCAATGTAAACTTTATGGTGCGTAACACATCCCCCCTAGAGTAACAAAACGTAACGTTACCGTCTAAACAAAGCGGCTCTAGCAACTGCGACGTACAATCGATACAATTACACAAAATTTCTTGAAATAATCGAATCTTTCAACTTTTCTCGCAATAATTCGATTGTTGCACGTGCTGCGGCACGTACTTCTTCCAATTGCGGCCATAAAAATTTAGTTATCATCGATCTATACCGCCCTCCATTGGCAGTGACACTGTCACTAGCTTCATTTCGAAAGAAGTACGAACCGATGCATCGCGATGATTTCATAACACTAAAAAACACTCCAAATTGTCTATTTAGGTGAATATAATCTTTGTTCATGAATAATTTGTGAATTTTCGTTGAAGCAAAGTCCGGTTCGTACTCGAAACATAAGTTTTTTCCACTGCGTAAATAGACACAGAATATTATCGACAATATTTTGGGAATCGTGAAAACTAAACGTTTTAGTATTTTTTAAACGTGGATTGATTGTGTTTAACTAAATAAACTAGGATTTTGTTGGTTGAACAAAATTGAGACAAGACTATTCCCTGAAAAGGGAAAGCATTGCCTTCTGCGTATGAAGACAGTTCAGTGCAAACTTTGTGATTACGTATCAGTGCAACAATATGTGAATTCTGTTGTGATGATGTCACTCAAAGTAAAAAACGTTGACTTCAATATTGATAATGAGCTGACAGCTTTGTTGATGCTAGTAGAGTACCCGTACTTGCCGTTGAAAATACCAAAGAGAAACTCACCGTCGATAGTGTTAAAAATCTTCTCTTACTAGATCTGAAATAGGAATGGTGAAAATAAAGAAAAATCAAATTCGAAAGTGAGTTCTAATAAGTTGTGTCATTCTTGTAAGAAAATTGCTCATTTTGATCTTGATTGTCCGAATAAGACTAAGCAAAATTATAACAATACCAAAACCAAATATGTTCTTTTCGCATCTGTACTTTCTTATGACATTTGTAACTAAGATAAATGTATTGTCAATTCAGGTGCTACTTCATATCAGGGAACGTATATCATAGAGCAGGGATACTGTTTTGGGTGAGAGTGTTTCACCACAGCTTACATCAGTGGCACCAAAATAGCAGAATTGGGCATTTTCAGTGTTAAATTATGCTAATTTCAATGTTTAGCAATGTACTCCTACAAATTCATATCGTCTTGCATCGTTGCAATTGCGAATTAGCGAGCATATTTTTGCTTTTACACTAACAAAATGTATAGCGATGCACCTGCTACACCCTTGCAAATAATCAACACTAAAACGCCATTGTATTATTTGCAATGCTGGTTTGCAAATTTTCAGCTGCTGTCAAAGATAAAAATATTGTAAACAAAGAGAAGAAATGGAGCAAAGCGTTTTGAAGAAAATAAGACTAAAATAAGAAAAGCCAAATAAAAAGTGGAACGACAAAGAAATCCAGAGTTTACTGCATTTCTTGCGGGAAGCTCCAGAAGTAAAAGTGAAATTTGTGCTTTGTGGCATATACAAATATTTCTTACCTTCAATGTCCATAATCTCTTCAGCAGTTTCATCAAATAAAGCGTCAGTTAATTTTTCCCTAAAACTTTTTTTCGGCATATTTTCCAATTTGTGCGAAAATTTTGTTTACAAACAATGTTTTTCTTCACCGATCAGCTGTGAATTAATGGCATTTTCAAGGGTTGCAAAGAAACCACTAAAAAAAGCCGTTCATGTTGATGGTAAATATTTGCAATTGCATAATTTTGCTAACTCAAATGCACAAGATTCTGAATTCTGAATTGCACTTATATATTTTATATCAAAGCACACAAGCATGTACGTGCAAATTGAACTATTTCATGATGAATTCATTACAATTTTTTGAAACATATAATAAAGCCTTGTATATGTTGTTACCTAATTATTTAATCAATGTATGTTTATAAGATATATATGTAGGAGTGACCTATTAACAGCACTACAATTACGCTAAAATGCAGCCCTACATACTTAACGCACGCAACTAAAACTTGACGAAACTAGGACGTGACGCTGACTCGACCGAAGACAAACGGACAGTTGCTATTAAATATTGAATAAAGATACTTCGTTTTTGTTCAGAACCTACATTTGGGGGCTCACCCAGGATTGAGTCATTGAGCCATAGTGTTCAGTTAAATGTAGACGGAAAAAGCAAAATAATCCTAAATATTTCGTGGTGTTCGTTGAGAAAAACCGAAATAAGTGTCGTGGGGAGAAAAATTTAAAAATCTAGTTTCCATAAAAACGGCTAAAAACTGTTAAAGAAACTAAAACATAGCATAAAAGTGGTTTGATTTTTAAACGTATCCAGATAGACAGTGTTATAGTCAACGCTATGGTTGACACAGGATCCGATTTAAGCTTAATGAGGTATGACATTTTTAAAAAAATGGGGTATTCGCAATTAAGCAACGACAAACGTAGATTACTCGGTATTAAAGAAAGTGAGCTAAACACAATAGGCAGTATAACTAAGGAAATAGAAATAGACAATATCACAATCGAGGTTACTTTTCATGTTACCAAAAGCATTGACTTACGCTATGAGGCAGTTATCGGTAATGATATCCTAAAAGTAGCAAATATTTCGTTTAAAGAAGGCTCCGCCGAGTTTACTAGGAAAATTCAGAAAGATTTTGGGGTAAAAACTTCTACCAATATTGATGGCGCGAAATCCGTTTCTTATGATAGGGAAGAATGCAATAGTATTAATCTTCTTGCACGGGAGTTCACGTCTCTTTGTTTACAAAATGATTTAGATGACGATGAGACTGTTTCCTCCTTGAACTTAACGCATTTGTCGGCTAGAAAGCGTTCTATTGTACATTCCATGGTTAAACAGTATGATCCAAAACCCAACTCTAAATCCGAGGTACAAATGAAAATTATTGTATCTGACGACGTTCCCATTTATCAAACTCCGCGCAGAGTTTCGTACATTGATCAAAAGGCAATAGATGACCAAGTCAGCACTTGGCTGAAAGATGGCATAGTCCAGCCGAGCACTTCTGAATACGCTTCACCAGTAGTCCTAGTCTCAAAAAAGGATGGTACAAAACGATTATGTTGCGATTTCGGAAAGTTAAATGAAAAAATTGTTCGGGACAATTTTCCCATGCCTCTTATTGATGATGTGCTAGAAAGATTTCAAGGGGCAAAAATTTTCACAACGCTTGACTTAGCTAATGGTTTTTCCACGTTCCAATGGAATTTAGTTCCAAACGGTACACATCTTTCGTAACACACAGTGGACAATTTGAGTTCAATTTCATACCTTTTGGAATCTCCAATTCGCCCGCTGTTTTTTGCCGATTTATTTCCGCAATTTTTCGTGATTTAGTCCAAGAGGGAATAATTGTTGTTTATATGGATGACATAATCATCCCGGCGCAAGATGAGGATGACGGGGTGGAAAAGTTGAAAATTGTTTTAAAGAGAGCAGAGAGTTTTGGATTAAAGATAAAGTGCAAAAGTGCCAATTCCTATTGAAAAGAATCAGTTCCTAGGATACGTAATTGAGAATGGAGGTATACAACCCTCAGTAGATAAAGTAAAGGCTGTAAACTCATTTCCAATACCTCGTGATATGAAATCATTGCAAAGGTTTTTTGGCTTAACGTCTTATTTTAGAAGGTTTGTCGAAGGATACGCGGTAATTGCAAAGCCTTTAAGCGACTTACTAAGGAAAGATAGCGAATATAAGTTCAATGAAGCACAGCTTCTAGCATTTGAGCAGCTCAAATTAGCGCTAGTTAAAGCTCCGGTTTTGAAAATCTACAACCGAAACGCGGAAACTGAGATACATACAGATGCCTGCATGTACGGATATGGTGGTGTCCTTTTACCAAAAGATGTTGATGACCAGCAGTTGCACCCCATTCAGTATATGAGTCGGAAAACCAGACCAGAAGAACAAAAGTACCATTCATACGAATTGGAGGTACTCGCGATAATAGAGGCGTTGAAGAAATGGCGAATTTATGTTATAGGAAAGAAAATCAAGATCGTTACTGATTGTAATGCTTTCGCGCTAACCATAAAAAAGAAAGACGTTCCTCTTAGAATAGCACGTTGGGCCATGTACCTTCAAGATTTTGATTATGTTATTGAACACAGGTCCGCGTCAAAAATGAAACATGTTGATGCGCTCAGCAGAATGTCGACTATGCTACTAGAAGATTCACTAAGCTTGCGTTTGAAAGCAGCGCAACAAGGCGATGATTGGGTTAGGGCAGTATATAAAATTTTGGAAAAAGATACTTATGAGGATTTTTATTTAAAAAGTGCGGTACTATACAAAGATCCAGTTAAGGAGTTGGTGGTAGTTCCACAGGCAATGGAGGAAGAAATTATTTGCATGGCTCATCGCCAGGGGCACTGGGGGGCAAGGAAGACGCAGGATTACATAGAAAAACCTTTTATATATTCAAATATTGGATCAAAAATTACACAAGTAGTGAAGAACTGCATTGAATGCATTATAGGAGAGGAAAAATTAGGGAAAAAAGAGGGATTACTAACTCCTATAGATAAGGAAGACAAACCACTTGGTACTTATCATTTGGACCACGTTGGCCCAATGGAGTTGACGCATAAAAAGTATAACCATTTGCTTGTTGTAGTGGACGCGTTTAGCAAATTTGTGTGGCTGTACCCAACTAAAAGTACATACTCTGCATCCGTGGTAGAGAGGCTAGAAAAACAGGCATCTATCTTTGGTATTCCCCGTCGGATAATTACAGATAGGGGCACAGCTTTTACGGCAAAGTGTTTTGAGGAATACTGCAATAGAGAAGGAGTTCAGCACCTCCTTATAGCAACCGACGTTCCTCGTGGAAACGGGCAGGTCGAACGTATTCACCGCATTATTCTACCGCTTTTAACTAAATTGTGCCACAACAACCCAACAAACTGGTATAAACACGTTGATAGAGTTCAACGCTTAATTAATAATTCACCTTCAAGGAGCACGAGCTTCGTACCATTCAAAATACTGACAGGGTTAGACATGCGAGCAGCTGCTGATGTAGAGCTACAATAACTATTAGATAGGTCGATAGTTGAGGAGTTAGAAACTGAACGTAACCATATTAGAAAACATGCCTTAGAAAACATCTCCAAGATACAAGAGGAGAATAAGAAAACATTTAACTCCAAAAGAAGACAGGAAACCTCGTATAATATAGGTGACCTAGTAGCAATTAAGAGGACTCAATATGGTTCGGGTTTAAAATTAAAAGCTAAATTCCTTGGACCGTATGAAATACAACAACGTTTACTACATGGGAGATACACTGTTGAGAAAGTAGGCGATCACGAAGGACCGCATAAAACGACAACGGTAGCTGAATTTATGAAGGCTTGGAACCCATCGTTCGGGTCGAACGGTAGTTCAGGATGGCCGAATGTAGGAGTGACCAATTAACAGCAGTACAATTACGCTAAAATGCAGCCCTACATACTTAACGCACGCAACTAAAACTTGACGAAACTAGGACGTGACGCTGACTCGACCGAAGACAAACGGACAGTTGCTATTAAATATTGAATAAAGATACTTCGTTTTTGTTCAGAACCTACATATACATATAATATTTATATATGTACATACATATTTATTTGCAGGCCATTAAAAGTTTTGATAACATGTTAAAAGACCAAGTGGTCGCGTATGCAACTTTGTGAGCATGTAAAGAAAAAGAGCCGTACACTTATAGCTTCATAATAAATCTCCGTGGTCACGGATAATCAAAGGTCGAAGCTCACATTTTTTCAAAGAGTCAATGTGTCGAAGACGACAAAGAGTAACAAAATTGTGTTGCTGGTAGAAAAACCGAACTGTGTCGAAAAAGACAAAGAACGATTGCCGATTGACTCCTAACTCAAACTCTTTTTGCTCATCGCAATCGGAGCGACCCACGCTATGTCATTTCTGTGTTGTCCCTTATCCTATTTTTTTTTATATTACGATCTTATGTATGCATTCTACCTGGCCATTACCCCTCGGAACACCTGTGGCGATTAGTAAGTCTTGTATTCCCTCACTTACACAGTAATCCGTTTGGGGTTACCGAACAGGGCTGACTGTTTTTTATGGTTCGCCACTACGCTATCGGTACCTGTGTTTCGCGTGGGGTACTTTGAAAATGCGTCGACTACTACGAGAATATAATTATAGGACTTACTTGTGCTTTCCATGGGGCCGACGTGATCATTGTGGTAGGTCCCAAGAGGCCTATCTTCTTTATGAATTGGTGATCAAAAAGCCTTCCCTCCTACCGGTTTAACTTTCGGATATTATGCATGCAACTCTTCACAACCTTTTCGGTTTTTGCCGCCAGACTTGGGATATATGAGGTTGTCAAAAAAGTCTTGCGGTATTTTCGCTAGTTGGCGCTGAAAGCGCGTAGTTCTAGTTTTATTCGTCGCACCGGATCATGCTATACCTTTTTGGAAAGCTCATTTCACGCGCTAACACGTGTTTGATTGATTGTCTCTTTTTAGTCGTTCGTGAGTTATAGCGTCGCAAACATGGAGCAAAATAAAGAGAAAATACGGCATATTTTAAAGTACTACTACGACAAAGGCAAAAATGCATTTCAAGCCGCCAATAAAATTTGTGCAGTTTATGGATCCGATACAGTTTCCATTTCCACCGCACAACGGTGGTTTCAACGTTTTCGTTCTGGTGTAGAGGTGGTCGAAGATGCGCCATGCTCCGGAAGGCCTGTCGTCGAAAATTGCGATAAAATCGCTGAATTGGTCGAAAGAGACCGGCATAGTAGTCATCAAACCATTATAAACCATTTGAAGAAGCTTGGAGTCACTAAGAAGCTCGATGTATGGGTGCCACACGAATTGATTCAATAAAAATACCGCAAGACTTTTTGACAACCCAATATAATGTTTTTTCAACTGAATCTATTGTTCTTTTGACTGAGAAATGTCCTTTTTTATGAGCTATTCTAATAACTTCGTTTTCCATCAAAATTGGTGCTATTATAAATTCCTTGATGGGATTTTTATAGAGCACATCCTGCTTCACGTAAAAATCTTCATACTCCTCATGTTTCAACACATTAACAATCGCATCCACTTGCTGTTCTTGCTGAAGTCTATGGTGCAACGTATCTTCAAGCAACAGACAAGACACCCTGCTGAGCGCATCTACAAGACGCATTTTGCTGCCCGACCTATGTTCTATTTCGTAATTGTAATCTTGTAATAAAAGTGCCCACCGCGCGACACGTAAAGGAATATCTTTTTCTGCATGGTCATAATAAACGCATTGCAGTCTGTAACAATTTTGAACTTAATACCCAAGAGATACACCCGCCACTTTTTCAGGGCTTCCACTATCGCCAATACCTCAAATTCATAGGCGTGGTATTTCTCTTCAGCCGGTTTGGTTTTCCTGCTTATATATTGTATAGGGTGATACAATTGATTTTCTACGTCTTTTTGGAGCAAAACACCGCCATACCCATGCATGGAAGCATCTGTATGTACCTCTGTTGTCGCCTTTGGGTTATAAAGCCGAAGAACCGGTGCATTTATAAGAGCGGTATTTAATTGCTGAGAAGCTGCGACGTGTTCGTCGTTTATGTTAAACTTCGTACCCTGGCGTAGTACGTCTGATAGAGGTTTAGCTAATCTTGCATATCCTTCAATGATACGCCTAAAATATGACGTTAACTCTAAATAATGCTGCACAGATTTACGATCATGTGGCAGAGGAAAGTTTTTTACTGCCCGAACTCTAGTCTCCATGAGAAACTGACACTTTTTCCATTTTGTATGTAAATTAAATTCTGCTGCTCGCCCTAGAACACGTCGTAACTTATGGATTTCTTCCTTTTCATCGTTGGAGGGAATGATCAGGTCATCCATTTAAGCCACGCATGTACCACCTTGTATGAACTCTCTGAAAATTGCAAAAATAAGTCTCGAGAAAACCGCTGGAGGGTTTGATATCCCAAATGGAATAAAACAAAACTCGTATTGACCACTATGAGTAACAAAAGATGTAAACTTTCTCGAATTCCTCTCAACTGTAGGAAATACCCTAGCACTTTTCAATCGCTCGAGTACGTCATCAATGACATGCATTGGAAAGTTATCCCTCATTATTTTCAAGTTAAGGCGTCGATAGTCGCAACAGAGCCTCTTGGTCCCATCCTTTTTTTTAACTAATACTACGAGTGACGCATAATTGGAGGTACTAGCAGTTATCAACCCAACCTCGCTGAGTTCGTGCATTCAATCGCGTATTCTCTTTCTCTTTATCTATCTTATCACTCCTAGCTTCGGATTTATTATTCATTTTCTCTAAAAACTTTACACCGTTTTCTGGCACTTCTAGATCGACACACTTTAGGATATTATTACCTATGATTGCTGAATAGCAAATGTCTCGTTCACCTACCACATGAAAAACTACCGGTATGTCTATCCCGTCGGCATGAAGCTGGCATGAGCCTATTGTTGTAAGTTCACTTTTGCCTATTCCCATCAATCGCCTTTTGTCACTATCCAGTTCGACACCTCCTCAACTTATTAAAACATCATAATGGAGTAAATAGAGATCACACCCAGTATCGAGTAAGGCAGACAATTTTATGTTGTTCAGTACCATTTGAAAATTACGCATTTATTAGACACTGCTAACCTTTCATTGGATAACGTATTTGCTCTTTCGACTTTCGCGCCTAACGACTTTCCACACTTTGTTGCGATGTGTCCACTCTGACCGCACTTAAAACACTTGATAATTTGCTGAAGACAGTTACTCGCCAAATGCCCTACAATGCCACACCTAAAACAACGTCTCTTTTTTGTTGTCTTCCTCTCCTCGATGGCTTCATTTTTTACCTCTTCACCGCGTTGATTGGGGTGTGCCTGCTGTCGACTTGACCGAATCTTTTCATAAACTATTATTTCATCCTTAAGCTGTTCGATGTTTCTCGCTTGATACAAATTTCTTTTCCCTACCCTGGTACCTGGTAAACTTTCAATAAAATATTCTATTAGACTGGGTTCATCGAGGTCAATTGGAGAACCGAGTTCCATTAACTTAAACAAATATTCGCGGTAACCCCCATTACTTCGTTTGCGCCGATTACGTAACTGTCTATGCACCTCCGCTGATGAAACCCTTTCTCCGAATTCTTTAAACAGTAGATCCTTTAAGGAAGGCCAACTGCTTATACCCTCTGACTTCTTACAAAAACTTTTGCCTATCCTTTTAAAAGTTGCTTGGCATATAAAAACTTGTGAATGACCGACCATTTAACTGCGAGTGAATTTTCCTGAAATTCTGTAACCCAATCTCTTACTGCCGGCTGACCTACTCCACTGAAATGATTCAACGATTCCTGGATGTCACGTAACGTGAAAAACGTGTGGTTCACTAGTATCTGTCTTGTCCCACCGTCCACTACAGAGGATGCACCCTCAAAACGTCATCTAATCCCAATCCAAAATGTTCGCATAACTGTCCTGTAAAGTGGTCTTGCGCCCTCTTGTAGGAAGCTCGAGCTCTACAAGCTTTTCCACCAGTTCGTTCATTGTCCAACTAAAAATTTGTTTACGGTCCATGTTAGTCAGTTTCACGTGCAGCAATTACAAATTCAAAATGTTTTATAAACGTATAAATACAAAATGTATGCTTATGTGACTACCTTATGAATAACTTTAAATTTAATTATTTTATGAAGATTATTTTACAGCAATTCATAAAGTTAGAACTAACTACTTTTAGTAATTTATCTGTATAATGAACTCCAACGCTTAACACCGCCTCTGCTTGGGCTAAGTCCAACGATGTCCCTCGTATCTACCACGTTGTACGGATCTATTTGGCCGCCACTGTACGCACTTGTTGTCTAGACATATGCAGCCACCACTGCTGTATGCTATCTGCTTCGCAATCAGAAGTTCTCGAACGGATTGTGCAAGCACCACTGCTCTGCACTGTTTGAATGACACTCAACTGATTTTGCAGCCATCACTGCTTTACACATACATGTACAGCCACCACTGCTGTATGCTATCTGCCTCGCACTCAGAACTTCTCAAACAGATTTTGCAGACACCACTGCTCTACACTGTTCGAGTCGCGCTTAGATTTTGCAGCCACCACTACTTTACACTTCTGAGTCGCACTCAGATTACACAAAATGAATTTTTCTGTCTTGCTGCTTTCCACTGTTCGAGTCGCGCGCACACTTTATAAAACGAATTTTCTGTCACCACTGCCTTGCGCTCTTCGAGTCGCAATCAGATTTTATAAAACGAATTTTCTGTCGACACTGCTTTGCGCTCTTCGTTCAAACGGATTTTGCAGCCACCACTGCTTCCGCTTGTCTGAGTAGCACTCAGATTAAAAAAAAAAAACGAATTTGCAGCCATCACTGCTTTACACTTCTGAGTCGCACTGAGATTACTCAAAATGAAATTTTCTGCGTCTGCGTTACTTTTCAGCGGTACTTAAATAACGGGTCTAACGGTCCACCGCGTGGATGTACAGTTTTCCAGAAATTTCGGAACTTCTAAGAACTGTACTGTGCACCACGTGCCCGCACAACCGTTTGTCTTTTACGAACTTTTTAACACAATTTTTAACGCAATTATAGTTTTCCTTCAAAAGGAAAAACTCGCACTTTCCACTTCTGACACCAATTTGTAGGGTTCGCTACCCTCTTCCGTCCACAATACTTATTAAAATATGCCTCTCTTGGTTTTTTTTTTGTTTTCGGAGGGGAAATCTTTCATAGATACTGATATTTAGTTGTATGCAGTATGCACGATTCGAACTGCTCGCTAAAGGTGCACCTCATTCGGGACCACGCCTAATAAGTAATATCTTACTATATTGGACTTGCGTAACAGTACGCCTACATACTAAACCCTTAACTCCGTCATCTGTAGCTTTATGGAAGGCCCTGCGGGACCGCCGCTAAGCATTACGTCGCAGGGCCAGCTTAGCCTATTGGCTCACGTCATTAGCTCGCTGTTTGCGGTTCTAGCTTCACTGCTTCTTTGGTGTTCGGCTATTCTCAGTTCTTGCAGTATCAGAGCTGTGTCGTCCTCTCCATGGCATACCATACTCGTCTTTTTTGCAGCATATGATTCACTATGTTATCAGGTGTTACTCGGCCTGCCACTTCTATCTCCAGGGCCTGGCGCTCTGACGTAAATCTTGGGCAGTAAAAAAATATGTGCTCCGCATTTTGCGGAGTACTTTACAATTGACTGGCTAACCTTGGCCAAAAGTGCTCTGCTACTTTGTTTTGGACCTCCTATATTGGCCATAATTCTGGTTAGGGCCGCATTTACTCGGGCAGCTTTTTCGCAGGCTTTCTCAATGTGAGTTTTTTAGCTCAGTCTCGCGTCGTTCATTACACCAAGGTACTTTAGTGCTGATTGTGTTGTAATGATGTGTCCGTCAATGTTGAGGGTGGTATTCTCTAGTTTTTTTCTGCTCGTAATAAGCACTGCTTTCGTTTTTTGTTCCGCGAGTTGGAGTTTTGAACTGTTTACCCAGAGTTTTATTTTTGGTACCGTCTCACTACATATCCCCTGAACTTGGTGGAGTTCTTTGGCCACTATGGTTACCGCTATATCATCGGCGTATCCGATAATACGTACTTCCTTAGGCAGCGGGAGGCGTAATATTCCATCATACAGGACATTCCATAAGAGTGGACCCAGTACGGAGCCTTGTGGCACACCACCAGTTACCGTATACTCTTTTGGACTTTCGTCTGTGTCATAGAGCAGTAGCCTATCGGACAAATAGCTCTGTATGATGCTCAACAAGTAAATTGGGTAGCTTTCTAGTCGGACACAGATAATCCACTCCAGCATTTTACCCACCGTGTCGATCATCCACAAATGGTTTGGATTTACATTTCAATGCGAGTTTTAGGACCTTGTTCGGGATAAACTTCGAGACATAAACTTCCACCTTCTTGGCTTTGCTTAGGAAAAAGCGTCTCTACCACATTTCTTAGCAAAGAGGGAGAGGTCGGTGCTTGCCCCTTGCCTCTTCCTATCCTTCCTAACACTATCTTGTACGCCTATCCCCATGGGTTTTCATCCACTTTTTCGCATAACATCTTGAACCAAGAAGTTTTGCTTGCCTTTATCGCTTTCTTAAGGGCCCTGCCCTTTCCTTTGAAAATTTCTCTCATCCTCGTACCATTGTCGCTGCCTATGCAACATTGAAATAGGCGCCTCGCTTTGTGGCACTCGCTTCTCAATAAAGCAATTTCACTGTTCCACCAGCATACCGGCTTTCTATGGGCTGTTTGCTTCCTTCTGGACATAGCCGCATCACAGGCTTTGTATATGTGTTCTACCAGCAGTTTGGCTTGGAGTTCAACGTCAGTATCTTCTTTCAGGGTATCGTCCAGCATAAATTGGAAAAGTTCCTCGTCAAGTGTTTCGATCCTCCATCCTTTGGACTGCACTCTTTGGCGACAAGTGGTTCTGCGTAGCCCTTGTGTGGGTTTACTAATATTTATTAATATACACTGATGATCACTCTGGGTATATATGTCGCTTACCCGCCAGTCAGTTGATCGAATTAATGCTCTGCTAGTAAAAGATACTCGTACGTCCATTCTTTACGAAGGTGTTCTTTGTTCCTGTATTCAGCAGGACAGCGTCTAGCACCGCGAAGGCTTTAAGCAGTGCCCTTCCTCTCGGGTTTCACAAGTTCGTCAAGTATTTTTTCATATTCGTCAAGTGGGATACTGGGCGGTATATAGCAGCTGTAAAAGTTGATCCCATATATTTTTGCTCTTGCGCAGTAGGGCCTTTCAGTTAATGGTTTGTCCTGGAACGTTTTGTCTCCACATGCCCATATTGCTACCTTTTTTGTGGTATCTGAGATCCACTTGTGAGTCGTTTTGTTTTTGTATTGTTCACAAATTATTGCTACGTCAAAACTGTATTCGTGTACCGTTTGCGTTAATAGCTCCTGAGCCGCCTCACAGTGGTTCAGGTTTATTTGCAGGATCTTCACCTTATATTTTTACTGCACGCTACTATTGTAAATGGGACATTTTCGGCTCCCTATTTGGTGTTCGGTGTTCGCTTTTCCATTATTTTTGCATGCAATGCAGAAAGGGTTATTAGTGCAGTATTTTGCAAAGTGACCCTCTTCTCCGCACTTAATACAGCACTTGCACCTGTCTTCCAAGTTGCTGCACGCCTTCGCCACATGTCCATATTCGAGACACCTAAAGCACTTCTTCAGTTGAGCTTTCTCCCGTATCCTGCAGACTGTCCAGCCGACCTTAATCTTCTGGGCCTGTAGCAAATATTTTTCTTCTTGCGCAGGAAGACTTATCACTGCTATCTGGGTGCCCGCGTAGGCCGCTCTGATGGTTTTTATTGCTGATACATTGAAGAGGCCAAGTTCTTTAATTTCTGATCGTATTGCTTCCGCTATGTCATCTTTTGTGGTAATATCGTCCAGGTCCCGCAACTCCACTGTGGTTTCTTGCTTCAATGTTTTAATTTATGCCTGGTCGCCCAATATTCTGCTTATCTCTTCTTTGTATCCTTCAGTGCTTCCTGTTTGCTCCTTCTTTAGTTCAAGTAGAATATCTCCTTTGGCTGTCTTTTTTACTCTCGACACATTTTTTCCAAGTTTTTGCAGTGTCCCATTTGTTTTGATTGTTCGAAGTATGTCTGCGTACGTCATTTCACCAATTTTTGCAATCACGATAGTATCAGGTCGGAGACGTTGTGTCGTGTTTGCATTCTTCTTAACCCTTTTTTTCTGTGTCCTACTCAGGACCGTGACCCATTCTTCGTCTGTAGCTGGTTTCGCTCTAGCATCTTTATGATAGCTACCTTTGTCCTCACTTGTCAGATCGACTACCGGTCTCATCGATAGCACTTCATGGGCGGTTTTGGTTTTTTTTGGGGGCGTTCTTCTCCCCATTTGCTTGCCGTCACGTGACCTTTTAGGTGTTATTTCAACAACCTTTGTATGGCTTGCCACATTACGCGTTAATTCACCCAGTCGGGGGTGCTCCTCCTTGGCACATGCGTGGAACTTCGCGATAAAACTAAGTAGCTCCCGCATGGGGTTGTTGATATAGCGCTGTGGTGGGTGCATCATAACAGCTAACTTCTGTATCATTTCTCCTAACTCCGTCATGTGATCTTGTTTGCCTAGTCCTCCCATTAATGACGACGTATTTTCCTACAGCGCCGGTGGTGAAGATTTGGCTCGCGCAGGTCTATCCACCCATAGCACTTTTACAGGCGATCTGGCCAATCGCGAAGACTTCTTAAAGGGATCCATCTCTGGGTACTCCACATTTTTGTTGCTCCTGTGGTTGTTGTCGTTGTTAATTTTTTCCATTATTTTCTCCATAAATCAGTTTTCCCAGCGCATCGTGTGCAGGGGGGCGGGCCGAAATAGACAGGAACGGGTGTACCCTCGGGAACGCTGCCCCTACCCCAGTTCCCTGAGGCCTGTCCTTCGCTTTACCGGTCCCGGAATACGCGGACGAACCGGCGCTCACCCGGAGCAACGCAGACTACCACTTCTGCGCCCAATGGACACTTCCTGACCAAGGCCCGAAGGGGCTGGTTACTGATACACATCGTGGCTGACACTTCGGAAGAGCAAGCTCACATCACCCTTTTCACACCATCAGTGGGAAACAGCTGATGGTGCTTCGTGGGACTCCCAGTGCGCCCCGGTATGGACCGGTCATATTCGCAGCCACACCTAACATAGTGAACAGACGCTGACCATGAAGCCGCTCATTGTGAGTCCGTCGCACCTGGGTTTCGATCGGTCACATATATTAGAGAGGCGATAACTATTCGCCTCTGTCACAGGAGTTTCATCGGCTTGGCTGGCTTTTATACCGCATTCTCCACTCCTGCCGCTCATCGTTGGGGATTGCTTATTCGTTGTAACTTATTTCGCAACTAACCTGCTACTACAGGCCGTCCGGCTATCCGCGACCTGCCGACCCCCCCGGTAGCTTAGAGCTCAGCTGGGATGCTGATCCCGTAGGATCCAAGACCTACCAACGGTAGGTGTCTCTTTTGGTTTGAAAATGTTTATTTGTTTACTTTTACTTAAAAGCTTTTAGTTACAACAACAACTTCTTAATTACACAAGTGTTATTCTTTTCACTTTTAGTTAAAACATTTCTTCTTAGTTATAACAACTTTATTCTTTCCTCTTCCTAAATGTACAATTCGCTTATTCTTTTTACTTCGCTGCGCGCGTCCGTTCTATTTGGTGACCGACTTCTAACTCAAACTCTTTTAGCTCATCGCAATCGGAGCAACTCACGCTATGTCATTTCTATGTTGTCCCTTTTCCTATTTTCCCTTTCTGCCAGGGATGCCATCCCACATATATAATGAAGTATACACAGCTATATATAGTTTTTAGCATAATCTTTATTCAATGCTCAGCTGTGTTCAAGCGCAACTGTTAAGATTTCTCCTGCCGAGCTGGCAGTGGTGAAACATTTCGCGCTCATTTTGTAAAGCTCACTAACTTCCAAATAATTTTGTCTTTAGCTGAATGTGTTTTGTTTTCAATTTTTAATATTTTTCATAAATAACATGTCATTAACTTATAACTAAATAAAACAACTTCATTAATGCAAAAAGTACCATTATAAAGTGTTTTAAAATATGTACAGCACTTGAAATTTTTTGGTGGTATGAGATACTATCATAATACCCTAAAATACTTAATGTGTTAAAACAATATTATATGTGAATCACGTTTCATCATTTAAATTTTCTTACGCATCTATCAACACATAAGTACATATGTATGTACTTTTCAAATACAATTCACATTCAAGTCAAGATATAATACTACTGTGATCAAATTGAAAGGTGAATTTTGTCCACTTCTCCTCCTACAAAGTAATCCCCTTCCGCTGCAATACACTTATGCCAACGAATTTTCCAGTCATCATAGCACTTGGTAAAATCCTCTGTCGTGTTGGCCATCAGAGCCCTCTTCGTTTCAACTTTTATATACTCAATTGAATCAGACATAGTAAACGTAGAAGACTTCACTTTTAGAGCCTCACAAAACGACGCGTATCTCAAATACTAATCAATATTTTGACGTGAAATTTAGCATAGATGTCACTAAAAGTACTACCAACGTACAGAAAAAATTTACCGAGTATCTTTTTTCATATTAAATAAACGAATTATACATATGTATGTTTATGCTTTTGTTTAAAATATATATTTTTTTATATGTATTTCAATTACATTTCAATTCAAGTACAAGCTCGCTTGTGCAGTACTACGTTGCTTCTGAAGCGTAGTTTTGCTCTGCCCATTCTGGCAAATAATGAAAGCTGGTATTGTCCCCGCCGACGTAACTTTCTACGTATTGAAGATCACGTCGTTTGTTTCTTCGCCTTCAGTGGAGTTATTATCATCGGCATATCGAACTTCATTTTGTAAGAAAGACTCCAAAGTGGGTTCAACAATCCATTTCTTAATTTCAGAATTGAATATTTTCTACAATGGTTCTACTTCTTGAATGGTGTGAATTTTTGATGGGTCTTCAGCTAGCTGTAAACGTAACTCTGAAAGAAAGCTGTCCTTGTCATTATCCCATTCGGTTGTTATGTCAAACAATTTTTGAAAAGATTACCGAATTGAAGACACATTAACGGCATTATACGAAGAAGATAAAAAACATATTGCGTTTTTCAACCTGATGTTTTTCAGAGCTTCGTCTACTGATTTTCCTCATCGAACGATGTGACCTAAAAGGCTTGTTTTGTAGTTAATTTTTGTAGGACTTATGACATTCTGGTCCATGGGCTTTATATAACGGGAAGATTTTCGCCACGGAGAAACTCTTTTTCCTGGGGTTTCAAGAAAATTTAAATTGCAAAGATCCATTTTTTAAAGCAAAACATCTACACACCTCTGGAACAATGTTTTGTGAAACCATTCTTCAAATAAAGCCAAGATCATCGAAGCACTTTTATTTCCTTTTTAGACAACAGGCAAAGCCGTAAAAATTTTAAGTGAGGGTGGATTCAATGATTTCCCAATAACCATTAATTTTACTCTTTGATTAGCAGACACAAGTTATTCTTTCTTTACTTATTTTTTTTTAGCACTCGCGTAACGTTACAACAGTTCAAAGTCGAAGTAAGGTCGAAGTAAGGAACCGTTACCAAAATTATCAAGGTTTTGTCACAAGTACCAAGGTCAAATATTTTGGATGTCAAAAGTACTGAGTCATAATAAAAAATATTTCTTTGTTGCAAGAATCGAGGTGCCACTGTATTATTGTTTATCAGTAATATAATGTGCGCGCACATACATTATGCGCCGAATGTATGCAAGCCATACATACTCGTAAACATAAAAATTTATGCTACTTTGTTGACGAAGATGTTATAGCGACAAGGGAAGCGATGACAATCGGCGTTCGTTCGTTTGTGTTTTTCGGTACAGCTCGGATTTTCTACCAACAACACAATGATGTGACGCTTTGTCATCACGCCAGTCCTTCGCATTGACTTTTTGACAAGGCGTGATCTTCGGCCATTGATTGTCCGTGACAACGGAGATTTCGCATAAAGTAATACGTGTGCATATTTACATACATATTTATGTGTGAACAAATTTACAAACATTATGCGTATGGTTCTTTTTGTTTACATGTTCACATAATACATATATAATATGTGCGACCGCGTGGTCTTTTAACATGTTATCAAAACTTTTAATGGCCTGCGAATAAATATGTACATAAGTATATAAATATATGTATGTTAACATGGCAAATGTTAACAATTGCTAAATAAAAGTAATAATGCGTAATCGGCAATAATGAGTAAAGCATAGCGGAAGTGCATCTTTAGTTGCACAATATTTCCCACAGCAAAAGCCAGACGCTTTCATTAGCATAAAAGCTCATTTTTCGGTGTAAAGCGGAAATCCAACACGCGCAACTCAAATAAGTCAATTCAGAGAATTGACAACAACATCAAGTCAGCAGTTGGCCAGTGCAACTTAGCTTAGCTTTTAAGTAAATTAATTTTTAAGTTTTAGTCTTAGCTCTGTAATCAAAGAAGAACGAAACAAAATTTTTTTTAAAGAAATTCATTTAAAATTTCTTAACTGGCGCCCAACGTGGGGCCTTCGCTAGTCGCGTTTAGTAAATCGTATCAATACAATTAGCGGGTGTATCCACAAGTCTTGGTTAAAAAGTTTGTGCTGTCGTGATACTCAATATTTTGTGCTGTCGTGATACTCAGCGGCTACCATTAGAAGACAAGGATAATACTTACCACCCCATAGACGGCGAAGGCTTGGGCTAGGACTCAACAGAAGTGCAGGAAAAGAGGTCCCCTAGTCGCCAATAGCAAACGGGAAACGCAAGACGTTAGCCGCCTGCCCAGAATAATGTTCCTGCTACTAGAGTAAGAATTAATTTTAATAATCAATATTAATATATGCACATATGTAAAATAATTTTTAAAATATAAAAGTGAGGCTGTTTAATATGAAACAAACTATGTTTAAGAAATCTTTAATGCAAAGGTGAATACAGTCTAAGAATAGTGACATAATTTAAGAAAGAGAGCGTAATTCAGAAAAAAATAATTGAACTAGACGAGATAATATTATATCGAAAATAAGCTAACTAAAAGTGAAAAATTTAGAAAGGAAAGTTTTTACTCAAACAAAATAAGCTAGGGATAAATTAAATTTTTAAAATAAAAAAGTGAATAATAGAAATATATCAATCATGCCAGTTAATCCTGCCAACCTCGTTCGGCCATCAATACTTAATGCACCCCAAGGGCCACCAGCATCTTCTGGTCAGCCTCTTGCCTCTTCTAGTTTATTTTCTATGGATGAGTTAACTACCGTAATCACAGGAATTGTGAACAATGTCTTAAGGACTGAATGGCGAAACATGGTTCAAGCCGGCCTTAATCCAAATTCCAACTTTTCAAATTTCACGGACATTACCATAAACTCAAGACTACCCGGGAATGTCTCTGAATTAGACAAAATACCAGATGTGGAACGATGTCTTCGGGAGTTCTCCGGAAATCCGGGAGAATTCACATCTCGGAGGAAAAGCGTGGACAGTATCCTCCAGACATACGAGCCTCAAAGAGGTACCCCAAAATATTATAGCATCCTCAATGTCGTTGGAAACAAAATCGTGGGTAAAGCCAACATTACCTTGGAGTCCTATAACACTCCACTGGATTGGAAGGCGATCTCCAGTTGCCTAACATTGCATTACGCGGATAAACGCGACCTTGGTACCCTTGAGTACCAAATGACCTCTCTCGTACAGGTTAGCAATACAATTCAGGAATTTTACCAAAAGGTATATTCCCATCTCTCACTAATTCTGAACAAACTGGGATGCATGGAAGTCGGCGCAGAAGCCATGCACCTTCTAACTCGTACGTATAGGGATAAAGCCCTAGACACGTTCGTTCGCGGACTCAAAGGAGATCTACCGAGACTCCTTGGAATGAGGGAACAAGCAGATCTCCCTCAGGCACTCCACTTGTGTCTCAAACTAGAAAATCAAACCTTTCGGTCACATTATGCCTTGAGCAATAATAACAATATCATCAGGAAACCACAAGTTTTCGTCCACTACCTCCCAGAAGGATGAGCAATGAGTTTTACCCCGAATTGGCATACATGCCCCAACCAAGGTTGAACGTAGCCACTCCACATATACCACCGCAAACGAACTATCAAGTTCAACACCAGCAACAGGCGTCCCAATATACACAACAGCATTACAATCCACCATCACGTCCTTTGCATAAGCCACAGCCACGTCCAGAACCAATGGACATTGACCCAGCACTGCGAACTAGGAATATTAATTATATGAATAGGCCACGTAATAATGACCCTATTAACAAAAGACCTCCTCCTGGCAACCCTCCAGCTCCTGTGCCCCCTAATAAAATCCAAAGGAATTTCCATATAGCTTCCGAACAACTCCAAGCTTACTATCCTACCGACAATTGACGAGCAGACGAACGACAATTCTAGCCATTACGATGACGAATGTTACAGCGACAGAAATGATGGAGGTCAGTACGATAGCTACATAGACACGATTGATTTACATTTTTTAGAATGAGTCACTCTTCGCTGCCCTATGTTGAATGCAGGCTGAAGAGTGGAGATATTGTGAAAATTTTAGTAGATTCAGGATCTACGAAAAACTATATACGATCCTCTATCGTGCCCAATCCAATAAATAACGAAAGCATTTTTTTTGCGAAATCCATAGCAGGAGACATCGAAATCAAACAGCATACCTTTCTAAACCTATTTAACTCAGACAAAAAACTGAAATTCTACCCCTCCCAACTCTACATCATTCCATGGTATTATTGGGAATGATAACCTTAAAGAACTTGACGCAGTCATCCACGTAAAGAATAACTTCATGGAGTTAGAAGGCAATACCAAAATTAAAATCAAGCAGCTAGCTTCAAGATCTGTTAACAAAATAGATATTAAGGAAGATAACTTGTCACAAAAACAGCAGAAGGAAAATAATAATTTAGTCGAAAATTTTTGTAATCTCTTTAGGGAACAAAACGATAAACTTACCTATACCACTAAAGTCGTAGGTGAAATCAGAACGCACAAGGACACTCCCGTTCATACAAGGTATTATCCTTACCCAATGTCATTAAAAGGTGAAGTCGAAACCCAAATCAACAAAATGTTAGACGATGGCATCATTCGACCATCAAGATCACCTTATAATTCACCCGTTTGGGTTGTAGCAAAAAAACCCGATTCCCAAAGCAATAAGCAATACCGAATCGTTACTGACTATAGAAAGCTTAAATCGATTACTGTAGCAGACCGTTACCCAATACCCCAAATTAATGAGGTACTATCCCAGTTTGGAAAAAACAAATACTTTTCCGTTTTGGATTTAAAAAGTGGATTCCATCAAATCCCTCTCAAAGAATCCGATATTGAGAAAACAGCTTTCTCAATAAACAATGGCAAATACGAATTCACAAGACTGCCATTCGGACTCAAGAATGCCCCTTCAATTTTCCAGCGAGCCTTAGATGACATTCTTCGTCATCACATTGGGAAAATTTACTATGTCTGTATCGATGACATAGTCGTTTTCAGCAACTCTGAAGAAGAGCACACCCTCCACTTAAACCAAATTTTCAAAACCCTTGAAGACGCAAACATTAAAATACAATTAGTCAAATGCCATTTTTTCAGGAACTCAGTAGAGTTTCTAGGATTTATTATTTCCTCAAAAGAAATAACAAACGTCGCTTTATTAAAGATTACGCTAAGCTGGCTAAACCTCTAACCATACTCTTAAGAGGGTAAGAAGGACGTATATCTAAAAACAAGTCCAGCAAAATCAATATCGAATTGGATGAAGACGCAAAGGATGTCTTTAACAAAATTAAAAATTCACTCATGTCTGACAACGTCATACTTTCCTATCCTGACTGCAATAAAGAATTCCATCTAACAACCGATGCCTCAAACTTTGCAATTGGTGCAGTCCTTTCGCAGGACATACACCCCATCGCCTTCATCTCCCGAACACTAACCAAAACAGAAGAAGCCTTTGCTACGAACGAAAAAGAGTTTTAAGCAATCATTTGGGCTCTAAACATTTTCAGGAATTATCTATACGGTTCAGCCAAAGTAAAAATTTATACAGACCATCAACCCCTTACACAGGCCCTCAGCAATAAAAATAACAATTCCAAAATGAAACGTGGAAAGCCGCACTGGAAGAATACAATCATGAACTCCATTACAAACCAGGCACAACTAACGTGGTAGCCGACGCACTATCAAGAACGCCTCCCGAACCAATTAACGCCTTGTCAGTAACCCAGCATAGTGACGAGAGCTCATCCGATAACTTAATTTGGCATGTAGAATCTCCAATTAACGTTTTCAAAAACCAAATCTTCCTAAATTCAGGCCCAAATTTCTACCTATCATTTCAAGATAGTATTCCCCACATACCATAGACACATCATTGAAGAACTGGAATATAACTCAGAAACATTAATAAATCTCCTAAAAAGGTACCTAAACCCCTCCATAATAAATTGCATCAAAACCGACGAAAGAACTATGGGTAAAATTCAATAAATATACCCGATCCACTTTAGTAACTACAAAACCAGGTTTTCTCAACTCCAAGTCCAGGATGTGACAGACTAACAGCAACAAAAAGAAATAATCATAAATACCCATAAAAGAGCACATAGGAATTCTCGTGAAAACAAACTTCAAATTTTAGAAAATTACTATTTTCCCTCCATGACCAAAACAATAAAAGGAATTATTCAGCAATGCTCAGTTTGCAAAGAAAATAAGTAATAAGGAGAAACCTCTATTCCACAGTTTCCAGGACAAATCTTACATATTGATATTTACATAACTGAACAAAATTTCGTCCTTACAGCCATAGACAAATTTTCAAAGTATGCCCAAACCAAAATCCTTCACTCCAGAGCCGTAGAACACGTTAAGGAACCTCTCCGCGAACTACTGTTTCAATTTGGTGTACCAGAAACGGTAGTTATAGACAATGAAACGTCCTTGAATTCAGCTTCCATTCGATTTTTATTGGAAGATACCCTAAATATAAAAATTTTTAGAACACCAGTTCCGTAAATGGTCAAGTAGAGCGATTTCACTCGTCCCTCACAGAAATAATGCGCTGTTTAAAAGCAGAGCGAAGTTTCACCTCATTCGCCGAACTCCTCGATAACTCCGTCTACGAGTACAATTTTTCAGTCCACTCCTCCACAAAGAAAAAACCAATAGAGGTATTTTTCGGGAGAAGAATCTCCACAGACCAAAGCCAATTTGAAAGAGCTAGGGAAGAAATTATCTCGGAACTAAGAAATAGACAACTAAAAGATCTTTCCTACCATAATAAAGCCCGTCATTCAATTAACACATATAACCCTGGAGAAACAATTTACGTTAGGATAAACAAACGACTAGGAACCAAAATATCTATAAAATTTAGAAAAGAAATAGTAAAGGAAGACAAAAATTCCACCGTTTTGACAGAATCAGGAAAAGTAGTTCATAAACGCAATATAAAAAATCAAAATTAAAATTTTTGTTTCCAGACTTCTCCTTATTTACCCAATATTCGCATCAATAGACATTTATGACTACTCCACGGCACAAATAGTTACGATAAATGACGGACTAGTAAAAATCCAGAATGGAGACTTCAGGCTAATACACATAATTGACCTCAACAAGTACGAACAATTTCTGACGGACACGTACAGATTCACCTCTTCGGACATACCCAAGGACACAATCCTTTATCCCATCCTAAAACACGAATTAACCCAATCTCTTCAAATTTTAGATACAATAAAACCTGTCGAAAGAAGACAGAAAAGATCCATAAATAGTTTAGGAACGACTTGGAAATTCATAGCCGGAAGCCCCGATCACGAGGATCTGGATGTAATAACCAAAAATCTGAATGAAATTGATAATAATAATAATAAACAAGTACTAATTAACAATATTTTTAACGAAAAAATTAATAACATTAGCATGATAGTAAATAATCTTCTTAATAACATAAGGAAAGATACTTATATAGAAAACGAGACTATTATAAATTTGCAAAATAGAATAAGATTAATAAAAGAAGAGTTGATTAACATTAAATACGCCATACAGTGGGCAAAGAAAGACATTTTACATACATTATTGTTAAATAAAAATGAAATCGAAATTGCGTTAGAAAATTTAGAAAATGACGAAATACCTTTCAAAAATGCCGAAGAAGCACTAAAAATATCAAATATAAATGTAATTAGTCAAAATATGACAATATTTTACTTGGTAAAAATACCATTAACTATTAAGGAAAGTTTTCAAAAAATGATTATAAGACCAGTTGTTAAGCAAAACAAAATTATAATTAATGTCGAATTTGATAAAATATTAAAGGGTACAAAAGATACCTATGGAATTAAAGAAGTATGTAATAATTATAAAAAAATTGAGATTTGTAAGCAAACTCAACTAGTAAATACAAGTAATAGTAGTTGTATACCTAGAGTAGTAAATAGCCAAAATTCATCCTGCACTTTATCAAACGGCCAACATATCCAACAAAGCGAAGAAGTAAAACCCTGCACCATATTACTTAATGGCTTTCAAGGGGTAATAGATGCTGACGGAATGCAGAAAAATTTATCAGGGACACACCTTATTAATTTTCATAACTCAACGTTAAAAATAAATCATCAATTTTACATTAATTACGATTTGGTTCCACTGCTGGCAGTCCCAGCAGTCCTGCAACCAACACCAATCGAAAGAAATCGAATTGAATTACTTTCTCTCCAGGCCTTAAAGGAGTTTCATAATGATAACATACAAAGAATAAATCTTCCGAAGACAGCAACGATATCCAATAGCTCCCTTTCACTTGGAGCCCTTGCAACTATCATTCTCGGTATAATATTTTTTCGAAAATTCTGGAGAAAGCACCAAAACAGAATAATCGTATCTTCAAGCCTGGACCCTAACCAGATGCCCCCAGTGAATATTGATCTTAAGGAGTTCTTTCCAATGATCAAAATACTTACATCAATTTTAACAACCTCCTCTAATTTTGATAGGCTCTCGGGACGATCGCTTTTAAGAGGGGAAGTGTTAACATGGCAAATGTTAACAATTGCTAAATAAAAGAAATAATGCGTAATCAGCAATAATGAGTAAAGCATAGCGGAAATGCATCTTTAGTTGCACAATATTTCCCACAGCAAAAGCCAGACGCTTTCATTAGCATAAAAGCTCATTTTTCGGTGTAAAGCGGAAATCCAACACGCGCAACCCAAATAAGTCAATTCAGAGAATTGACAACAACATTAAGTCAGCAGTTGGCTAGTGCAACTTAGCTCTGTAATCAAAGAAAAACCAAATAAATTTTTTTTAAAGAAATTCATTTAAAATTTCTTAACTTGTATATCTTTTCAAACCTACATTAATTAAATATTTAGATAACGAGATAAACATGACTTTATTATATATATAATGTTTAAAATAATTTTAAGGAATTTATCATGAAATATTTGAATTTGTATTTATGTACATGCACTTGTGCTTTGATATAAATTGTACAGAAAATATCTATAAATTATGCTCTGTAAGCGTAGATTTCTAAACATTGCAAATAGCATTTAACACTAAAAATGCACAAGTCCGCTATTTTCGTGCAGCTGATGTTAAGTGCGAAGAAACACGCTAATAATTTTCTGTGGTGAAACACGCTCATTCAAAACAAAAAATTAAATATCGTACAAATGGCTACACCGTGAACCGTCTCCAGAAAACGTTTATCATAGAGAAAGTTCACGTTTCAGATATAGGGAGATATAGAAATGAGGGAGTTTCATCACAGACAAATTTTAAGCGTGTTTCACCAGAGTTTTTCAGCAGGGGACTCGAAAATAGCAGAATTGAGAATCGATATTCAATGAGTAATATAATGCTAATTTCAATGGAAAGAAATGTACTCCTACAGATTCGTTTATTTTCTATGCGCGATCAACTCGGCATGTAATTTATAGATGACCGGTATATATTTAGTATCAAAGCATATACTTGGTATATAAGAAAGTATGTATATATATTAAAATTTACCTTCATACATATGTATTTCATGATGATTCCATAAAATCATTAAAAAATATATAAAAGAGTAAAGTTTGTATTATTACCCAAATTATTAATATAAGTTTAAGGTAATAAGTTTTAAATTTATACATTTACATTAAGAGTTTTGATATCATCTTAAAAGATCTAGCGGTCGCACATGTGTTTATATATAATTATGTGTGCAAATTAGTTCCCGCGACGAGGGAATTAAAAAAAAAAATAATTGTATATATTTTACATCCGCGAACGCTCGGATGAAATGAGAATACGTGTGGTTCCCGTAGTCAGATACAAATCCAAATCTTTATTTTTCAAATACTAATATTTATACATTATGGGCTTATTATCTTAAAGCTAAAGCTGAAGTGTAAACATCAGCTTAATTAAATCCAGAACAAAGAGTTAATTACAATATTAGCTGTTACAGCTTATTCCAGCAGAACGTTAAGCGTTTTGTTTTCTTTTCAATTGTTATTGTTATGCCTTCTTGTGAGGGCGAGTGATGTTGTTTTGATAAGAATGGATTATTGGATTCAGAACGGAAAAAGCATATCGAATTCTTAAATAATCAAAACGTTAATTAAGATTTTTAATTAATGAGACAGTGTAATTGCAAAGTGCAAAGATTCAATTTTATTTACAGTTACGGTAAGGTTGTTAAGCGGAGGCTGTCGTTAACTCCCCCCTTCCTAAAATGAATCGTCCCCGATTCACTATTATTTTTAGTTAATTTATAAAACTGATCCAAAAGAGCATTATAAGTGATTTCTTGAAATTGCGTATTTTCGATTGGTTTGGGAATTTCGCGAGATTTTTTTAATTTTAGTATTAAGTAAGTAATGAATTCCAAGATTAAAATTGTGTACCAAAAAAATTAATGGACTGTGATGTTCTTGTTCCGTTCTGCTAAAATATTTATATTATCTAATTTTAACAGTTTATTAGTGGTTTCAATATATTCTAAAATTTCAAATTATTTATATGGTTATTTTTAAAATAATTCCAAATTTTTATTTCAATGTTTTGACAGTATAATTTTCAAATGTTATTATTGTAAATATGTTCCATTCAATGTTTGATTGTCTTCAATACTTTTTCCTGAAACTAATATCGCTCCTGGTTTAGTTTCTTCAATCTGTAAGTTTTTTTCTTTTAATTTATTACATTTTCCTTGTCTTTTGTTTCAAATTTCTGACAAACGTGTGCTTTTTTTATTTAGTTTACAATAGGTTTTTGAAATTTCTGTTTTACAATTGTGAACATTAAAAATTAGATTATTACAATATATTATGTTCTGGTCAATAATAAGCTTACCATCTAAGTGAGCTATGGCTCTTACATCATAGTTCATACACGTTAGTTCTATTTTTATATAAATTATAATTATGTCTCCAAAAGTTCTATTTCTGGTTACCCTACATTTTTTATATCAAATACATCATTTTTGTTAACTTTTAAGTTATTGTACTTCATTTTACCATAATAATAATTTTTATCTTATATTATTATCTCTTCAAAATATGTTGAATTAATTATGTGAAACACTCCCCAAAGTCATTATATAAATTTACATTTTCGTCCTGTATTAATGCGTAATTTTCTCTCGTGAAGTCCCTAATATCTGCTTTTGCTATTGTTAGCAATATTAAAATTATTATTGTCATCATATTCTGAAAAAGTAAATAAGTATTCGCTTAGGACTTTATATTATCTCTGTGCACTATTCTCTTTCTGTGATTAATTTTAACCTTATTTACTAAATCCTGTTTTAGAACCTGTTTTTTATATCTGGGATTCAGCTTATTTCCTTATCCTATTACCTTTTCATAAATTATTTCTCCAGGGTGAAATGGGAAGCTTGTATCATTGCCTGAATACATTTGAGAAATTTTTTCTTTTACATGTGTTTGAAGCTCAGTTAATTCTTCGAAATTATTTTCATCGGTAATATTCAAATTATTTATTTTTAAAATATTAATACCTCCTTTTTTTGAAGAATATTTTTTGATTTTAATGTCGGTACTATCTTCGACTGGCGTCCTACGATTTTCTTGTCCTAAGTAGTTTAAATTTTCAATCTTTATATTTATATTTGGTTTTTCACCATTCTTTTTTTGTTTTATTTTGCCGGTAGGAACTTCGGCTGGCGTTTAAGGACCTTTCTGTCCCAAAATAATTTCTTTAAATATAATATTGTCGGTAAAATCTTCGGCTGGCTTTGTAGAACTTTTTCGTTCCACAATATTTTTTTATGATTATGTTTTCGTTATGCTGGTATAAATCTTCAGCAGGCGTTTTAGGATATTTTTGTTCCAAAGTAAATTTTTTTAATATAATATTGGCGGTAAAATCATCGGCTGGTGGCGTAGAACTTGTTTGTTCCACAATTTTAATACTTTTTTCATTTTTAATATTACCGATATTTTTCTCGGCTAGTTTTTTGGAAGCTTCTTATTCCTTAGGTTTGTTTTGCAAATAAATGTTCATACTTCTGTTTTCATTATCCATGTTATTATTTACCCTATAATTAATTTTCCCATTGGACACATCGATAAGTGTTTCAATCTTTTTAAGGAAATTGTATCCCAAAAGGAGATCCGATTCTAATCCCTCTATTTCGTAGAAGATTTCTTCGACTCCAAATATGGTTATTAAGTGGTAAAATTTGATAATGGAATAGCCATTCACGGTTTTTATGCGCTTATAAGAGGCTAATTCGTTTTTATTATAGTAAATGCCAGGCGTAATGTAGCATGAGGTTGCTCCCGTATCGATTAGAGTTTTTAAGTTTTTATTTAATTTGAAATCTTGTAATTTGAGATGGGGAGTTCGTCCCCTCTTCTCCTAAAAATGGCTCTCATTCATATTATTAGTTCTTTGACTTTTCCCTTGCGGGCGAAAGCTATGATTACTTTCTCTATGCCGCTTTACTCTATGTGCTTCCTGATTTTGTCCCCTATTGGGCTGAAAGTTTACATTCATTACATTTGTATAGGTTTTATATTTTGATTGAAATTGCTATGGCCTTGTTGTCTTCTCACATTAAAATCTCTATTAAGTATAAAGTCTGGATACAGATGGATCTATATCCATAGGAGTTGGTTTTGGAAAATTATAATGTATGTATATTCTTATTTGGAGGGTTGTTCCTTTGAGGAAATCTTAAATTATTATTTGTATACATTGGCTTCACTTTGTTTCTATCATACATGAAATTTTGAACAAGCCGGGCTCTTTGATTATTTGATTCGAGTTCCTGAGCTTTTGCTAAAGCGTCAGGTAAATCTTGTGGGTTTAGAGAGAATATTATGTCTCTTAGTGGGGTGTTTAGTCCTGTTATAAAAATTCTTAAAGCATGTTCTCTTTTCTTTTTGTTTAATTCTTTTGTCAGGTCTGCGTTATTTCCGTATGTCATAATTGTTTTGTTTATTAATAGCGTAAATTTTTTGTTGACGAGGTTGTAATATTCTACAACCGACATTGCACCCTGCCTTAAGATGCTTAGTTCTTGTTAAATTATATGTATGTATTGGACGTTTGTTCGCATATGCAAAGTCTAAACGGGCTAGAATTGCATGGAAATTGAGGACTGTTCCATGGTTAGTTAACGCATCGTTTGCATCATGCGTTATTTTATTTCTAAGTATTGTGAGTGCAGCAAAGTATTTCCTAATGCCCCTCAAGTATAGGCTCATAGCGTTAAGCGCTGCCTCTCTCCAACTAACATATAAATTCGTCCTACCAGTAAATTCAAGTACGGATTTAACTACGTCTAACGATTCTTGACATGCTATAGTATCGCCTATTGTCTGTGTTAAAAAATCGGTTGCACTATTGGTATTGACTACTATTTGTGAGCGTAATTGCTCTACTTCCTCACGTAATGTCATATTATTGTCAGCAATAAGGCGAGTTATTGAGTATACAGTCAAAGCGGCACCGTTATCCATTTTGTCTAATTTTCAGTTTCTGGTCTTTTTTGTTGATTATTTTTACTTTATCCCTTTTAGGAAGAGGTGTTTTTTTTATTCTGGAAGGTCTGGTGTTCAGAATCGCAGAATTAAGCTTTATTATAAACCGGAGGGTCCCCCTTGCGGTGGCGAATCGCGGTTTCAATATATTTTTGTTATATGGCTGGTCGAGGTCGAGGTCTTTAATTACTATTTTATTAAAAAAATTTATTGGTTGGATTAATTTTTTATAATTCTCTGGAGGGTCCCTTGGGTGGTGAATCGCAGAAAATTCTAAATTGTTATAAGCTGGAGGGTCCCCCGAAGGTGGTGAATGTTTTTTGAGTTTAGGACATTCCCTAGTATTTTAGTATAGTATAGTTAATTTTAATGTAAACTTACAAACATATTCTCTCGCTGTCTCTGTTATAATTCCCGCTAATGATGCAATTGTTGCCTCTGCTATTGTTACCGCTAGTCCTTTATGGTTGCTGCTGCCGCTGTTGACACCTCCGCTGATGATGCAATTGTTGCCGCGCTATTATTACTGCTTTGATGAAGTTGTTTTATAAAATATTTGTATTTTTAGGATTTAAGTCACTCTTTCTGTTTTTGTAATTTTGTATTTTGTTGATTAATTATGTTTTAATTAATTATTTTAATTATTGGTTTTTAAATCAATTATTTAAACAATGTTTTTTTTAATTTCTTGTTTTTATTATCCAGCGATTGTCAATTAATTGCTTGTTCTTACTTACTTTATTTAATTTTTGTTTTTTGGTTATTAAGACATAGTTGATTTTGTTATTTTTTTGGTGAAAGTTTTTCACTTACACTTTTTTGGTCACTGTTACTTTTCCAATAAATTATTATTAAAAACAATATATTTTTGTTTTTATTATTTAGTGATTGTCACTTTGTTGCTTCTTCTTACTCACTTTATTTCAGTTTTTGTTGGGTTATTAAAACTCTTGCAGTTATTTTTGTTATTTTTTTTTAGTGAAAGTTTTTCACTTACACTTTTTTAGTCACCGTTACTTTTCTAATAAATTATTTAAAAAATTTGTTTTCCTTGTTTTTAGACACTTTTTGAACTATATAATTTTAATTTAACTTTTTACTTTAGTAGGCACTTTTGAACTCGTGCCAAATTATTTTTTTATAAGACAATTTTTTATATAATTTTAACTTCACTTTTTTATTTTTCTTTACTTTAGTAGGCACCAATTAATTCCCGCGACGAGGGAATTTTGAAAAATATATATATTTTACAACCGCGAACGCGCGGATGAAATAAGAACACGTGTGGTTCTCCTGGATTGTCAGATACAAATCCAAATCTGTATTTCTCAAATAGTAATACTTATACATTTTGGGCTGATTATCTTAAAGCTAAAGCTGAAGTGTAAGCATTCGCTTAATTGAATCCAGAACAAAGAGTTAATTTAGATAACTTAAAACATAGAGAATGTGCAGGTTCGATGTCGAACATTTTATAGAATTGTAGTACGGAATTCACCTCACAACTACAGAATTCACGCTGTGAAATGTTAACATTGTTTACAGTTCTCAACCAGCGAATATGAAGAGAAATAATATATGTACGGCTTATGATGCCATAGCATGTAAGTTAATGGTTGCCACCAAATAATTAATTACTCGCTCTTTTGAATTGTAAAGTTGAACTCGAATTTCTTTATTGAATACATTTCTTTTATACAAAATTTTGCTTATATACTATAAACTTACATATGTACGAATTCTTACTTTCTAGTACTTATTTCTGTAAACTCTATAATGATAACGTAAGCAATAATTATAGCAAAACAGCAAATCTCAGTTTGGTCGAGAAACGGCCTACATTGCGGCGGCATGGCTTCCGCTCTGGTTAAGTGCCAGCGAAATGTGCTGTTGTTGTAAATTTTGGAAATCAACTTTATTGAGCAACAATGATATTGTTTATTTGCAGAATATTGCTGAATTGAATTTCTCTTTATAGTTGCAACATTCTTGTCAGTATATTTTACTAGCTATGACAACTTTGTTGTTGTATATTTTGTTAGCTAAGCTAGCTGTGATAACTTGTATGCGCAATCAGGGAATATTGAAGAAAAATAAGTTCTTTGATATTCCATTTTTAACAGCGAAAAATGCGTACAAAACATACCTCTCACACAGAGAACATAAAGACATTTTTTATTGTGTTCTCTGTCTCACATACCCAAGAATATGAATAGATATAAATATACACACCTGCTCAAAATAATAGTTAGACTATAAAACTTAGTACTCTCATGAGTTTAAAAAACTTTTTATGGGCTTTTTGAGACAAGTTATGCTGTAAGTTTAATTAAGATAATATGGCATCGCCTTTTCTATGAGAATGAAGCATGTGAATCCCCGAATTATGGCGTATTTCAGTTTTGTGTGAATACTCAGAAAAAAAACTTGCTCAATATAATAGTTACACATAAGTGAACTTAGCTTTTTGTGAAAACAAAGTTCATTTTATCCCGTTTTTCAAGTTTTTTTATCTGGATTGCTAAGTTTTCTTTCATTAAAGCTCAAAATGCTGCAGATAAGTTAAATTATTTTTTGATCAGATGGGTCGAAAGTTTCATTGCACTGTTGTAGAAGCCCGTCTGGTGTCAAACCTCAGAAAGTAAGGAAAAGCGCTTCGGGAAATTGGGAAATTAATAGAAAGGTCTCATAATTTTGTTAAAATTTTGTCATAATTTTGTTAGAAATGCTTTAGAGCGAAAATTTAGTAGAGAGACAAGTGGAAGGCCACAAAAAACGAATACAGTTCTTGATCGCCACAATGTAACTATTTGTAAAAGGACCCATTCAAGTTGTCGAAGGTGATAGCAGCAGAAAGTGGAAATGTAGTAAGTGCTCAAACAGTTCGGAGGCGTTTGCAAAAGGTTAAGCTATCAGGACGAATAGCCAGGAAAGTTTCATTAATGCGAACAAAAAATTTAGATATGAGGTTAAAATTTGCAAGATGTCATTTAGATTGGTCAAGACCTGAGGAGCAAAAAAGTGGAGAAACATCTTATGGACTGATGAAACGAAAATGAATTTGTTTGGAAACGATTGCGAGAAAACATTTCTCGTCGTCGAAAAGGAAAGGAGTTTCACGTTCGATTCACAAAAAAAACTGTGAAGCATAAAGGTGGAAATGACATGGTGTGAGGATATTTTTCTTGGTATGAAGTAGGTCCTATATACCGGGCAACTAACAAAATGACAGCGTCGAAGTACAAGGAAATGTTTGAAAATGTCATGATACCTTAAGCTGAAGAAAACTTACCATTACGTTGGATATATCAGCAAGATAATGACCCAAAACATACCTCCAAACTGGTTAAGAAATATTTTGAGGACAATAATGTTAACGTTTTGAAGTGGCCGGGCCAATCTCTGGATTTAAATCCAATAGAAAACCTATGGGGAGAACTAAAAAAAAATTAGGCGAGTCAATCTTTCTCTAACAAAGACCAGTTATGGGAGTGCATACAAAAAACTTGGTATGAGATACCTAAAGAAACCCGTGAGGTTTTAATCTGTAGTATGCCCAAACGAATAAATAAAGTAATCCAGAATAATGGTGGATATACTACATAACTTAACTAAATAATGTTAAATATACAACAAAACTGTTTTATCATAACTTGTTTTTCCAAAATAATTGTCTTATTAAAAGTGTACCTATTTTTTTAGCAAGTTTATTTTAGGTATGAAATGTTTTTGGATTTACATTTGTTTGGTTTGCTATTTTTTTAAATGAAGTTTATTTAATTTAGCTTGTAAATATTTGAAAAATATAAGTACGTTTGCGTTTTTCTTAAAAATTTAAACAAAACTCTAGTGCACAAAAGAAGAAGGAAGGGCAACGATTTTACACCTCCACAAGATGAATTGAGCTTTTATTTGAATTGTCAGGTATAAGAACTAAGTCGAAACACTATTGATGCTTGGGAAGAAATGAAACCGTTTACCCAAAACTGTACGGACTTTCAAAAAAGTATTGTCATCTACATGATACCTCAGTACGAGTACCAGCTGAGCGGCTTTTCTCAAAAGCGGGGGCAACTGCGACCGAAAAACGCAATCGTTTGACAACAAAACTTCAAACTTGGTTGAACAGAGAATAAATTTTCTTGACTTCAATGAATATATTTTCATTTATGCTAATACTATGTTCGGACCGACATTGAAAACATGTTTTCGTGGGAAAAACTGGTATTCGCACGAAAACTTGTGTTTCGACCACTTGAAAGCTTACATTCCACTCATCAAAATCGGTGCCTGCTCTAGTTTAATCGATTTTTTTGGAGGACATATTTTGCCGGCCCTAAATTGTCACTTGGTATTTGTTTACATTCCATATACAAATACAGCTGTCACTTGATATTATCATATTAGGGGAATTTTCTTGTGCATGCAACAAATTGCACGGTGCAGAAATTGCAGAATTTTCCTCTTGGTACAACGGCATAACAACAAACACACGCAGAAAATTATTTGCAATGGCTGTAAAATATGTCAGACCAAAACCCATGTTTATGTTTGTGCCGTCATGGCGTTGCATATTTTGGTATATGATTTTTGCATTTTGTGCCATCGTGCAATCTTGCAAAAGCAAGAGAATGTCGCTATTGATAGTTGTCAGTGAAAACTCATCGAAAACACAAAATGTCGGTCCGAACGACTTAGATTCCACAACATACAAATATGTTTTCAATGTCGGTCCGAACATAGTATAAGACAAATGAATTTTTATTACGATATTTTAATTTTATTTCCGTTTTTGTATTTGTGTATATACCAACCAGAGAACTGCAAAACTCACTTTTTCCTTCAATCAGCTCATACGCAAAAGTTTCTATTCTATTCCAATCACTGAGCGAAACACAGCGTTGAATAAAAATCAGCTCATGTTGCCGAACCGCTCATTCGCGTACAATGTGAGCCTTCGGTCCGAAATGCTTTGCTCACGTTTGCTCACTTCACGAAATGTTTAGCTCACTTTCGCTCAGTGATTGGAATTGAACAGAAACTTTTGTTTATGAGCTGATTCAGGGAAAAAGTGAGTTTTGCAGTTCTCTGGTATGTACATTGTTTTTGTATGCTTTGTTCGCGATCAGCTTATGTGTCACATGCATTGCACTAAGAATTTGGTACACAACTAATATTTTAGTATGTATTTGTCATCCCAATATTTTAGAAAAAATACGTACAAACGCATACACATTGTCAGCCCGACATAAGGGAAGGTGCCATGTTTGGAATATATTATATGAAATTATTAAAGAGGATGGCACTATTTTGAATGGATTTATATACTGCCAATCCTGTAACAATATTTTAAAATATTTTCCAAAAAATTATTCAAATTCAAACCGACATAAGTGCTGCAAATCGCTTAAGGAGACGGCGCTGCTAAAAACTGTGACGCCAGACGAAAAAAAGCTGCTGTGAACGCTTGTGTGGCCTGGGTTACTGAGGATTGCAATGTGATTATGTTATTTTTCCATTACCATTGCCATTGTTATGAAAATAAATACACCATATATGTTTGTTGTGAAATTATATATTTTGATTTATTTCTGCTTCATTTCCTTCACAGTCATTAGAGTTGCAGTAGCGCTGCTGGTTCCGCATTTATTCAAACACAGTGGGTTTATTCATATGCGTTGAGTTTGCTCATACCCATTGAGTTTGCTCATAGACGTTGAGTTTGCTCTTTTGTGTTTTTGTTTTCATTCAACACGATCATTGTTGAGCCGAATGAGGGAATGCCTGAGTAGAGCTGTTTCAACATGAGCGTGAATAAATGCAGCAAGCAAACGAATTTACCACAATTGAGCTGAATTTAGCTTAGTACTGAAAACATTCACGAATGCCATTTTGAGCGCTTGAGCCGAATGGGCTGATAGTTCGGATATTGTTCGTGCATGAACATTTTTGCGCTCAACGGAAGCCGTTCTCTGATACCAACATAATTTGAATGTCTGAAATAAGAATATAGTCTCCTGTATTTTATTGGTTTTGTTTTTACGCAAAGTTGCAAAACATAGTCTTTCAAGCAAGAGGCAATTCTTTTACTTTAAGATTGCTGTACATATTTTAGAAAGTTTAATGTCATTGTGCTATACGTACTTAACTTCAAATATAGGCCATTTTCTCTTTCAGGATATGTCTGGGACTCTGTGATAGAGCTTTATAATACAAGATTTGGCGCTGAAACTTGGTGGTGGTCTTAATGCAATTTAGTACAATATTATTTGAAAACATTTAAATTAATCGATTTTTTTAAATTAATTGCAATTATTTTTTTATATCTTGCAACTAATCATTTGATTATTTAATTGATTAAAAAAAATTTTTTGCCATCCCTACTTGTGACGCCGCTGATGCTATTTTAGGCATTTGTTGTTTTTGTAGAACAATATGTGTAATTTTTGCGGGTGACACATCTACATTTGAACGCATATAAGTGCGTATGTTGTGTATGCATTATTTGTCTGGGAATGTCATACGCACATATTTAAAGGTAAACGCATATGTGTACGTAGGTTTGTGTAAGCATTATTTGTGTGCCAATGTCATACGAACATATATATGTATGTACATATGAGCAGCGCGCACTTGTTATTACTGAATTCACATGAATACACATGTCGGCATGTAAGCATATAAAAAACATATATGCAAAAGAGCTAACATGCGTCTGTAACAGCAATATACTATATAATTCTGAGCAGAATTTTCATTGAATGCTCAGCTCTGTTCAAGCGCAACTGTTAAAATTTCTCCTGCCGAGCAGGCAGTGGTGAATCTCCCTTATCTTACCGCAGCACAATGGGATAGTTTGGCATAAACTCTAAAAACTTACTCAGTGCCTTGAAATTCGGTACAGATACTAAACAACGCATATAAATATGAAAAATAAAAAATAAACCCGATGACACACCCCCTACCCCCGAAAGAGGCAGCTCCCTTATGGAATCAAAGCTTAATTTCAAAAAAATACATTAATAATTGATTGATTTTGCTTTAACTTCATTCCATATCTTCATTTACATCTAAATCAATTGAATAATCATTAAATATATATTCAAATCTGCCATTTCGTCATCATCAGAAAGTCTATCTTCATCTTCATCAGTTGGTGCTTCTGGTGTAATTGCAATTTCCGGAGCTTCCAAAAGCGCCACCACTTCTTGCGGGAGCATTTTTTTAATTTGTTTATTTTCTCTTTTGTTGATGTGCAAACTTGATATAAGAGGATCTGAGGAATCCATAGATCTATGAAAAACATCGGACAAATTATATGCTCTGCTACTTTTCTGGCATGTGCATTTCTATCCTTCTTATAGAAATTATTTCGAGCCTCGGTCGCATTTTCTAAAAGACAACCGACAGGAACTACTGAAGCTCTTATTATCTCTGAACCATGGACTAATATTTTCTGGACGGTTGCTGACATAGGAAACCAAGAGTACTTTTCCATATATAGTAAAGCAGTTTTACTACAAAACATTTCGAATTTTTCCGCAATGATCTGGTATTCGCATGAAATTGAAATTAATATAAAATATAAATTCTTCAAAATTTCAATGTCAAACTCCACAATTGATGCTATGGTCTCAGTATTTGTAAATGCTCTCCTCGCCGTATTTCCATCATTTGTGCTTCCACAGCCATTCTGTTTTGGTTTATCAACATGTAGCCCCATTTCATCCCACAATTGTTTTTGAATTTTCTGTTCTCATACTTAGTTTATCTAATGCATCCCTAACCTGCCACTTTTTTATGTCAATTCTATATGAGATTTTTAATACAAATTCCAGGAATCTAATCCACGCATGCAAAGGACTTACACCATATTGAAGTGCTCCAGGTTTTTTCTTGAAAACGCTGGATTTCAAATCCTTCGTTGCTAAAAAGTCTTTTGGTTTTGCACCACATACTGGGCAACACTGATTAGAATTTGTACCAGTTAATACATTTAACACCTTACCATCTATTAACGTCATATGCAGATCATAGCTTACAGTGATGTATCCACCATTAAGGTTGTATTCAAGAGGTGTCAAACTCTTAATTTGTGAATCCAAATTTGCTTTCACGGCTAATATTTGATTTTTAGTTTCTTTGATGAATTCGATTTTAATTGTCCTGCAAAATCTTTCGGATTGTGGAGTTCGATTACACCAAATTACTCTGTCTGAAGAATCAATTAATTTTATCGGTATTAAAGTTGTTACAAATAAAGATTCATCCAACGATTCTGGTGCATCTCCTTCAAATTTCTGTTTGTACATGCTCTGGCCTGTTGTTCCATAGCTAGCAATTAATTTCGTTTCATCGATATTTGCAATCTGATTTATAACATCTTCCTGCATTAAAATAATACGGCCAGCCGTGTGGTCAAGTATGTTTTGCAAGCTAACTTCCGCATTAGTTTCCGATACAGTTATGCCAATCGGTCTGCATTTTAATTTCGCCTCATACACAGTATGATAGCTTGGATATATGTTGCAATGTCGAGTTTTATTTAACAATCTAATGTTAATGTACTGCTGTTTACTAAACGAATTTTCCAATAAAAAAGTTAACGCTTCATCAGGAGTGAGTTGAAGTGGTTCATTGAAGCGAAGTTTTTTCCTAATTTCACTTGCTCTTGAATATGATGATGATGAGCATTCCTTTAAAACATACGCCATGTCGCTTTTATTTGATTTTTTTGCTGAAACTGCAGCAGCATGAACAAGAAGTTGGGTGTTGTGCTCCCGCTCTGTTGATGGTTCAAAGGCCAATTTACGTTTCAAACGTTGACTATCTTCATCATAATTTAAATGTGGACGTCCTAGTTTGCTGGCAGAAGCACTCTTCCAATCTTTGTTTTCAACTACCAATGTCATTTTCGACGCAAGCCATTCAGAATGTTTTTCTTTGAATCTGCTCAACAGTCTGTTGCAATTTGACAAATGCTTTCTAATAAAGCTAAAAAAATTTACAACTTTCTTTTTTATTTCTTTGTTTTTGTCTTCTTTTATTGTGTCTCCATTAATTTTTTTGTAAATGTAGTTCAAAATACTGTCATCTTTTCGATCATTTGACTCCCATATTTGCAGCAATTCTTCATGGGAGAATTCATATTTTCCTTAAAAAAAAAACAATTTTCGATAAACGAGCAAAAATGAGCAAATAATTTGTATAACACATTTAAGAAGACATAATCACAATACATTTGGAACAGTTTTTGAGCAGAAGGCAGCGGAAGCCAAGAAGTTCTACTTCACGGAACACAAATATTTGTTAATTTATATGGAAGTATGAATACACAATAGACAAATATACACACATTTTCTTTTTACAATATGCATTTACATACCTTGTCGACTGATTTCCATGATTTAAAAATAAAGTTTTTGGTTTACTTAAAATTTCACAGCCGATTTACTTGCAAGCTTTAAATCGCATGTATCAAAACATAAACAAGCAGTTACAATCAGCTGACTTTGAAAGCGCGCCAAAAATGTAGAGATGCCAACAGGCTGTTTTATTGTTACTTTTAGATATATATGGATAATTTAGAAAAATAACTTAATTTACAGGAATAGATATATAAAAATTTTGACTTTATGCCAAAAAAATGGCGTTCTGTCCCATTGTGGGCAGCTGGAAGGTTCGTAATACGTAGATAAAATCCAACCAGTAACAAATAAAGAAGTGAAAAATATTATTCTTCTTCTTCTTTACTGGCGTAGGCACCGCTTACGCGATTATAGCCGAGTCAACAACAGCGCGCCAGTCGTTTCTTCTCTTCGCTACTTGGCGCCAATTGGATATTCCAAGCGAAGCCAGGTCCTTCTCCACTTGGTTCTTCCAACGGAGTGGAGGTCTTCCCCTTCCTCTGCTTCCCGCGGCGGGTACTGCGTCGAATACTTTCAGAGCTGGAGTGTTTTCATCCATCCGGACAACATGACCTAGCCAGCGTAGCCGCTGTCTTTTAATTCGCTGAACTATGTCAATGTCGTCGTATATCTCGTACAGCTCGTCGTTCCATCGAATGCGATATTCTTTCTTTTTCTTATAACTTTTCTGTCGAAAACTCTTAAGGTCGACTCATCGGTTGTTGTCATCGTCCAAGCCTCTGCACCGTATAGCAGGACGGGAATTATGAGCGACTTATAGAGTTTGGCTTTTGTTCGTCGAGAGAGGACTTTACATTTCAATTGCCTACTCAGTCCAAAGTAGCACCTGTTGGCAACAGTAATCCTGCGTTGGATTTCCAGGCTGACATTGTTGGTGGTGTTTACGCTGGTTCCAAGATAGACGAAATTATCTACAACTTCAAAGTTATGACTGTCAACAGTGACGTGAGTGCCAAGTCGCGAGTGCGACGACTGTTTGTTTGATGACAGGAGATATTTCGTCTTGCCCTCGTTCACTGCCAGACCCATTTCTTTTGCTTCCTTATTCAGTCTGGAGAAAGCGGAACTAACAGCGCGGGTGTTGAGGCCGATGATATCAATATCATCGGCATACGCCAACAGTTGTACACTCTTATAGAAGATGGTACCTTCTCTGTTGAGTTCTGCAGCTCGAACTATTTTCTCCAGAAGCAGGTTGAAAAAGTCGCACGATAGGGAGTCGCCTTGTCTGAAACCTCGTTTGGTATCGAACGGCTCGGAGAGGTCCTTCCCGATCCTGACGGAGCTTTGAGTGTTGCTCAGCGTCAGTTTACACAGCCGTATTAGTTTTGCGGGGATACCAAATTCAGACATCGCGGCATAGAGGCAGCTCCTTTTCGTGCTGTCGAAAGCAGCTTTGAAATCGACGAAAAGGTGGTGTGTGTCGATTCTCCTTTCACGGGTCTTTTCCAAGATTTGGCGCATGGTGAATATCTGGTCGGTGGTTGATTTACCAGGTCTAAAGCCACACTGATAAGGTCCAATCAGTTTGTTGACGGTGGGCTTTAATCTTTCACACAATACGCTCGACAGAACCTTATATGCGATGTTGAGGAGGCTAATCCCACGGTAGTTGGCGCAGATTGTGGGGTCTTCTTATTTATGGATTGTGCATAGCACACTTAAATTCCAATCGTTGGGCATGCTTTCGTCCGACCATACTTTACAAAGAAGCTGATGCATGCTCCTTACCAGTTCTTCGCCGCCGTGTTTGAATAGCTCGGCCGGCAATCCGTCGGCCCCTGCTGCTTTGTTGTTCTTCAGGCGGGCAATTGTTATTCGAACCTCTTCATGGTCGGGCAATGGAACGTCTGCTCCATCGTCATCGATTGGGGAATCGGGTTCGCCTTTTCCTGGCGTTGTACGTTCACTGCCATCCAGCAGGCTGGAGAAGTGTTCCCTCCATAATTTAAGTATGCACTGGGCATCGGTGACTAGATCACCTTTGGGGGTTCTACAAGAGTATGCTCCGGTCTTGAAACCTTCTGTAAGCCGCCGCATCTTTTCGTAGAATTTTCGAGCATTACCCCTGTTTGCCAGCTTATCAAGCTCTTCGTACTCACGCATTTCGGCCTCTTTCTTTTTCTGTCTACAAATGCGTCTTGCTTCCCTCTTTAACTCTCGGTATCTATCCCATCCCGCACGTGTTGTGGTCGATCGTAACGTTGCGAGGTAGGCAGCCTGTTTTCTCTCCGCTGCGACACGGCACTCCTCGTCGTACCAGCTGTTTTTTTGCACTTTTCGAAAACCAATGGTTTCGGTTGCAGACGTAAGGAGTTTGAGATGCCGTCCCACAGTTCCCTTATACCGAGTTGTTGACGAGTGCTCTCAGAGATCAGGAGTGCAAGCCGAGTAGAAAATCGTTCGGCTTTCCGTTGTGATTGCAGCTTGTGTTTGTTGGCGTGCGTTTTTTGCTGCACAGAGGCGGGTGCGAATTTTGGCTGCAACAATATAGTGATCCGAGTCGATGTTAGGACCTCGGAGCGCACGCACATCTAAAACACTAGAGACGTGTCTTCCGTCTATCACAACATGATCGATCTGGTTGGTGGTTTTTCGATCCGGAGATAGCCAGGTAGCTTGATGTATCTTCTTATGCTGGAATCTAGTACTACAGATAACCATATTTCGGGCCCCGGCGAAGTCGATCAGCCTCAACCCATTTGGGGATGTTTCCTCGTGGAGGCTGAATTTACCGACCGTAGTGCCAAAGATACCTTCTTTGCCCACCCTGGCGTTGAAGTCGCCAAGCACGATTTTGACATCGTGGCGGGGGCATCTCTCATAAGTGCGCTCCAAGCACTCATAAAAGGCATCTTTGGTCATATCGTCCTTCTCTTCCGTCGGGGCGTGGGCGCAAATCAGCGATATGTTGAAGAACCTCGCTTTGATGCGGATTGTGGCTACACGTTCATTCTCCGGAGTGAATGATAGTACTCGGCGACGGAGTCTCTCTCCCACCACGAATCCAACACCAAACTTGCGCTCCTTTATATGGCCACTGTAGTAGATGTCACAAGGACCTACTCGTCTCTGTCCTTGTCCCGTCCATCGTATCTCTTGGACGGCGGTGATGTCAGCCTTTATTTTCACGAGGACATCAACCAGCTGGGCAGCGGCACCTTCCCAATTAAGGGACCGGACATTCCAGGTGCATGCCTTCAAATCATAGCCCTTAATTCGTTTGCCATGGTCGTCATCAAAAGGGGGTCTCTCATCCGAGGCTGATTGTTGGTTTTCATTGGTGCGTTTTTTTACGTGGCGGGTCCCAAACCCAGCGCTCAACCCAAAGTAGGGGGTATTTCGCCTTCTCACTTTAGCTCGCCTTCAAACGGATGTTCTTAGGCTACCCAGAGGATACTTGGTCCGAGACCGGAAGTCGTGAGCTGCTTGAGTCATATGTAAAAGAATCGTTTCTGGCCACTTCCAAGTGAATGGCGATCAAAGAACTTTACTCACTTGCGTGAACTTCTACACATAGCTCCATCCTCCTTATTACAACTGGATTTAAACCAAACATGGCTCCCGGCTTCGATTTGGTGATTGCTTATCTCTATTATAAATGCCTGCTTAAGTCTCAGATAAGTCCCATTTTCATGGAATCATTATGATACCAAAACCTGGCGAAAGCGCACATGAGGCCCCGTCATATCGTCCAATCTCACTGTTGCCTGCTTTGTCCAAGCTTCTTGAAATAACAGCCTTAAGAGAAGATTCGATGGAAAAAAGTACAATTGCACTGCTGTCTTTCTCGAATTATCGCAGCCGTTCGATAGATGACACCATTTGTTTATAAATTAAGGCTTCTCTTTCCAAACTATCTAACTGACCTAGTTGCCTATTACCTGACTATTTCAGACTCAAGCAGGGACAATCATATAGTACATATATATATATATATATATATATATAGTACAGACAGTTGTATCCCAAGAAATTGACCTGGGGCAAGTCTTATACATTTTATTTCAAGCTGCACAATGGCCACATTTGCAGATGTTTTACAGGTAAAAAAGAAGCTGAGTCGTCGAGAAGAATGCAGTCTTCAATCAATAAAATTGTAGAATGGAGAGTTGAAGTCTATCTATATAAACTTCACTAACAAAAGTGCTATGTATATCACCTTACATATTGGAAATGGAGTTATTCCGTACTCCACTTTCGCGAAATATCTTGGTATGACGCTGGATGCAAAGTTGAAGTGGAAGGAGTATTTACAAAGAAAAGTTGCAGAACTAAAACTAAAATTCAACAAAATGAACCGGCTAATCGGCATGAAATCACCCTTAACAACGTCAACTAAAATCGTAGTCTACAATCAAACGTTAAACCCATCTGGACGTACGGAATCCAACTATGGGGATGCACCGTTATACATCGAAGCGATGAAAGATTCCAAAATAAAGTTCTGCGAAAAATTGTAGATGCCCCGTGGTACATACGAAATTCAAATCTACATCGTCATCTTCACATAAAAATAGCACGGGAAGTCATTCGCGAAACGTCATCGAGACATGCCACAAGGTTACAAAATCAAGTAAAGGCTGAAGCCGGATAACTAGAAAATACTAGAAATAAGAGGCGCAGACTAAAGATAACAACGTTTCATGACCTTCTAAGCAAATATTATGTTATAATATTTAGTTTTTAAAAATCATTTTAGTTTTTGAAAAAAAAACTTCTTAAAACAGTTTTTAAAATATATTGCTTGTTAGTTTACATTTGCCACTAGTTGCAATTTGAATGAAATGTGAAACCATGGCTTTATTACGTTTCAATAAAAAACGGATTCGGATGAAAGTTTTTTTTTTGAGCCAGAAAATTTTCTTGATTTAATACATTCGGATGCAATGAGAAAAATCGTCTTCTGATCCTTATTGGTGTGAATCTTTCAACATTGAATATTCAGAAGAGATATGTGGATAGTAAGGAACACCAATTGTTGAAAATATGCAAGCCGAATATGTTTACAAACGCGAAAGTCAGTTAGTGAATAATAAGGTAGACGCTGATTCATCTGAATATGAAAGTGCAAATGAAATTAAAATTTCTCGCAATCATATTTTAATGCGTTTAAAAAGAATCGACTAAAAAATAATTTTTGTGTAACTGTTTTGGAAATGACCCTCAAAATTTTACTGATGCTATGGCTTTTGAGAATGCAGATGAGTGGAAAGTGGTAGTTTAAGCTGAAACAGACTCCCTCCTTTCGAACAAAACATGGCGTTTAGTAAAATTAAAAATAAAAAAGCCATAAAATCTAGGTGGGTGTTGAAAACCAAAATGAACGATAATGGCGTGTTTATACGATGCTTGGCCTGATTAGTGATCAAAGGATATAATCGAAAAAGGTATTGGCCCTGTAGTTCGATATACCTCATTTCGTTTTTTGTTGTCGTTAGCTGCACTGAACGACCTGTTAGTACATCAAATAATAGCAATGCTAGCAGGTCTCAAATGAGGAAACTGATATGGTTCAACCTAATGGTTTTGATGACAACACGAGGAATTTAACAACGTTCTGCTGAAGTTAGGTCATCTACGAAGTAATGTATATGTTGACAATGTTCTCTTGTTTCCGAGAGACGAAAAAAGTATTAATACGTTAAAGAAACTACTTTCATCAGAATTTCACTTGAAAGTTCTTGGGGAAGTATGTCATTACTTCGTATGCTACCAGAGATACTATTGGGTAGTCGAAAAAATCGTTTTTGCATATAAATGGGAAGAATCCCACGCAAGCCACCAATGAAATTTCTGAAGTTTACGGGGACGATGCTATATCAGTGCAAATTTGGTTATTAGTTTAAATATAAAAAAAGAAATAAGTTGGAGTTAGATTAGAAATACGAAAATACTTTTTCGACTACTCAATCCAAAGGGCATAAGAGAAATAAATCAATCGCATTTTATCTCCGATATGCTGAACCATTTTGGAACGTCCAACAGCAATCCGATTTAAACACTAATGCAGTTAATTTAACATCTGAGTAATGAAATGTGTTAAACAGATGAAACAGAGCAGCATGAAATGTCGAAAATTTCGTATATGCAGGCTGTTGATTGCTTGTTATTTGCCTCACAAGTAACGACCTGAAATCCGTTTTACGTTTAATCTACTGAGTCGTTTTTTTAAAATCCTAGGAAAAGCGCACTGGGTTGCGGCATTGTGAAGCAGAGAAGTAAATAATCTCACCTGATACTGTGACGCAAGATTGGGCTAGAGTGATCTTGACGAAAGACAATCGACAGCTATATGTTTAAGCTTCAGGTTGGTCCACTTTTCTGGTGCACACGAAGGCAGCGAACTGTTGCTTTATCATCGACAGAGGTCGAGTTCACGGCCACGAGATCGGTCATTAAGGAAGCAACTTGGTTAATGCGTCTACAAATAGAATTGACATCAGTTATGGTAAAAGTATGGTCATTTAAAGTGACAAGGAAAATTCTAAACAAGCGGGCTTGAATAACTCACCTGGTAAGAAAGCCGCAAGAGATGAACTTTTTTAAAATTAAAATGAAATAGTTTTCTTCATTATATGTACACACAAAACTGTGTAACGAAATGTACGTATGAAATATAAAAAGAACAAAAGTCAAGCTATTAATATTTATTCAACAAATTGTAGTTCAGGAAAAAGGTTGAAGCAAGGAAATAAATACTACTCTGTAGTAAAATATGTTTTTGCCAAAGCAAAATCGGAAACTTATTAGGTTTACGATGGTTCTACGTCTTAAGTTCTCGAGTGACAATAATTTTATATGTACAGTGTACAAGCAATACTGGTTGAATATTTGTCAAATTTTTATATAAAATGCTACATAAGAGTTAATAATAATCCGATTTAGTTGAAATTTTTAACTTTAAAGCTTTATTTATTTGTTAAAATGTAGTGTAATACAAAAGATTAGAAAAGAAAACATAAACCAATAATTTTCGATGTTACGAGAAATATTTGTCCAGGCTATTTTGACACGATCCCAAAGCTCATTAAACTTTTTTGTGAGATAATCGTGCTGACAAAGAGTTTGCTCACAATAGCACACAAATTTTCAATTGGATTAAGATTTGAACTTTGTGCTGGCCATTTCTAAGTACTAAATTGTTGATATTCAAGCAATTCTTTCACTATTTTAGCCGTATGTTTCGGCTTTCCATCATGTTGAAATACGACCAATTTTCGCGTTCTCGGCGGAACTGTACTCGTGCAGCAATATTTTTTTTTGGATGACGAAGGTTTCTTTTGCTTAACAGATGCAATTAACCCAATATTTTTCTAAGTTCTTCTGGCTGTCCATTCACTGGTTGGCTTGATAATAATTTGAGTGTTATCTTCATGAGTTAATTTGGAGCTTTTACGAATTAACCGTTCCATATAACGAGCATCATATCCTTGGTCAACCGCCAGAGTTGCCCGAAGACGACTTATTCCTTTTTTGCACTAAACTGACTGTTGTTTTATTAGCATCAATTTTTAATTTCCCTAGTTGTTTTCTTAGTTTTAGATGACACAATAGTCCAAATTCTGATAAATTTTTTAAATTTTTGCTTAATTAAATTTTAATATAAAATGCTACAAATTATTTGGCAATGGCCTCTACTCTTTAGTATAATACTTCAAAATGCCAGGATTTTACTCTTCGTAACTAAAAACTCTCTGCCGTTTTTTGAAAAATAAAGCGCGCCAGTCGTTCTTCCTTTTCGTTGTTCGACACCATTTGTAGATTTTTCAATCTGATCCTTCCAACAGAGTAGAGTTCTTCCTCTTTCTCTGCTTTCCCCGGCGGGTACTGCGTTGAATACTTCCAGAGCTGGAGGGTTTTCATACATTCGGACGACATGACATAGCCAGCGTAGCCGCTGTGTTTTAGTTCGGTGAATTGTATCAATGTCGTCGCATACCTCGTATAGCTCATCGTCTCATCGAATGCGATATTCGTCGTGACCAATGCGCAAAGGAACATAAATATTTCGCAGAACCTTTCTCTCGAAAACTCGTAACGTCGGCTCATAAGATGTTTTGCCATCATTCATGCCTCCGCACCATATAGAAGGACGGGAACAATCAGTGACTTGTAGAATTTGGTCTTTGTTCTTTGAGTGAGGGCTTTACTTCTTAATTGCCTACTCAGTCGGAGTTACTTGTTGGCAGGTGTTATTGTGCGTTGAATTACAAGGATGACGTTGTTGTTGGTGTTACTGCTAGTCCCAAGATAAACGAAATTATCTACGACTTCGAAGTTATAACTGTCAACAGTGGCATGGGAGCCAGGAACGACGACGGGTTTTATTTCGTCTTGTCCTCGTTCACTATCAGACCCATTTTCCTCGCTTACTTATCCAGCCTGGAGAAAGCAGTTAAGGCCAATGATATCAATATCATCGGCGTACGCCAGCAGCTGTAAACTCTTATAAAAGATTATACCTTCTCGATTCAACTCAGCAGCACAAATTATTTTCTCCAACAGGAGATTGAAGAAGTCCCATGTAGCTCGGACAGGTATTAAGCAGAGCATACTTAAATTCCAACCGTCGGGCAAGCTTTCACCCGACCATATTCTAAAAAGAAGCTGCTGCATGCTCCTTATCAGTTCTTCGCCACTCGGCCGGCAATCCGTCAGTACCCGTTTTGCTGTTCTTCAGACGGTTAATTTGCTATTCTAACTTCCTCATGGACTGAATCGGGTTCGCCTTCTCCTGGCGTTATACTTTCCCTGCCATTTAGCAGATTGGAGAAGTTCTCCTTCCATACACTAGACCACCCCTGGGGGTTCTGCAAGAAAATTCTCCGGTCTTGAAATCTTCTATTATTCGCCGAATCTTTTCGTAGAATTTTCAAGCGTTAGTCCTATCGGCCAGCTTTTCCAGCTATTCGTACTCACGCATTTCGATCTCTCTTTTTGTTTATCTGCAAATGCGTTCGCTTCCCTCCTCACCTCCTGGTATCGATTCCGTCCCGCGCGTGTCCATTGTTACGTTGCGAGATAGCTGTTCTTTTGCCTTTTTCGAAAACCAATGCTTTCGTTTGCAGCTGTACGCAAGGAGCCTGAAGTGCCGTCCCACAGTTCCCTCATACCGAGTTGCTGATGAGTGATCCTAGAGAACAGGAGTGCAAGTCGAGTAGAAAATCGTTCGACTAACTGTTGTCATTGCAGCTTTTCGACGTCGAAAATTCCTTGTGTTTGTTGGCGTGCATTTTGTGCTGCACAGAGGCGGCTGCAAACAGTAGCGCTCAACGCAATAAAAATCCAAACACGCGTGTTTGACTGATAGTTCTGCTACTGCGAAAAATATCACACGCACACGAAAGCGGCTGAACACGTACGCTAGGTACGTACGAAAATCTATAGCAATGTTTGTGCAGCGCAAACGTAAAATGTAGTAGTATTGAGGCGTGCGCACACCTGATCTAAAACATTGAATACGTGTCTTCCGTTACTTGAACATAATGTAAAGAAAATATACGTTCGAAATTTTCAACAATTCGACGAAAAGCGAGCACAGGTGGACAATTATTATGACCATAAAATGGCAAAAGCGCGCGAAGAGTTGCAATTGGAGAACGATTGTTTTGATAATAAAATTAAATAATTAGGAAACTTCTTTCTTGCATATATCTTTCCTTAATGAAAAAAAGTTATCATGGTGGTGAAATTATTTTGCCATGCATAATACATGATTGTAGCATTTAATGAAAAACCCAGTTAATTTATTGGCCAAAGGAAATTTAATAAAGCATTGTACTCAAAATGGACTATTTCAAAAAGTGATGGTGAATAGATTAAATTTGGTCCAAATTGACCGAAACGGCAACCTTGGTAAAAAATATATTTAAATGGTTTCAAATCTATTTAAACAAAGATTGAATTTTACGTATTTCTTTAGAAAAGCTGATGTCACAAATAAATAATCCCTATCCCTACTCTTATTAAATATTATAAATGCGAATGTAAGGTTGTTTGTTACGCTTTGTCGCAAAAACTACTTTACCGATCATCATGAAATTTTGTACATATACTCCTGAAAGTATTAGAAGTAACATAGAATACTTTATATAAAAAAAATTTTTACGAAAGATAAAAAAAATTTTTTGTCAAAAAATCGTCAAATTTAGCTACTTCAACGCCATCTAGCATTACAGTAATGAAGTTTCAACCCTGAATATTGTAATACCGTCCCACTGTATTACCGGCGGTGACGACAATATCTAATTCAATTGAATATAGTTTCAATTGTTTCTAATTTTTCTATATTTATTTTTATTTTATCCTGACGTTACATGCAGTATAAAACAATTAAAATTTTTGAGGTAATCCGTAATTTTTGTGGTTAGCTGCCACTTTGTTATTTTAGATCTTACACGCTGATGTTAATTCTTACTCTGCTTTTCTTTACAAATGCCTTGGAAGCGGAAATCTGGTCTATCCAAAAATTCATCGCGGGCCCGTGCCGCAAAATTTGCACGAAATCAAGAAACTTCGGCTCAAGCAGAGCTGAGAAGACAACAACAAGCAGAGCACCAAGGAGTGAGAGAGCAGCTGAAACGCCTCTTCAATCACGAGTTCATTTAGAAAGACAAGCTGTGCTGCAGACAACTAGAAGAGCGATAGAAACATCAGAACAATCGCAGGCGAGAAGAATTCATAATGCAGACATGCAGACCACGCGCCGCCGAACTTTCATGCGTAATGATTGGGCTGTGTTTAATGGTACTGATTGTTATTGGCTCAATGAATAAAAAATGTCAGTACTGCGATGCTTTTAAATGGAAATATGAAATTGCTGGAATGTGCTGTTCCGGTGGTAAAGTTTCACTTCCGCTACTTGGTGAACCAAAAGAGCCTTTGAAAACTTTATTATTAAATGTTAAAGATGAGTCAAAGCAATTTCTAAGCAAAATAAGAAAGTATAATTCTTGCTTTCAAATGACATCCTTTTGAGTTGATAAAGTGATAAGAATGCCCGGGGTTTCACTAACTTTTACTGTACAAGAACAGATACATCATCAAATTGGATTACTATTTCTAGAAGATGATGATCAGCATAAGTTTCTGCAGGTATACTTTGTAGGTGATGAACTAAAGGAAATAAATCTTCGTTGACAATATATTGAAGGAGTAGAAAGAGAAACGGTATTTAAAATTCAACGAATATCACACAGTCAAAATGTCTTGGTAAAAATCTTTAAAAGTGCGATAGACAACTGGCCTTCAGACAACTATAAAGATATCATTCATGCTAATCGGACTCCACGTGGCGAACATGAACGGCGTTATAATGCGCCGATGGTCAATGAAGTTGCTGTTTTGATTGCTGGTGACCCGAGCTCTCCACGAGACATAGTACTACGGCACATGACAATACGCTAAAGCATGTACCCGATACTCATAGATTCTATGATGCTTTGCAGTACCCATTAATTTTCAGTAAAGGAGAATCTGGATATCATTTTAATATTCCAGTCATTAATCCAACAACGGCACAACCAATTCCAAATAAAAAAGTTTCCTGCATGGACTTTTATGCGTATTACATGATGCTTCGAGAACATGACTCAACCTTCTTTTGCGTACCAGTCAATTTTTTCATCAATTCTTGGTAGATATGTACATTAAAGTAGAGAGCGGACGTCTTCGTTACATTTCTCTAAACCAGAAAAAATTACAAGCTGAAAATTACATACATTCACAATATTCGGTTAGCGTAGACAATAATATCAGACCTAACGGCATTAGCAAAATGGTTATTTTGCCGTCCACTTTTGTGAACAGTCCACGTTATCTTCATGACTACACGCAATACGTATTTTCTTATGTACGAACTTATGGAAGGCCTGATCTCTTCGTAACTTTTACCTGTAATCCTTCGTGGCAGGATATAACTCAAGAGCTTATGTCTGGGCAAAAGGCCGCTGATCGACATAACATTATTGCCCGCGTGTTTCGATTAAAGGTCCAAAAGTTAATGAACGTTCTAACAAAGGGAAAAATATTTGGAGACGTCCAGTGCCATATGTACTCTATTGAATGGCAGAAACGAGGTCTACCACATATGCACATATTAATTTGGCTAAAGCAGAAGCTACTCCTTAATCAAATTGACAACATAATTTGCGCTGAAATTCCAGATCCAGAATAAGATAAAAATCTGTATGACGCGGTTATTAAAAATATGATACACGGTCCCTGGGGAGCTCTCAATCCAGCATCACCTTGCATGCAAAATGGCAAGTGTACAAAAAAGTATTCTTGAGAAATGTAAAGAAACAGTTCACACTGATAAGGGTTACCCGTTATACAGAGATAGGGCGCCTGCTGATGGTGGTAAACAAGTTAACATTCGTACTCGCAGTGGGGAAGTAAAGAGCTTTAATAATAGCTGGATAGTGCCCTATTCCCCGATTTTGTGTAAATTATTCAACGCTCACATTAATGTGGAAGCGTGCAATTCTGTGTGTGCAATTAAATATATTTGCAAGTATATCAATAAAGGTAGCGATCAGGCGATCATCAATCTGCGTAATGAAGGTGGTGTACAGGCCCTCAATGAAACTTATCAAGCAGGGAGATATGTCAGTAGCAATGAAGCAGCATGGCGGCTTCTTGGCTTTCCATTACATTAAAGATATCCCACTCTTACACATCTTGCAGAACACTTAGAAAACGTGTCTTTTTTGATGAAAATACCTTTCAAGATAGGATTTTATCTCCTCCTAAGACCACGCTGACTGCCTTTTTTACCTTTGTCTGAATGATACTTTTGCAAAAACATTATTGTACTCTGAAGTTCCTCGTTATTATACATGGAACAGTTCAAAAAAAGAATTGCGTCGTCGTATTCATGGCACACCTGTTCAAAACCAACCTGGGGTTAAAGCATCGGATGCTCTTGGTGGTGTCTATACCGTACATGTTACGAATTTTGAATGCTTTTGTCTGCGCCTGTTGTTGCATCATGTTAGAGGTCCAATTAGCTTTACAGAACTTAAAATTGTCAATGGTCAGCAATGTCAAACAAACCGAGAAGTATGTGAAGCTCGGCGACTGTTAGAAATAAACAATCATTGGGACGAAACTATGGAGGAAGCTGTACAATGCCGATCGCCAGATAAAATCAGGGAACTTTACGCTACGGTTTCTCTTCTTACGGTCTTTCAAACCCTCAAACTCTTTGGAATAAGTACAAAGAATACATGACTGAAGATATTTTACATCAACTGCAGCAAGTACACACAGATATTACTTTCAATGAAAATGTCTACAATAAAACGCTAATTATAATCGAAAACAAGGTTTTTACGATGGCTGGGAAAAATTAGGTGATTTTGATAATAATTGCATTAGAGCTAGATTATCATTTCATAGCACTGCAGCATCAAGTGACAGAATTAGTCCCTCAAATACTTCCAGAGCAAAATGATGTTTTCCATCAAGTTTAACGTCAAATAGACTCCGGAAGTGGAGGACTCTTTTTTCTTAACGTACCAGGAGAAACGAGAAAAACGTTTTTGCTTAACTTATTATTAATTTCCGTCAGAAGAGACCAAAAAATAGCAATTGTTGGGGCTTCGTCAGGTATTGCTACGACGCTATTAAACGGCGGTCGCACGGCATATTCCGTTTTAAAATTCCCATTGAATTTGGCACAGCAAGATTCGCTCATCTGCAATTTTAGCAAAAATATTTCACGAGGTAGGATGCTGCAAGAATGCAAGCTTTAGTGTGGGATGAAAGTACAATGTCTCACAAAAAGGCTATAGGAGATTTAAACCGGACTCTCGAGGACTTGCGAGATAGTACAGATATAATGGGAGGGACGGTAGTTTTATTGGCGGGTGATTTCCGGGCTTAACGGATTCCCAGTGATTCAGAGGGGGACACCAGCAGATGAAATTCAAGCGTGCATTAAATCATCAAGCTTATGGCCGACAGTTGAAAAACTCCGCCTAAAAACGAATATGAGAGTGCATCTTCATAATGACGTGGATTCAGGACTTTACGCAGAAATGTTGTTGAAAACTGGTGATGGTAGTTTAGATGTTGACGCTGAAGGCTACATATTACTGTCTAAAGAATTTTGTAATTTAGTAGAAAGTGATGTGGATCTCATTGCTAATGTTTTTCCGGAATTGCAACAAAATTTATGTAGTGATCAGTGATTGTGTGCAAGAGCAATATTAGCACCAAGAAATTAACTTGTTAATAAGATTAACATTATGAAGGAGTATTTGTCAATGGATACAATGATAGATACGGAACACTAAGTACTTCATATCCTCTGGAGTTTTTAAATTCACTTGAACTATCGGGTGTACCGTCACATAAACTTCAATTGAAACTAAATGGACTAGTATTGCTTATGCGAAATCTAGATGCTCCCCGGCTAAGTAATGGAACAAAGCTTCGGATAACAAAATTGGGACAGAACATATTTGGTGCTACTATTGTAACAGGTGTCGGTAAGGGAAATAGTGTAATAATACCTCGGATACCAATTATTCCCACTGACCTTCCATTCCAATTTAAAAGGGTTCAGTTTCCCGTCAAGCTTAGCTTTGCTGTTACTATAAACAAGGCACAAGGACAAACATTTCAGGTAGGAGGAGTGCATTTAGAAAACCCATGCTTCTCTCATGGTCAACTTTATGTAGCCTGTTCACGTGTATTTAATGCACGGAATTTACACATATTTGCACCCGACGGGGAAACTTTAAACATTGTCTACAACAATACCCTAGATTAATAGTTTGTATTTTATTTTTTTAAATTGTTAGAATTCAGAATTATTTATTTTTTTATGGTGAAATATATTTTAAAATTTGTTGTTGCATTTCAATACTCATATTTTAATATGTTGAAACTTCATTTTCTGTAGTAATTTTTAAAAATTGTTGATCTCAGCCAAGCATTTCTATTATTATACCCTTACCCTTTATCTCTCATACTTATTTAATGACTGCGGGCAAAGCCGCGGGTTAAAAGCTAGTAGTATTATAGTTGTGTTTACCTAACGGTTGTACGTATCATCTAAAACTAATCGAGATAGATATAGGGTTGTTTATCCTTATATGAATGATCAGGATGACGAGAAAAGTTGAAATCCGGTTGAATGTCTTTTTGTCCGTCCGTCCGTCCGTACAAGCTGTAACTTGAGTAAAAATTGAGATATTTAGATGATCTCGGCATATGGGTTCCTAGTACAAAAAAAATTACGAGTTCGTAGATGGGCGAAATTGGATCACTGCTACACCCTCTAATCGCCATTAAACAAAAACATATAAAGTGCCATAACTAGGCATCAAATTAAGATATAAAGCTGTAATTTGGTACGGAGGATCGCAGTATAACGGGGCACCTGTGGGCAAAATTTTTTGAAAAAGTGGGCTTGGCTCCGCCCTCTTATCTATTATAACCGTGCTCAATCCCCATATAACGATACTGTTAAAAACTACTAAATACACAATTAATCAATATCTTAATTCGTCAGAGACATAAAATCTTACCACCAAGATGAAATGAGAGAGCCTTATAGAAGGCGGTGTGAAAATTGGACAATGGGCGTGGCACCGCCAACTTTTTGGTGAAATCCCATATCTGGGGCTCAACCAACCGATTTCGATAAAATATCTTTTTACATTCTTATGTGACATTGTGAAAATGGACGAAATCGGAAAACAACCACGCCTATTTCCCCATATAACACAATTTTAAATTCCACATGATTCGTTCAACTTCCAGTACACAAATCAAGAAGTAATAATATAACGGGATACAACTTTGCACGAATAATATCTTTGGTGTGTGCCACCTTATGACCAAAAATTGGTTAAATTCAATAAGGTCTGTTAAAGTCCTTAGGTACCCGATACCTATAGTTGACTTTTGATCGGAAATGTCGGTCAATGTGTGATATATAGAACTTAAATTAAGGGATAATGGTATGTCGGACCAATACTTCCCATAGTCCCCATATATCTAATAAAACAGATATTTGAATTTGTAGCTGTATAAATCTTATATTAGTAGGATTTTCGAACATCCGGCTGACTTTACTCTGTAAGATTGGTTTTACACTTTAAAGTATTTCTTTGACTTTGATTCTTTTGATTGATCGGTTGCACCCAACTTAGGTCTTCCTTACTTGTTTAATATAAAGTTTGGAACATCTTATAGCATTTTCTCGCTTTTGACCTTTGCAAATTGTGAGAATATAAAATGTTCGGCTACAACCATTATTATAGTTTTTCTAATTCGCTTGTAAGTATTAGCAAAATTCAATTTTATATTGAATTCACTTAAGTTTGATATGTAATCGTGGTACATATGGAGTTATACATCTTAAATGTTATATCAAGGAAGCTTGGTGAGGATATTCTAAAGAAGCACTAAAGATTGTATGGAAGGGGTGCATAGAAATCAATGAAAAATTTGAACATCGGAGTAGCCCAGTAACTACTGGATCACTTACAACTAAATTCAGTGCAGAACATTGCATTTTATATAATAGTGTAAGAATGGGAAAATCCGGTCTACATCCATGCCTAGCTCTCATATAACAAAATTTTAAATTAAACTTGTTATTTTCTCTTTGCAGTATATAAATTAAATACCGAAATTATATCGGAAGAAACCAATCACGAAACTGCCTTTAGTTGACGCATGTATATACCTTACTTCCAGAAATGTTACATATGTATATCTTTTCAAACCACCATATACCGAATATTTGGCTGACATTTTATTAAATTTCGAACAATCTTTGAGATATATTAATAAAATTCAGGAATAACCTTTCTTTGAGGAGAATATGGCAAAATGGGTGAAATCGCAATGTAAAAAAAAATCATGAGCTCCCATATACCTAGTATATATAAGTATACTTACTTTCTTCGTCAATTGTTAGTCTGCGAAATATCTTAATGAAATTAAAAAATTATTTAAATAATCACGTTTTCGGATGTCAGCCGTACACCATTCTTTGCAGAATGTCCACTATTTCATTGCCGTCGATGCCTTTGTGACCATTAGAAGTTAAGTTGCTTACTTCTGGCAACACTCTCCCTTGCGGCCCTGCTTCCCAAGACACTTCTGACCGATATGCAATACGAGGTTACTGCTTTGATTGCTGCTTGGCTGTCTACGTAGACTTTGAATCTTCTTTCCCAGTTGACCCCACTCATACATTATAATCGGTATTTCTTAAAGCTCCTGTTATGTACAGCGCCGCGACCCTCTGAACCCTTTCTATTGGCTTCCGGTAGGTGGATTTCCGTACGCCTGTCTACCATACTACTGCACCGTTGAGCAGAATTAATCTAACAATAAGTGCGTAGCACCAGTTCAGTAAGCGTACATACATATATCATAGGGAAGGTCCAACTGTGGACAAGCATGTGAACTGTCAAAAGCTAACAAAATGCGATGAGCGTATTTCGCCATATCTGAATAAGATAGAGAAATAATAGTGAAATTAACAGTGGCTCGTGAACAGAGCCTAGCATTAAATTACAATTGTACTCAGAGACTCAGATATTACAGCGGCATGTTGGCCTTTTGACTTATATTTTTATACGTTTATATAGAATCATATCAATTGGTTTGAAAATTATTTTTCACAAATTCATTACTTTTTAATTAGGTAACTAACTATTATATTCTAGGCAATATTTGAACTCAATGTTAAAAAAAGACCAACATTTTCAATTATATTCTATGTTTGATATAGTAGTTATACATTTGCTATATGTATAATATGTACATATATCAGTGTCAAATACTATCGAAATATATAAAAAACTAGTACTATGTATGTATAAAATACATATACATTGTATATGTACATAAATCATACTTTTCATAATTTAAAACTTAACTTCATATGCACATACAAATGCACAAGGAGCATTCCAAAGTAAACAGGACTTTTTGAATTTAGCACTCCTAAGTGGCCCCATCCATATGTCGACTGGTGCGTTAGAATCTGCTATCTTTATCGAGGACAATTCATTGATTGGAAGTGATTGCGTTTTAAGTGTCAGCGTGTTTGTGTTATCCGTGTGAAAAAGAGCTTCGAACAAAGAGCCAACATTAAATTTTGTTTTAAAATTGGTAAAACTTTTATTGAAACGTTTCAATTGATGAAACAAGTTTATGGTGACGATTGCCTATCCCGTAGCTGAGTGCACGAGTGGTTTCAACCTTTTCACAGTGTTCGTGAGGACATAAGTGACGATCCACATGTAGGCCAATCAAAATCTGTGATCACCGGAAATACCATCGAAACTGTGCGTGAATTCATCAAAAGTCTGTCGAAATCATAATTGAAATTCATGGAAATGGAATTGAACATCTCCAAAACATCGATTTATCACATTTTTATCGAACATTTGGGCTTACGAAAGGTGTGTGTACAGTTTGTTCCGCATAAATTTGCTGACGACCGATTAATTGACCAAAAATCACATTTAAACCATTAACTACTCCCCGTATTCAACTGATATGGCACTGTGCGACTTCTTTCTTTTCGCAAAAATGCAGGAAAGCATTATGCAGACGTAGAGGCCATTCAAAGGCTTGCACCGGCATACTGGCGGCCATACCGACCAACTAGCTAAAACACTCGTTCGACATGCTTTTCGACTGTGCAAAAAGCTGTATTGAAGCAGACTATTTTGAATAAAATAAATTGATTTTGCTGAAAAAAATCATATGTTCACACGTATGTGTGTACATACATAATATGACTTTTTAGTAATGACAGTTCGAATTTTGTCCAAAAAATATTTGCTCATAGAAAAGAACTGTGTTTTCTAGCTACATTGGACCGTGAAAAAGTAAACTTTCTCACTTCAAAGGGCTATGCAATCGAAACATTGGGAGGGATCCTGAAGCATATGCAAAACACTTTAAAGGAAAAAAAAAGGAAAGCACTATCTGAACAATCAGTACGCAAAATTTTTAGAATATCAAAATTAACTATGTTAAGTAATATTTATAGTTACTTTAGACACTTAATCATTTTCTTTGACATTTACATAATATACTTTCATGCTAAATATTGCTGTATTATATTTTTTGCTAATATAAATTGGATTTGTTACAACATATACCATACATAGTTTGCGTTTGTTTGTATGTATGTTTATTTCTCATCATATTTGTCTTACATAAACATGTATCTGCAGATACATACATACATACATATACATTTGCATATACATATGTAAGTAAAATTCAAATTTTAATCATGATACAGGGTTCGTCCGGAAAGTAATAGGACTAAGTCGATTATAAAAAATTATCTAGCCAATCGTTAAAATTCTTTACAAACTTTCAAAATAAGCTCCTTATGCGTAGATGCAGTGCTGCCAAACCGATTTCCAAGCACTGATGGCATCACGGATGGCTTTCTCCGGAACAGCCTTGAGAGCCGAAGTGTATGCTGCTTGGATCTCTTCGGTCGTCTCAACGTGCTTTCATCGGTCTTTTCAGGCAAGGAAACTAATCTAGGGTGTAGGGCGGCTGCGGAAGCGTTGGGACCTTGATTAGGTAGCTGTTCACAGGAAAGGCGATGTGAGCCGGGGTGTTGTTGTGGTGCTACTTCCAATCGGCTGCGAGGTCTTGTCGGACCCGATTGACCCATCGTTTGAGTCTCTTGAGGACTTCCACGTAAAACTTGGCGTTGACGGTTTGTTCAGGAAGAACCAATTCATGGTGGACGATGCCTTTGATGTCAAAAAAGACAACGAGCATCGTTTGTTGGTCTCCCAGGACTTCATCTGAATAGACGAAATCGTTATCTGCATACGGATATTGGTATTGTTTCGTCCAAACAGGTTCATTACTTTCTGTCCTAATGGTTGCTTCTATTGTTGTGGTAAATTGTAACTTTTCTGTTTTATTATTTCTCCTAAATATTTCTTTAATCTCCACTTCATAATTTTTATTATCATTTGTGTAATTTATTTTTTGATTTTTGTTTTTATTTGTTTATTTTAATTGTAGTGACGTGAAATCTCTTTCTGCATTTAATGTGTTCAATCCAAAAAATCCTATTATCATGTCAAAATCTTTAATATTTCTAGTTCAAAAAATGGTAAATCACGGCTTAACAGATGTCATGATGGAATATCCATGCATTGATTTTGTCCATATAGGATCTATTGATATACTCTTACCTATTTTGAATTTTTTTGATGTGTATTTTTTTGTAGCGCCTGAGTCGATCATGATATTTACTTCTTTTTGTGTTGTACCATCTTTGAGTGTAAGGCAAGGTAGTTCATCCTTTACACTAAAAAAGTACTCGAAGTTTCGTCAGCTTCTTCCATGTGTCTGAAGGTTTGTTCTGGCTGAGATTCAGGTTGTTGGTGAGTGTTGATCCTTTGTATCTTTTGCGGAATGATGTTTCTGTTAGAGTGATTTCGTTTGTACCCACTGTTTCTTCGAGGTTCGTCAACATTCATGCGTTCTTGTGGAGGTATATATATTATATATTCTTTGAAGTTGTGCATAATTGTAATTGTTCCTCAATTGTTGCCTTGGTTGAAATTGATTTTGCCTGAAGTTATTATTATGATGATTAGGTTGATTATATTGGTTTCTTGAGCATTGACTTAAATTATTATTTTGCAATTGTGGTGGATTAAAATTAAAAGGGTTTGCATTTTGTGGTATTATTCCATGTTGATTAGTTGGTCTTTGGCAAAAGTTATTTAAATTTTGTTTTTGGATTTCAATAGGTCGTCTTAGATTTTTATTTTCACTAGTTTTTTGAAATCGTATTTCGATTTGTTAAGCACTTGTATCGGCTGTTGCCAAATTTTTATTTTTTAGTCCTTTAATAAATTGTGTAATAAATTCTTGTTCAATATATTTGTTATTCATTTCTGTTTTTAGAAGATCCATTGTATTTTTAATCAGCTTCCTGTGCAGTGTCAATGTGTGTTGGAAATAAGTGTCCAAGTCTTCTGTTGGTTGTTGTGCCAAGTTCTTTATGTGTTCTTGTATTTCATGCAGTGCGTTTGGGTCGTGATATAGTGCGTCCAAAGCTTAAATGATACTGTAGAAGTTGAGAATAAATATGTGCGTATGACATTCCCACACAAATAATGCATACAAAACATACAGGGTAGGCCATTTAAAGTTGACCCATTTGCCCATTTGCCAAAATTAAGGCGTCGCGGATAATCAGCTGGGTTTAGTTTTTGTGCCATTTGAATTTTATATGGAAACATCTTCAAATCTTTATGAATTATGCGTCGGAGAGTGGTGCGAGAGATGTCTAATTCCTGAGAGCGGCGATAACTCGATGTCGATGGAGTCTCCTCAATACTGGCTCGTACAGCTTCGATATTTTCATCAGAACGTCTTGTGCGTTGTCTGGATGCATGACTGGCATTACTGAGATTACCGGTGTTCACAAATTTTGCGTATAAAGACTTAATTGTGTTCTTAACTGGAGCACTTTTCACTTTATTTTTTTTGCGAAACGCACGTTGAGTTAACACAATTGAAAAGTTATTTTGAATATAAAGCTGAACAATTTCAGCGCGTTCTTTTGGAGTGTACTGTTCCATGGTATAAATTGTCTTCGAATGACGCTTCTAACGCGATTAGCCGATTTGTCAGCGCTGTTAAAAGTTACAGCGTTGCCAGATGGGTCAACTTTAAATGGCCTACCCTGTACATACATATATGCGTTCACATGTGGATATGTCACCCGCGAAAATTACGAATATTGTTCTACAAAAATAACAATGGTTTCAAATAGCATCAGCAGCGTCATAAGTCAATATGGCAGCCAAATAGTCGATGCCCAAATTTGTAGAAAAACACACAACAACAATATTTTCATTCATGAACGCAAACGCACTTTCAACAGGCAAACTTGCTTCATTCATAAAAGCAGACACCATCACATCTCCCTGAGCACGCCTTTACCTACACGCGTCTTTTCGCGTCGATGGCAAAAGCTAAAAATCATAAATTGAACAATTTCTGATATTTGTAAGAGAAGGAAAAAGTGACAACCCCGAAAATATAAATATAGAATAGAATTGACAAAATAGTTTATTTGTCGATTTTCAAGTCAAGAAATGGGTCAAAGAAAATTTTCAATATTCCTCTGATTTATGTGTACACCAGTGAATCCTGGTTAAGTAGTACTCCGCTTAAATGAAAATCATCCCTCTTAACTGCCCATATCTTGCTGCATCCTACGGTTTGTTTTTTGAAATACATTCAAACTATTGTTTTAAGTACAACTCGGTTAAGTATCCGTAGTCGCTTATGTACCATATTATATATTTTTTTTTAACGACAAAAATCTGTATAACCGGGATTGACTGTACTTTTCAAGGAATGTAAAAAATATTTTTACGCGGCTTGCAAAAATACATATTTACGCTGGTTTGTAGACGAAGCTGTTACAGCGGCAAGGGAAGCGTGGCAATTGGCGATCGTTTGTTTGTGTTTTCAGCACAGCTCGAATTTTCTACCATCAACACAATGTTGTGGCGCTGAGCGTGAGCTTCGGCCATTAGTTTTCCGTGACAACGGAGATTTCGCGTGAAATAGTAAATGTACATAATGGGTTGTCAAAAAAGTCTTGCGGTATTTTTATTGAATCAATTCGTATGGCATCCATACATCGAGCTTCTTAGTGACTCCAAGCGTCTTCAAATGGTTTATAACGGTTTGTGACTACTATGCCGGTCCCTTTCGACCAATTCAGCGATTTTATCGCAATTTTCGATGACAGGCCTTACAGAGCGTGGTGCATCTTCGACCACCTCTACACCAGAACGAAAACGTTGAAACCATCGTTGTGCAGGAGAAATGGAAACTGTATCGGGTCCATAAACTGCACAAATTTTATTGGCGGCTTGTGATGCATTTTTGCCTTTATCGTAGTGGTATACGTACTGTAAAATATGCCGTATTTTCTCTTTATTTTGCTCCATGTTTGCGACGCTATAACTCACGAACGACTTAAAAGAAACGACAATAAATCAAACACGTGTTAGCGCGTGAAATGAGCTTTCCAAAAAGGTGCAACGAATAAAACTAGAACTACGCGCTTTCAGCGCCAACTAGCGAAAATACCGCAAGACTTTTTTGACAACCTAATATAGTAAATTTTTTTAAAATATATTATGATAGTTTGTTATATACATATGTACATATATAATGAAGTATACACAAGCATAAATATATCAAATACAAGAAATAATTGAAAAATTAGGCTTTATTTTCACATTAACTACGAATATTGATTTGAAAAATTTTATTCAAATGTATTCAATTGCACGTGTCTTCATTAATATGGACAAAAAGAATTCATACGAATACATATGTTTGCATATAAACGTATATAAATGTAAGGAAAAGAGCGAACATACGTATGTAACAGCAATATATATTTTTGAGCATAATTTTTATTCTACGCTCAGCTCTGTTCAAGCGAAAGTGTTAAAATTTCTCCTGCCGAGCTGGCAGTGGTGAAACTCCTCCATCTCGACCGAGTTAGCCAAAAATATTTTTACGATCTTCGCGCCGTGAACCTTCTCTATGATAAACGTACTCTGATATAGAGAAGGTTCACCGCGTTGCCAAATTTACGATATTTCATTTTTTGGAGGGGTACTCTTTTTTATTAGTGGATTTCACCACAAAAACGATGTACTCTTTTCTATTAGCGGATTTGACCAATATTTAAAAGGAGGGTCGAAAATAGCAGAATTGAGCATTTTCTGTGATGAATGAGAAAAATGATGCTAATTTTAATGTTTAGAAATGTACGCTTACAGATTCGCATATTTAGAATGCGTAAGCGACTATGTATATAATTTATAGGTACTCTCCATACATTTGATAACAAAGCTCATTAGTATATATGTATGTATGTGCAATTTGATATATTTTATTGATAAATTCCATTAAATCTGTTGGAATTAATAATAAAGTCATATTTCCATTATTACCTAAATAAATATACACATATTATATGTTGGGCATTAGAGGTTTTGATAACCTTTTGAAGACCAAGCCGACGCACATATTCGCATATGGCTGTAATTATGTGTGAATGTAAACAGATTTTAAAAAACTGTAAGTTAAAGTTATGTGAATATATGTATGTAATTTTGTGTTAATGTTAATTTTGTATATATGTAAATATATACAGCCATTGTTTCATTCAAAAACTCCGTTGTCACGGACAACCAATGGCCGAACTTCACGTTTTCAGTCGAAGAACTGACGCGACGACAAAGCGTCACAGCATTGTGTTGGGAGAAAATCTAAGCTGTGCCGAAAAACAAACGAATGGCCGCCGATTGTCACCCTTTGCCTCTGAAACAGCTTCGCCTACAAACCAGCGTAAATATGTACATAGTATGTTTATGCGTGAGCTTGCATACGTATCGACGCAGCTGCGTAAAAATATTACATATACATATATTTATATTACAAAATATTTTTTACATTCCTGAACAATTACAGTCAATCCCGGTTATGTGTCACAATCAAAGATACAGATTTTTGTGGTTTGTTAAAAAAAAAATATGTATGTAATATGGCACATAAGCGAATGGTACTTAAAACAATTGAGGTACTCGTAAAATCATAAAATCATTAATGTTTATACTAGTTTAAAAAATTGTTGTTGGATTGCATACTAAAATAAGTTTACGCAACTACAACTCTGAACGCTATGTGAAAACCCTATATGTATTTCAAAAAACAAAACTTGAGATGCAGCAAGATACAGGAAGTTAAGAGGGAATGCCATTTAAGCGGAGTACTACTTGAGCGGGATTGACTGTACACCCAAATCAAAAGAATATTGAATATTTTCTTTGAAAAATTGATTTGACTTAAAATCGACATATAAACATCTTAATACTTATATTTGCGGGGCTGTCACTTTTTTGCTTCCCATACATTTCAGATATATATTCAACTTATGAATTTTAGCTTTTGCCTTCGCCGACGAAACCCGCAAAGGCATGCTCGTGAGAGTTATGGCCTTTGATTTTATGAATGAATCAAATATGCTCGTTGATCTACATGTGTACGCATATAAGTATGCGCGATGATGTTTGAGACGATTGTAGAATAATATTAGGTTGTCAAAAAAGTTTGCGGTATTTTCGCTAGTTGGCGCTGAAAGCGCGTAGTTCTAGTTTTATTCGTCGCACCTTTTTGGAAAGCTCATTTCACGCGCTAACACGTGTTTGATTTATTGTCGTTTCTTTTAAGTCGTTCGTGAGTTATAGCGTCGCAAACATGGAGCAAAATAAAGAGAAAATACGGCATATTTTACAGTACGTATACCACTACGATAAAGGCAAAAATGCATCACAAGCCGCCAATAAAATTTGTGCAGTTTATGGACCCGATACAGTTTCCATTTCTCCCGCACAACGATGGTTTCAACGTTTTCGTTCTGGTGTAGAGGTGGTCGAAGATGCGCCACGCTCCGGAAAGACTGTCGTCGAAAATTGCGATAAAATCGCTGAATTAGTCGAAAGGGACCGGCATAGTAGTCATCAAACCGTTATAAACCATTTGAAGAGAAGCTTGGAGTCACTAAGAAGCTCGATGTATGGGTGCAACAAGAATTGAATCAAAAAAAATACCACAAGACTTTTTTGACAACCCAATAGTTGACGTGTGACATATTTACGTGTGTATACAGATCTGTATGTAGGTTTATGTATGCATTATTTGTGTGGCAATGTCATACGCACATATTGATGTACATACATATGTGCATATAGAGCAGCGCGCGCATATTATATTACTGATAAATGATATTATGATTTGAAATCGATTTGTACTTCGTACATATCTGCAGGATAATGTCGTATAAAAGTTTTAAATGATAAAAGTTGTGATTTTCATACATATATTATTATTGTAATATATATATTAAGTATAATAATAATAATATTTACTACTCCAATTATCATAATGGGAGACTTCAATGCGTGGAGTCCATTGTGGGGATCATCGACAGTGAATAAAAGAGGCGAAATCATCGAAGATTTAGTAATTTCAAATGATCTTATCGTGCCAAGCGATGGTAAAGCAACTCACTTCTCTACATATAACACTTTCCGACATTATCCTGGCCTCATTCACAATAGCACCCAAACTCTCTTCTCATACAATCGATGACCTCCACAGCAGCGATCACTTTCCCATAGTCACATCCCTCTCCATTCCTAAATCGTACAATGTTAAACCAAGATCCAAATTTCTAACCGAAAAGGCAGACTAGGAAAAATTCATTAATATTTCAGCAAGTTTATGCAATACTAGAAGCTCTAGAGAAAACGTAAATGCTAAAGCTTCTGCTATTAAGACTATTATTCGTTCAGCAGCTCATTTAACCATTCCCCAAAATTGTATTTGGTATAATCTATTATCTATCCTCAGAAATAGGAAAAGGTCTTTGTGGACAACATTCAAACACAACAGAACTGACGATAATTTAATTGAATATAAAAAGGCTAATGCTAACTTTAGAAAGGAGTTAAGGTTGGCTAAAAGGCAATCATTGGAAAAATTAACAGCCAATATAAACCCAACTACGGAGCCGAAACAAATATGGTCCGATATAAAAATGCTAACAGGATCCACACACAGATTCAGTATGTCCCACATTAACAAGCCTTCAGGACCTATTTACACACCCCAAGAAATCGCAGAAAAATTTTCAGAAACATGGTCATCATATTCCTCTGAAACAAACTTCTCTCCTATATTTAACGCAATTAAAAAACGAATAGAGAACGAAACCTACTCCAACTTGTCACCTTCTCCAAATGCGCTTCACATTGAAAAATGATGTTCCACTTAATGAATTTGATACGACACTTTCGACCTTAAACGAAAAAACACCCGGTGCAGACAAAATATCTTATCCCATCTTAAAAGATCTCCCATACTCGCTTAAAGAAAGACTTGTGAATCTCTATAATAAAATACTAAACTCTGGTATACTATTTATCCTCAACAATGGAAAGTTTCCATAGTCATTCCCATCCTTAAACCTAAGGAACCTTCTTCCTTCATTGAGAATTACAAACCCATTTCCCTTTTACCCTGTATGTCCAAGACATTAGAAAAAATAATTTCCTTGAGACTGATGTGTTATGCAAAAGTAAATCGACTCATAAGTCCGCACCAATTCGGTTTTCAAAAGGATTAGGAGTAATAGACCCCCTGTTACAATTTGAACACATGACATCCCGTAATCACGTTTCAGTTCTAAGCCTGGATTTAGAAAAAGCCTTCGACAGGGTTGGTGCTCACATGGTACTCAGTGAACTTAAGCAATGGAAAATTGGAAACTAAATGTTTAACAATATAAAATCCTTTTTATAACAACGAAGATTTATCATATGTGCCAATAAATGCCAATCACAGGTTTTCAAGTTGAACAATGGTATACCCCAGGGTTCACCACTCTCGGCAACTCTCTTCATCATTGCGTTTAATAAAGTCAGCTCCATATTTAGTACTAGCCCACAAATAAAACACTTTATCTTCGCATATGACATCGTGATCTTTACAAAAATTAAATACTTATGACAAGTTAAACATGCATTTATAAAAATTTTAAATGATGTCAACAAATGGTCCGAAATTTCAGGTGTAAAAATTTCATTAAACAAAAGCTCCACATTTCATATTTGTAGAAAACATAATTGCTCATTTCCCACCTTATCCTTTTTAAATACAGAAATTCCCGATACTCATAGCTTAAAAACTTTAGGCTTAATATTTGACAAAACTCTTTCTTATAAAGAACATTGTAAATATATTCGGTCAAACTTATTTCTAAGACTAAACATTATAAAGTACTTATCATCAAAAACTTGTTTGTGTCACCCAAACACTCTCATTAATGTGACAAGAACATTATTGTTATCAAAAATTGACTATGGACTTGCAATATACGGACACTGAGCCAAAACTCATATCAAACTCTTAAATGCACCTTATCTTGCGGCAGCGAGAAGGAGTATTCGTGCCTTCCCATCATCACCAATCAAAGCTATTTTAAAAGAGTCCGGGTTACCAGATATTCAGCAAAGGACCATACATAACACACTGCTACTCATTCCAAAGTTGCTTCTATGCAGAAACGAGCTAACACTCATGAATGTAAATAGCACTCTCCAATGTCCACGCAGATACAACAAACCCACAACCATAATGCGTTGTCTAACCATTTCCAAGCAACTCGGTATAATTATGAGCCCTATAGTAATTGAACCTTCAATAATTCCGCCTTCCATAACATTATCTCCAAGATGTATCAGCGTTACACAACAATGTCGCAAGCAATTTACCAGCAACACGGAATATGTTCAGCTATACAAAGAAACTATTCAACCTTATGGAGATGATTGGGAGATTATATTTACAGACGGATCTAAAAGTGATACCTCCACCTCATTTGTTTTGACAAACAAGAACGGTGCCACCATAGCTGCTTTTGTTTTGCGTTCGTACTTCTCGGTATTTACAGCTGAAACAGCTGCAATGTTGGAAGCGGTTCGTTTTGCCGCTAGTAATGAAAAGAAAACTATCATTTGCAGCGACAGTAAATCCGCCATTGATGTAATTTTTAACCAATGAAACGATTCCTACCTGATTACAAAAATAAAAAACCTTATTTTTCAGTACAATAACATAATTAAAATTATGTGGATACCTGGACACACAGGGATTCAAGGAAACGAAATGGCTGACAAACGAGTGAAAGAAGCAAACGAAGAACCTTTGCATACGTCAGCATACTTCACCACAAAGGATATTAAAAAATACGTTAAACAACATATCTCGGTCTGTTGTCTAAACGATTGGAGACACTATAACCACTACCATAAACTTGCTAATCCATTAGGCCAAAAACCACATTATTCCAATACAATGCCCTGTAAAAATATAAAAACATTTACACGCATAAGGATTGGACATACACTTGCGACACATGGACACCTTTTGAATGATAGAAGCAAACCCATATGCACTTTATGTGGCTCGGAAAATTTCACAATACTTCATATCCTCGATCAATGCGCACACTTACAACAACAAAGAGTCTTGATTTTTGGTAACAACAAACCATCTGACTTACTCGATCGGACTGATGACAATAACATTAATCTTTTGTTTATGTAAATTAATTATTTAATATATAAGTAACTGAAGTACAAACTAATATTTAATTTGCGTTAGTCTTAAGTAATAAAAATGTAATAACTTGTTCTGTAAATATTAATCAAGCCGAAGGCCCTAGCAGACAGTGCTTTACTTATATATTAGTGGAATAACTATTTATATACAAAAATTAATAAACAAAATATATTAAGTTTTTATAGTAGATAGCATATCACATACACATATAGCATATATATGTATGTACATGCATGTGAAATTATATAATACTATATATATTATCAAAGATAAGAAATACTTAAAAAGTAGCCTTTATTTGGACATTAACTACAAATGTAACCTTGAAAATAGCATAATTTAATAATAATGTTATCAATTTTGCAAGAATTCATAAAAATTCGTAAAATGATACTCATATCAATTGATATGATTGCATGTAAACGCATAAAAATATAAGCAAAAGAGCAACATACATCTGTAATAGTAATGTGCTTTATTTCTTAGCATAATTTTCATGCAATGCTCAGCTCTGTTCACTCATCTCTGTTAAAATTTCTCCTTCCGAGCCAAAAGTGGTGAAATTCACTAATAGGATTTTGTTAGCTCTTGACAGTTCACACGCCTGTCCGCAATTTAACCTTCTTTATTATTATACGTTCTCTGCAGTTGCAACATATGTATTAATTTTTGCTAGCTTTGGCTAACTATTTCACCATCACCAACGAATAAGCCCCTATACAATAATCATATAAAATATAGCTGTATTATGCTTCGTACCTCGCTCCTTGGAGGGGGCCAGAAAATACCAACAAGCCGACCGAAAAAAATAGTTTCCGAAATAGATGAATTGAACCAAAAATTGAAAGAATTAGAACAATTATACGAAGAATTAAAAAGTGAAAATCAAAAGTTTAAAGAAAAAAATAATCGCCCGGACTAGACGGACTAGATTTTAAAGAAAAACAAAAGGCCTAATAAAAAGCCTAAAGACGAAGTTTTATCAGAAGTGATCATAAAGAAAAATACTTTATCATCGAACGGTGAAAACCACACAGCTAAAAATGAAAATCGATATATACAGACAGACAGTTACAAACTTCGTGGCAAACTTAATATACCCTGTTCACGGACGGAAAGCAATGTTATTATTATTTATAATTTCTGCCACTTCCGCAGCAGCTGAAAGGTCATTTAGGAAAGTAAAAAAGACCCCAAATAACGCCTGGATTTCAACGAAATCATTGATACTTTTGCTAAACTAAAGCTAGGAAAAAATTGGTAGGCCCGACCTTTATATAAAAAACTGTTGAATTTTCTCTATTTCATTTTATTAACCAAACCTACACCAAGCATTAATTGCTTAAGCTACTTAGCATTTTTAAAATATTTGTATATTTCATACTTTTATTTGATAAAATCAAGGCCCTTGGTTACCTAGCTACTGTTTCCAATGTGCATCCACACAAATTTATTATGGGAGACGACTTTAATGCGAAGCATGTTTACTGGGGGCCGAGATTTATTTCAGGCAGCTCAAGAAACAGGGTGTAAGTTTGTATCGACCGGAACACTAACTTACTGGTCAACAGATACCAACAAAATACCAGACGTAATAGACCTCTTTATAACCAGGAAGATATCTCGAAATTCCATCGAAATGAAAGGTGGGTTAGATCTAAGCTCTGCTCACTTCCCATTGTATTTAACTATTTAAAGAGATCTTAGTTTGAAGCTCTACAACAAAAATACGCACTGGCCTTCGTGCAAACAAATACTTCAGACTAAAATAAAGTGTCCGAATATTACAACAATGGAACAACTATAGTTAGAAGTTGACACATTTACGAAAGAAATTCAACAAACAGCTCGGGATAATACTCCGGAGATAAAGCAGAAAATTATAGGTTCAAATTACCCTAAAGAAATAAAAATCTTCCTAATTAAGAAAAGAGTTATGACGGAAATGGTAACAAACACGCTCACCACTCGACAAAACCAACACCTAGCTGAAACCTTTCGTCCAAATGAGAATAGTAAAATCAGTAGTATTCAGCAGGATCGTGCAACAATGTCAGCAATTATCATTTGTGAATTTAAAAATGAAATTAAAAAGCTTAAAGTTAAGAAAGCAACTGGATTCGATCTAATCACAGCTGAAGTGTTAAAGCAGTTACCATATAAATGCTTACTGAAGCTCACCTATCTTTTCAACACAGCAATCCGTCTGACCCATTTTCCAAGGCCTTCGAAAGTTGCCGAAGTTGTTATGGTTCCTAAGCCAGGAAAGGATCCTCATATTTTCTTGTCATATAGACCAATTCCACTACTTCCAAACATCTCAAAACTTTTTGAAAAATTAATTTATCACAGATTAAAATCTATAATCGAAGAAATAACAATGAATCCCATCACATCAGTTCGGTTTTAGAAACAAGTATTCAACAATAGAACAAATTTATAGAATAACATCCGAAATAGAAAAATCCCTGTATTCCTTGACGTTGCGCAAGCGTTCAACAAGGTGTGGCCCGAAGGCCTTATGCAAAAACTAAAATCATGTCTTCCGATTGAGTGTTGTCTTCTAGAATAAACATATCAGCGAGAGAGTTTTCAGTGCAAAACAAGGAAATGTGTTCTCCAAACTAAAAGAAATTGAAGAAGGAGTTCCTCAGGGAAGTATCTTAGGTCCACTTTTACATATTCTCGATACAAGAAACTTACCGTTAGCACTAAACAGTGTGACTTCCACTTTTGCTGATGACACCGCAATACTACGCGTCGTAAAAACAGCAGAAAAAGCTGCGCTAAACTTGCAACATGCAATCAACTCTTTAGTAAGTTGGAATAAAAATGGGGAATTAAACTAAATGGTGGCAAATTGGTTCATGTGAACTTTACAAGCAAAAAAATCACTTATCAACCTATAAGTATTCTAGATGAATGCATACCAAATGCAAAAACAGCCAAACATCTTAGCATCACGCTCGATGCTAGATTACGTTGGAAAGAGCACGTTAAAATAAAAAGGATTGCACTTAATCTGAAGTTTTCGAAAATGAAATAGCTAATTGTGCCAAGGTCAAACCTGCCCATACACAACAAATAACTTCTTTCTTTTATAATCAAGCCGGTATGGTTATATGGTGCGCAACTGTGGGAATGTGCCAATGAGTGCAGTATTAATATTAGAAACCGTTTTCAAAACAAGGTGCTAAGACGCATTTTATGTAAATGCTCCTTAGTACTGCAGAAAGGCAGATATTCATAGAGACCTAAGGGTGAAAGGGCCGAAGAAATAAGGAGTCAGGCAGATACCCACTACAAAAGCCTTAATGCATATTTGAACGAGGAAGCGAGAAAACTTCTCTCAGTCATATTATGTTTAGCCGATTATGTCGAAAAAATCACATAGTTTATTGGAAGCTAAAATATAAAGGAATTAATTATATATTATATATATATATATAGTATGTATGAAGATTATTATTAGTTTTTATGTAATTTGTTTTTGAGTTATTCACTTCTCGTTAGTTTTTGAAGCTAGTTGTAGTATTTGTTGCTTGACGTACCACACCATTTGTTGACGCCGATTTGTCACGCTTATAACTTTTCGCTCTGATTAGGGCCTCCGAATACAGTGATAAATCCCTCAGTGGCTTTTTCATTGCCTTAGTATATTTTTTGATAGATTTCACACAAAATTTTCTGGTTATGACAAAATAAAGCCTGCGTAATACCGTAAACAAAATTTTCGTCTGGAATAGTAAAAGATTCTAGGTCGTGTTGTTCAGATTCGTGTTCATTTTCCTGTACATCTAGATGACGATCTTTGGGGGTTAAGTTCCAATCTAAATTTATGTCGTCATCATCCTCACAACTATCTTGAAAATTTTGCTTAAAAATTTTCATGGAAATTAAACGACCTACAATATGCTGTATTTCATTGGCAGCCGTAGGGGTATTGATATCCTGGCTACCCCGGACCCTATAAAAATTATTGGAAGTTTAATTATTTTAAAATACTTTATGTAATTATAGAGGCGTTGACCTTTCCTTGAGTCATTCTTTAACAACGGATATTATAACGGGTTTTTGAAACAATATTTTTGGAGTCAAGATCGTCGAAGAGATCATTCATTTTTTTAACGGAACCGAATAGACTTTGGCTATAGGTTAATTCTATGCCAGCCGCGACCGAATTGCTCAGAACTTGGGTTGCACGTTTCAGGGACGTTTTTTAAAAAATGCTAGGATAATCGTAAGCCTCTGTTAATTTGGACCTCTTTTGAAACACGTATTGCTCTATCGATAAAGTAAAGTTTTTTCATAACTTTAAAGCTGGCTATTCCATTTGGACTATTTCATTAATATATTACGAACGGGCCTAAAAAAATGGCAATTGTAATATTAACAATAGTCGGTAAAACTGCAAATAAGAGGGGTTTTCTTCACAAATTCTTAAAGAATTTAAAATTGTAGAATTTGAGGTCCCTTGATCACAGACTAAAGCCGTTACGTTTAGACCCATTAACTTTAGTGCTGCGATGTTTTTATTCAAAATTTCTCCCAATTTGAATGTAGAAAGTCAATTTTTGGAAATATTTGAAAAGACATATTTCCAATCGAAACTCAACCCTTTTATCATAAAAAACAACACGTACTAACTAAATTAATTTCAGGATGGTCTAACCTAATGGGGCACCATCGCAAAGGAAAGCTCTTGCTTAGTACAGCGAAATAAATCGTTATGCATAAAATTATATGATTTATTGAGCATGTAATTAATGCTCTGTGCCAACGTTCTTCCATTGTCACTGAAAACAGTGGGCTTCGTGACGATGATCCTAGTGAATGTTACAGCATCAGAGCTTGAATTTACATCTGCAACCATTGCACATTTCCTAAGGTCTTGATACTTTTTTCTAAATATATAATAACTCTTCGATATTTTTATTCAATTTAATCCCATTACTTGGATAGAAACGTACCGATCGAGCAAATCGTTCACGACTATCTAATGCACAGCCTACGTTGTTATTTTGGAGTTCTAATCTTAATCTATTTTTCTCTAAAATTGACTGTTACATCAGAACGGCCATAAGTGGTGGTGACGGGCGGGCACACCCAGAGTCAGCACTAGATGACTATGACTTAATGCGAACCTAATCTTAAACAGGGGGAAACCCCAGGCAATAGTTTGAATTTGGTAACGAACTGCGATTCGAAATGGTTTCGACAAATAAAAAGAGTATCGGAAGGCGACACAGCTAAGTTGCAAGCCTTTGCCCAACTTAGTCGAACATCTTCCTCTTTGGGAAATTTAAAGAGGGTTAAATTTGAATCAAACTTTATTTATATATTGGAATTTCAAATTTTTTTATATACGTAAATAGCAAACGACAAAATTGCAAATCGTATGTATAGTTGAAGAGGGAAGCGAGACGCATTTGCAGAAAGAAAAAGAAAGAGGCCGAAATGCGTGAGTATGAAGAGCTTGATAAGCTGGCCGACAGGGGTAATGCTCGAAAATTCTACGAAAAAATGCGGCAGCTTACAGAAGGTTTCAAGACCAGAGCATACTCTTGTAGAACCCCCAAAAGTGATCCAGTCACCGATGCCCAGTGCATACTTAAATTATGGAGGGAACACTTCTCCAGCCTGCTGAATGACAGTGAACGTACAACGCCAGGAGAAGGCGAACCCGATTCCCCATTCGAAGACGATGGAGCAAACGTTCCATTGCCCGACCTGGAAGAAGTTCGAATAGCAACTACCCGCCTGAAGAACAACAAAGCGGTGGGGGCCGATGGACTGCCGGCCGAGCTATTCAAATACGGCGGCGAAGAGCTGGTAAGGAGCATGCATCAGCTTCTTTGTAAAGTATGGTCGGACGAAAGCATACTTAGAGATTGGAATTTAAGTGTGCTATGCCCAATCCATAAAAAGGGAGACCCCACAATCTGCGCCAACTACCGTGGGATAAGCCTCCTCAACATCGCATATAAGGTTCTATCGAGCGTATTGTGTGAAAGATTAAAGCCCACCGTCAACAAACTGATTGGACCTTATCAGTGTGGCTTTAGACCTAGCAAATCAACAACCGACAAGATATTCACCATGCGCCAAATCCCGTGAAAGGAATCGACACACACCACCTCTTCGTCGATTTCAAAGCTGTTTTTATGCCGCGATGTCTGAATTTGGTATCCCCGCAAAACTAATACGGCTGTGTAAACTGACGTTAAGCAACACCCAAATCTCCATCAGGATGGGGAAGGACCTCTCCGAGCCGTTTGATACCAAACGAGGTTTCAGACAAGGCGACTCCCTATCGTGCGACTTCTTCTATTAGCTGCTAGAGAAAATAGTTCGAGCTGCAGAACTTAATCGAGCAGGTACTATCTTTTATAAGAGTGTACAGCTGCTGGTATATGCCGATGACATTGATATCATCGGCCTCAACACCCGCGCCGTTAGTTCTACTTTCTCCAGGCTGGACAAGGAAGCAACGCAAATGGGTCTGGCAGTGACCGAGGGCAAGACGAAATATCTCCTGTCATCAAACAAACAGTCGTCGCACTCGCGACTTGGCTCTCATGTCACTGTTGACAGTCATAACTTTGAAGTTGTAGATAATTTCCTCTATTTAGGAACCAGTATTAACACCACCAACAATGTCAGTCTGGAAATCCAACGCAGGATTACTCTTGCCAACAGGTGCTACTTCGGACTGAGTAGGCAATTGAAAAGTGAAGTCCTCTCTCGACGAACGAAAACCAGACCTTATTAGTCGCTCATAATTCCCGTCCTGCTATATGGTGCAGAGTCTTGGACGATGACAACAACTGATGAGTCCACCTTAAGAGTTTTGAGAGAAAGGTTCTGCGAAAGATTTACGGTCCTTTGCGCATTGGCCACGGCGAATATCGCATTCGACGGAACGATGAGCTGTACGAGATGTACGACGACATTGACATAGTTCAGCGAATTAAAAGACATCGGCTACGCTGGCTAGGTCATGTTTCCCGGATGGAGGAAAACACTCCAGCTCTGAAAGTATTCGACGCAGTACCCGCCGGGGGAAGCAGAGGAAGAGAAAGACCTCCACTCCGTTGGAAGGACTATGTGGAGAAGGACCTGGCTTCGCTTGCGATATCCAATTGGCGCCACGTAGCGAAAAGAAGAAACGACTGGCACGCTGTTGTTGACTCGGCTATAATCGCGTAAGCGGTGTCAACGCCAATTGAGAAGAAGAAGAAGATATATAATTTAATTGAAATTTAAAAGAAAATAAATTAATAATTTTTAATTAAGCTAATCGAAGACGTTTTCGATGTGCTTGCACACATTTAACCAAGCTTGAGGGTGGGTACAGCATGCGCTTTCAACTTTTTCACAGCCACTGCACTTTGTTCGATGTGCTAAATGCAAGTAAATGCATTGTGAGGAGGTAAGTCCTGCGTTGGTGAGATCCGCAAATTTTCCACCCAATTCTGGAACGCCTCCACTCTTTTCTGGAATGCCATTTTAATTCATGTTTCTTTATAAAACATGAAAAACGAATTGGCGATCGAGTTTTACTTTGCGCGACAAAGTTCTTTCAACTTTAATTCAACTTTAATTTTTGGCGCAAATTCCTCACCGAAATATATATTAGACTTAAAAAAAAATTTAACTACTGGCATATATGTCATGTTTTTTTAACTATTAATTTTTTTCAATCCCGTCACGAAATTTCCTTGGAAATACCCTGAAAAAAAATCCCTAAAAATTTTAGCCCTTAATATTAACATTAAGAACTGGACCGAGGCATGTAAAAACTTCGAGCTTCGAGGTCAATATCGCTATCATTAATACTTCTCGAGATATTCGGTTTTAAAGTAAGACTGTTTGCAATTATCATAGATTTTTTAATACATATCAGCTACATAAATTCCATGATGCCGTACTTAAAAAGCCGAAATCCTCGAGAAATATTAATGGTAGCGATTTTGACATCGAACCTTTTTTAAAGCAAATAAAATTTCATACAAATTTGTCATGTACATTTTTCTATATCTCTTGTCATTTGTGAGATATATACACAAAAATGGGAAATTCGTGGAAAAATCGAGTTTAAAACCCCGTACTACCTCGCCGGTATGAGTTACGACTTTATTGCATTGGGCACTTTTGGAGAGTGAACGATTCTGAGAAATATGCGTCTAAAGTCAAAGCGAAGCCATAAAATACCTCTGAGCTGTAGGAATTTAAAGATAAAAAATCACGATTGTAGTGTATTTTCAATGGAAAATTTTTACATGCCTTGGTCCAGTTCTTAATGTTAATATTAAGGGGTAAAATTTTCAGAGAATTTTTTTTGTTGATTTCCAAGGAAATTTCGTGACGGGATTGAAAAAATTAACAGTTTAATAAAAAAAACACCCTAATTTAAATAGTATACAAGAACTTATTAGTTTTAACCTATAGTACGTCATCTGCATATGCCACTTTCTAAAGGGTTTTGCCTTCCCAAGTTCCTTAGCAGTTTATTCAATACTAATGTCAATAGAAGCGGGGATAACATTCCACCTTGATAAGTACCTCTACAGACTTCCTTGGTCATGTTAGTCTCGTACCATTCTGCTCTTATCCCTCTAGGGGTCAAAAGGCAACTGATCCAGAGATGTATAGCAGGAACAACCAATATTGACTGGATACTGCTTAGTACAGATTCGGTAGAGACATTGTTGAGCGCTCGATAAATGTCCAGAAATGCTCCAAAGGCGTATTCCTTTTATTCTAGAGGTCTGTCGATATTAAATAGCAGTGTATGGAGAGAAGTTTCTACTGATCTGCCCTTCGTATATGCATGTTGCGCCTTGAACAAGCTTCCAGGAGCTGTTGCCGCCCTAATGTGCGCGTCCAAGATCATCTCTAGTGCTTTCAGCAGGAAGGAAGTTAAGCTTATAGCTTAAACTGTTATGAGTTGGTGGGTTTGTTTTTACTTGCCTTCGGTATGAAAACTACAATGAGTGTGGCATACAGCTAAACTTCATTCATTCCCTAAAAATTGCTTTTAGCCATGGCAAGGATAGACAAAGTGCATTCCGTGGCATTACTGCAATGATTTTGTCCGTACTGGTGGAATGGGTCGAAAAAAACTGATTCTATTTTATTCTCCGTTAAGATAGAATAGTTTTCTAAGTCTCGCCATTTCGATAGTCTTTTTAAAAATACAAACAAAAGATTTTCCAGGATTCTTGCTTGGTCCTGCGCACTAACTTTTCGTAATCTCTTAGGAGATTTTTGGAATTATTCCAACAGTCCTCGTTTTCTGCTAGCTTCCCGTTCTTTCAGCCCAACGACAACGTTCTGATCGCTTCTCTTACTCATGTTAGCGTCGGATCGTCGTTGTATTTAAAGATTTTGGAAACTCTAAGCCATCCTGCTTCATCAAATGGCGGCATGGGTGCGCTCGGTTCAGTGTCCATTCTCGAAAAGAGGACTTCCAAAACCTTCATTTCCACTATTTTCCACCGGGTTTGTGACATTTTTCCCAGCGGGCTACTGCGGTCTATGAGCGCGACGGTCGAATCCCGTTTTGTATTCTCTTTGGCCACCACCGCTGCCTTATATGTTGTCGGTTTTTCGTCTTCGTGTTTGACGTCTTTGCCCATCCTCTTTTTCGAGGACGCCTAAGGTACACTTTCCGTTAAGCGCTGTCTCTTTACAGCGATGTATTCCTCAATGCGATTGGCATACGCTGGGTCCGAGGCATTACACCAATTACGAGTGGCGAAGTGTATTCGGCCGCTATTCACCACATCTCTAGCCCAAGCCAGTCGTTTTACCTCTTCTTCCTTCAGGCTGGTCTATATCTCACTATTGATTAAAGCCCCTCCTTGCTTGGCTTCTTCCGGATCCTTTTCTAGTTACCAGAGTTGGAATCCTCGGTCTAAACCCTAATATGAAAACGTTAATATGTACTGATAGCAAGTCTACAATCTCAGCTCTTTTAAATACATCCAACAAATCCTACCTCATTACGCAAATCAGAAACATACTAATTGGAAACACAAATATAAAAATTGTGTGGATCCCTAGACACGCCGGTATTACCAGAAATGAGTGGGCCGATCAAAACGCCAAATTGGCGTCATAGCAGCGATTGATTGCTTTCGACTACATCGAATCAATTGTGGCAATCATGTTAAAAAAAAACATGCAATGTAATTATTTTTGAAAATAAATAGTGAAGTATAAAATGAACCGGATAATAAATGCATATTTATAAGGAAATTGGTATAAAAATATGGAGTTACCAGATCAACAATGTTAACATGTTCTAAAACAATTAGAAAAGTTAGAGAGCTTAAGGCAAGCAATTATTGTGCAATGGGCTCACAAAAAAAGGCTTGGAAATGGAAAAATTATTTTGTTTATTGGTAATGCTACAAGGCACATCTTAATTAATGAATATATTAATGTGCAATGCATTGTAAAATTGCTGCCACAGAACCCCACGGCAGAAATACAACCTCTTGACCAAGGAATTAAACAAAATATAGAAAAAAAATTGTGGTTTCTCTGATAACGCATCTTGTTTAATGCAACAATGCCAGATAAAACATTCTGTTTTGAATGCTATTCGGTTGTTGGTTTCCTCCTGGGACGAATTAGATACTCTTTTGATAAGAAAGTGCTTTCAACAAGCTGGAAAATCATGTCTAGAATGTACACCGCAAGAAGATGTGACTAATGAATGTCTGAAAAATCACAACTAACCTGAACAAATTCGAAATGAATTAGTACCGTCCATAGTTGTGGAAATTAAAGAAAAATCTATAGATATACAGGACCAAATGACTTTTTCTCCGAGAGTAGGTTGAAGAATTCACACGAAAGGGAGTCGCATCGTCTCAAACCTTGTTTGGTATCGACTGCTCGAAGAGGTCCTTCCCGGTCCTAACGGATCTTCAGATATTGCTCAACGTCAGTGTACACAGCCGTATTAGTTTTGCGGTGACATCGCGGCATAAAGGCAGCTCCTTTTCGTTCTGTCGAAAGCAGCTTTGAAATCGACAAAGAGGTGGTGTGTGTCGATTCTCCTTTCACGGGTCTTTTCCAAGATTTGGCGCATGGTGAATATCTGGTCGGTTGTTGATTTGCCAGGTCTAAAGCCACACTGATAAGGTCCAATCAGTTTGTTGACGGTGGGCTTTAATCTTTCACACAATATGCTCGATAGAATCTTGTATGCGATGTTGAGGAGGCTAATCCCACGGTATTGTGGGGTCTCCTTTTTTATGGATTGGGCATAGCACACTTAAATTCCAATCGTTGGGCATGCTTTCGTCCGACCATATTCTAGATAGAAGCTGATGCATGCTCCTTACCAGTTCTTCGCCGCCGTGTTTGAATAGCTCTGCCGACAATCCATTAGCGCCCGCCGCTTTGTTATTCTTTAGGTGGGTAATTGCCATTCGAACTTCTTCAAAGTTGGGCAATCATCGTTATCGAATGGGGAATCGAATTCGCTTTCTCGTGACATTATGCTTTCACTACCATTCAGTAAGCAGGAGAAGTTCTCCCCCCATAATTTTAGTATGCTCTGCGCATCAGTCATTCAGATCAGATTACCTTTGGGGGTTCTACAAGTATGCTTCGATCTTTAGGATCCCAAGCTACAACCTAGTTAGACGTTTGAGCATTATCTTTAAAAAATTATGGTAGGGACTTTAAACCATAATTTTTTAAAGATAATGCTCAAACGTATAACTAGGTCATAGCTTGGGATTCTAAAGCGTGATGGTTTAGTCGATTTCTTACCAACATATTAGAGACTCGAGTCCGGTATAACGAAATGTTCCTTATTTGTTAAAATAGTGTGAAATAACTCACTAAATAATAATACGTCAAAACCCTGTAATTTCACAAAAATAGTGGTAGGGAAAGGCTTCAGTGGGTATAATAACACTGTGATAGCTTTTTTCAAAAAAAAAAAAAAAAGACAAGACCAAATTCGACGGTTTCCCCTTATTTCGAGTCCTACGAATCGAACTGCATCATTACTTTTTTGAGTTACAATCATGGTTTCATACAAAAATTTTTGTTGAAGTTTTTCATCAAAGTGGGCCATTGTAAGAGAAAGGCACATTTTTCTTCGGTCTCTAACTTTTTTAATGTTGACTTTTTTGGTAAACTTTCTTTGGCAAAGCTTCTCAGAATAAGTCCGTCTTTAAGTTCTTAAAAGACTGTAAACCCCAAAATCAAAGTTTTTTGTGTCCTTATAGCCAATATGTCGAAAAAACTGAAATTTAATCCACTTTTTTTTAATGTTTTTTCCCTCACGTTTCGTCAATATTTTAATTTACCCTTTGATACTTATACATTAAGTGACATCTTGTAATAGTAAGAAACTTAAGCAAAGACAACGTTCTGAGCAAACTAACCATTAGAAAAAAAACTTAACAAAATTTGTATATTTTAAAAAAGCTACACTAACTATGTTTGTGAGCTATTTTATTTTTATTTTTTTGTTCTTATAAGTGTTATCAATAAGTATCATAAATTTGTACAAAATATTTAAATTAAATTTAATAAGACTCATCTATCAATGTCCAACACAAATCAGCAAGCAACGAGTCAAGCTTGTTGCCGCTGTACCAATGCTCAAGGGGGGTGGCGACTTGGTGAAATCTTTCTCCATGCTCATCGGATTCAGTCGGAACTTGCTGCTCAAAATGGTCTTTGTGATGGTGAAGGAAATGAATTTTTAAGGACATATTCACACCTATTTCTTCAAAAGCGTCTACCATGTCATCCACATATTTTTTCCAATCTTCAGACCGGTGCACTCCTAAGCAATGGTTTATAACGGTCATAACGGATTTTTTGTGTTATCCACATATAGCAATACTGCTTTTAAACTATTTTTCGACGAGTCAATAAACAAGCGCCATTGCTCTGGTTTGTACTCACAGTTCATGTATTGCATAAGACCAGGAATATTTTTACAATACGAAAAAGTATTGTCGCCATTAACCTCAAAGGAATCTAAAAGCTCCTCCTGTCTTTTGCGGTATCCATACACCTTCACATCTTTAGAGAATATATTTACCGATCGAAGATTATGTGCTAGGCAAATCGCTTGTCTTTGCGATAATTTCAGCTGTTGTACCATCGTATTCAAACGGGCTTGGGAAATCTCCAAGTGACGACATGGGCTTTCAACTTCGGTTGGGTTATACATTGAGAGTAGATCTGTAGGCTTGGTGGAAAAGGTTGGCGAAATATGTCTGTCAGTTGGACTTGAACATCTTGGTATCGGAACATTTTCTGAGTGAGATACTGGTAGCTGTGCAGATTGAACACTTTTGTAAACTGTGTTTTTTTTTGTTGAGTCTTGCAAATTTGTTCTTGCACGCGTAGCTGTTACCGGTATGATGCCCTTGTGGATCTATCAAAATCATTGGGATGCCGAACCCCATTTTTAGGCACAGTCTTTTGACCAGTTATGCAGGCTGTTATTGCATTGCATGCAAATGGTATTTGGCACCCAATCTACGTCTCTTATAACGGGCAAATCGAAATATTCCTCGTAGATGCCGGCAGTTCCCGAAGATATTTTGCATCCACTCTGAGGGCTTGTAAATTTTCCACCTACGTAGCAGAACAACAATAGGCCATTTGGACACTTATTCATTTTAATTTATTTTCTTAGTATACAAGACACTAAAACAATGTTCTTTCCGAAGTCAAAGTCAAATTAACTACTGCAATCTATGCTTAAATTTTGACTCTTAGGCAAGCATTTAACGTTTCTTTCAAACGTTACTTGTTGTTATTTCTTATCAGTGCAGTGGTTAAAAGCTTGACTCGTTGCTTGCTAATTTGTGTTGGACATTGATAGATGAGTCTTATTAAATTTAATTTAAATATTGTGTACAAATTTATGATACTTATTGATAACACTTATAAGATACAAAAAAATAAAAATAAAATAGCTCACAAACATAGTTAGTGTAGCTTTTTTAAAATATACAAATTTTGTTAAGTTTTTTTTCTAATGGTTAGTTTGCTCAGAACGTTGTCTTTGCTTAAGTTTCTTACTATTACACGATGTCACTTAATGTATAAGTATCAAAGGGTAAATTAAAATATTGACGAAACGTGATGGAAAAATCATTTAAAAAAATGGATTAAATTTCAGTTTTTTCGACATATTGGCTATAAGGACACAAAAAACATTGATTTTGGGGTTTACGGTCTTTTAAGAACTTAAAGACGGACTTATTCTGAGAAGCTTTGCCAAAGAAAGTTTACCAAAAAAGTCAACATTAAAAAAGTTAGAGACCGAAGGAAAATGTGCCTTTCTCTTACAATGGGCCACTTTGATGAAAAACTTCAACAAAAATTTTTGTATGAAACCATGATTGTAACTCAAAAAAGTAATGATGCAGTTCGATTCGTAGGACCCGAAATAGGGGGAAACCGTCGAATTTGGTCTTGTCTTTTTTTTTGACTATCACAGTGTAATTGGACAAATTGGAGAGAACACAAATGAGACATTACAACATCGTAACAATATTTCGTCATATCAAACATGGATAAAAACGTGGTCTATAACACACGTAAAATATAAATATTTTTGAGCTAAAGGTTGTCTTATACCGCTATATATAGCAATATGTAAGATATCATAATAATATGATAATTATTTATTTAACTAATCGTAATGTCGTATGTCGTAATTTGCAAAATTGGATTTGGACTTTGGAAATTGCGAGTAGAAAATGTTCGCTTATACAAATTAAGATTAATGCTTTTACTTCGGTTACGAAGCGTCTGACAATTATTAATGTTATACTCAAAAGTACTAACTGTTATTTCTTATTTAATTTGGCATGAAAATGCAAAAGCTACTAAAAGCTTTACAAAAATAGGCGACTTCCATCAAAAAAAGTTTAAATTATGCCATTCTTCCGTATAACAAACCAGGGAAGATCGAATCAATATTTTTCATTATATTGAAAATATCCGTCAATTTGCAACACATAGATGTTAGGAATGGTTATCTATGATTTTTTGAGATTTCAAGTCTATGTTTTATTTTTAATCATAAAAATCGGAACACTTTAAACAAAATAAGAAATATATGTATAATATCAATTCTGCTTTGGTAAATCAGGATACATTAAAATCAACATGTATCATATGTCAATAGAACGCCTTTTATGATCTTTTCCCTTATAAGTTTCAGTCAACAAACTCTTTTTAGCTTTTGTTGGTAACAAATCTCCTACTTCTCACTTTAACTTCCTAAATTACCTGGAAATTTTTTATTGTGGAGGTAGTGGTTGATAACTTAAATTAATTTCTTCATAATTTGGATCCTTTGGTTACCTAAAAATTTTCGACTAGCAGCACTTTTCGTAATAGTCATAACATTGACAAAATATATATTTATAAATAAAGGTCGTATTTGAGGAGCACTAAATATTCCTCCTTTCAATTTCCATTGTTGCTCCATGTAACTACTTTTCTGTTATTTCTATCTAAGTATCTATTTTAAAACGTAAATATTCAGCATACTATAAATCTCTTTAACAAAGTCCATATTTCTAGAGAGATGGCTGCGATTACTGCCCGGAATGGCTAGGGCTACTTTGTCATAAAAAATCATTTTAATTTGAGTAATTTTTCTATAATAGGGTGTTACATTGTACCTAGTATATAAAAATAAAATTCTAACAAACTTTCTGGTCTAAATAATTAGAAGAGATACTTAAAAGCCAAATATTAAGAAATACATTTGCTGCTACTGTTGTCTTACTAGGTCGGAAGGCTTCTTGCGTTTCAACCGGATTTCTCGTCCAGCAGTTTCGATGAGTCTGGAGGCTTCCTTATTAACGTGCTGTCTAAGCCTGAGTTCGTGAGACTTTCGCTCCTTTTTTGACATGCTCTTTCCCGCGTAGCTTAGCATCTAAGGTGATACCTAGGTACTTAGCACTTTTGTGGTGTGGTATAGGAATGTTATTTATATAAATTATACAATATGCCGGCTTTTTCAAGGTAAAGTCGACATGAATTGATTTGGTGTCGTTTAATTTGATGCGGCACTTAGATGCCCACTCAGTAATTGCGTTGACTGCTGTCTGCACTCCTCGACTAAATACTGAAGTTGACTCTCCAGCTGCTCACAAAGCTGTGTCATCCGCAAATGTCGCTGCCGTATAACTAGAATCAGATGGGAGGTCACTGGTAAGAAGCAAATAAAGCATTGGCCCCAACACGCTTCCCTGGGGAACACCGGCTTCTATCGGTTGCAAGTTTGAATATGCATCCTCTTGTTTAATGCAGAAGTATCTATCTTTTAAGTACGAAGCAATTATTTCACAAAACTATTTAGGTAGCATGTATTTCTATTTGAGCTGTAGACCCATATGTCAAAAGCTTGAGACACGTTCAAAAGGCCGCCGTGCAGACGTTCTTTTTATCAATTGCATTTTCAACGAAATTAACGATTCGGTGTCGAATGGTGGTCACGGATACCAAGTTGATCTGTTGGTATTAGGTTTTTATGAGCGATTATTGTTTTGAGCCTATTTATGAGTACATTCTCAAAAATTTTAGATAAGGCTGGCAGCAGCGAAATTGGTCTTTATGATGAAACAGCGTGTACTGGCTTACCCGGCTTGGGTATCATTATGACTTTAGATACTTTCCAAAGCGGTGGCACGTATCTTAGGCATAAATCACTGTTTATAATGTTTACGAGTTTTTTTTTTATAAAATTCTTTGGTAAATTGCGATGTATTTCTCCAGTTATTAAATCGTACCCAAGTGCTTTTTTGAGTCTTGTGTTCCCGATAAGATTTTTAATTTCTATAATAGTGACAGGAAAAATGCTGATGTGTGCATCCATCCAACTATTTTCACAATTTATCTCATACTCATCGTTAGGCGTAAATGTGTTTCTCAAATGATTTGCAAATACGGCAGATTTCTGTTCATTCGTTTTGGCCCATGCAGTTCCGTTTAGTTTTAATGATGCTACATGTTTTATTTGCTTATTAATATTTCTTGCAGCTTTCCAGAGTGAATAGTCGGTGCATTTATCAGCTGTGAGTTTAGCCAGATAAGTTTTGAACGAAAAATTTTTAAACTCTTTGATATGTGCGCTTAGTTTCGCTGTACATTTATTAAACTCAGTTTTGGGAGCAGAGGATCTAGTTTGCTGCCTTCTCCGTCTAAGATTGCGCTTTTTATGGATACTTTTTAAGATGTGTTTTGGGAATTTGGTATCACTTAGATTCACGCGGGAATTTGGTGTACCCTTCAACTTCACAGTCCAACTCAATACCAGTCGATATGTGCTTAAGGTTTGGGTCGACTTTATTCACTATATTTTTAAGTTTATACCAATTAGTGTGTTTATTACATAATGTTGGCTTGACGGCCGAAATAATTCGCTTTTCATACAGAGTTAGTAGCACTGGAGAATGGTCAGTGCTTAGGTCTGAGAAATCTCTCATACATAAATTGAATTTCGGTATTTTATTGATTATAAAGAAGTCCAGAAGGTCTGTCAATTTCTGACTATCTGTGGGCCAATAAGTGGGTCTTCCTGTAGAAACAAAATTGCATCCAACAACTTGTATAGCTTTGAGAAGTTCTCGACCTTTGATTGTAGTTAAACGAGATCCCCAATGAGTGTGCTTTGCATTAAAGTCGCCACCAATGATGTACCTTCCGTCATATTTTTTAATAAATTCACATACGATTCTATTTTTATATTATGTCTAGGTGGACTATACAGAGCAATAAGATACAATGGGTGATTGTGCAATTTAACTGAAATTGTTGTTTTTAATAACTTCATATACGTTTCTATTTTTATATTATGTCTAGGTGGACTATACAGAGCAATAAGATACAACGGGTGATTGTGCAATTTAACTGAAATTGTTGTAGCTTGAGTTTCTTCCATCTTAATCAGATCTTCCTCGCTTTGTTCAATATTGCTTTTGATAATTATAGCGCTCCCTCCTCGTGCTGAGTTTGCCGAGTGTGGTGTGTGATATAATTCATAATTTTTAAATTTTAAAAAAGAGTGGTTCGTAAAATACGTTTCAGATAATAGACATACATCAATATTTCTGTCGTGTTAAATAACTTCTAATTCATTTTTACTTTTGGAAAGACCCTTAACGTTCCATAGCATTATTCTCAAAGAGTAACTGTTCATCAATAAATTGTAGATGGTACTCAAGAGCGTTGAGCCGCTGATTAAAGGACTTAAATAGTTTTTCTTGCTCATTTAGTTTATCCAAGATTTGGGATAACGGACTACTTTTTTGAATTGTATTTGTATGACCTGTTTAGCTATCTGCGCAAATGAAATTTTAAAATCGGAAGGAAGGAATTTTACTTCTCCTGTGTTCACACAGGGTTTGTTCGTCGGTGCATTGGCATTCTATAATAAGGTGTCGAATCGATTTAATAATTTCCATAGTAGAGCTCAGTAGCTTTTTGCCTTCTCCAAATAGATGATTTATAGTACATCACACCTTGTGAATCTCAGTTGTACATTTGATTCAATAAGTAATACAAGAAAAAAAAAAAACTGCATAAAAATTAGCACATTTTAGAATATATATGTATGTACATATATGTATGCGTACTTTTGTTGAAGAAAAATATGCATCTATTTCAATTTGTTTTAATTTAGAAGATCCAATATTTTGTTCCAATTTCGTTTTTAATTTTAAAAGCTCTGGCAGCAAAATTGATTGATGTACTGATACATGTAGAATGACGTCACTCATGTTTGATAAAGCCTTCTTTGAAGATTATAGTTTTCAGTGCACTTATCCTAACTTTCACTTGAAGAAGTTCCTTGGGAGATGTGTTTTACTTCCTTTACCAGGTTTTTTTTAAAGAGTTTCATGGGAGTCACCCATCTCTTCAGTATATCTATCGATTTTTCAATATTTTCTACAACTTTGGACAGTACTAATTCATTTCGAATTTGTTTAGGATAGTTGTGATTTATCAAACATTCATTATTCGCATCTTCTTGCGGTGGACATTCTACAAAATCATGGCACGAAAATCCAGCACGTTGAAAGCACTTTCTTATCCCAAGAGTATCTAATTCGTCCCTGGAATAAACCAACCACCAAAATATAAGGGTGTCCAACTTTATAGGTTTTACGTTTTACTCTGTAATAATCAAAATTGCAAATTACCTATGAAGTATGTTTCACTAACTGTTCAAAATAATTTTTCCCTAAGAATTTTCTCCTATTAAGGGTTAAATTTTGAAAATAAGAGGATCATAAATAACGTGTATAGAAAATGATTTCTTTTAATATTTCTATTTAAAAAAAGGAACCAAGCACTCCTTCCCATATAACACATTTCCAAAATCCATCTGATTCTTTCACTTGCCGGAATAAAAATTAAGTACCATTCAGTATATCCGTATAAAAATCAGCACAAATGCCAAAGAACCTAGATACGGAAAATGAGAACCCCAGTTCTTATTCTTCTTCTACTTTATTATCGTCGACACCGATTGCGCCGATATTCCAAGTGTATCCAGATCCTTCTCCACTTGGTGTTTCTAACAGAATTTAGGTCTGCCTCTTTCTCTGCTTCTCCCCGTGGATGTTGCGACCAATACTCTTATAACTAGAGTTTTCATACATTCGGACAAGATGACCTAGCCAGCGTAGCCGCTGCCTCTTAATTCGATGTCGTTGTATACCTCGTACAGCCCATCGTTCCATCGATTGCTGTATCCGCCACTGACAACCCGCAAGGGAACATAAGTCTTCCGCAGAACCTTTCTCCCAAAAACTCGTAACGCCGACTCATCAGGTGTTGTTATTCATGCCTTTGTACCTTATAGCAGGACGGGGATGATGAGTGACTTGTAGAATTTGATCTTTGTTCGTTGAAAGAGGACTTTATTTTTGAATTGCCTACTTAGACCGAGATATAAACTGTTGGCAGGAGTTATTCTGCGTTGGGTTTCGAGGTTGAAGTTGTTGTTGGTGTTAATTCTGTCCAAAGATAGACAAATTATCTGCGACTTCGAAGTTATGACTGTTAACAGTGACATGGGAGACAAGTCGTGAGTGCGACGACTGTTTGTCAGACAGAAGATATTTCGCATTGCCTTCGTTCACTACCAGACCCATTTGCTTCGCTTCTCTATCCAGTCTGGAGAAAGCAGAACTAACAGCGCGGTTGCTGAGACCAATGATATCGATATCATCAACGTAAGCGAGCAGAACGTACACTCTTATAGAAGTTTGTATCTTCTCTATTTAGCTGTGCAGCTCGCCTTATTTTTCCAGCAGTAGATCGAAGAATTCGCATGACAGGGAGTCGCATTGTCTCAAACCTCATTTGGTATCGAACTGCTCGGAGAGATCATTCCCGATCCTGATGGAGCTTTTGGTATTACTCTATGTCAGTTTAAACAGCCATATTAGTTTTGTGGGGATACCAAAAGATCAGACACAGCGACATAAAGACAGCTCCTTTTCGTGCTGTTTCAGCTTTAAAATCAAAGAAGAGGTGCTGTATGTCGATTTTCTTTTCACGGGTGTTTTCCGAGATGGTGCATTGTTAATACCTGGTCAGCTGTTGATTTTCTAGGCCTAAAGTCACACTTATAAGGTGTAATCAATTTGTTTACGATGGGTTTTAATCTTATGCACATGCGATGCTGAGGAGACTTACCCACGACAGTTGGCGCAGATTGTGCAGTCTCTCTTTTTGTAGATTGTACAGAGTACACTTAAATTCCAATCGTCGCTTTGTCGTCTTCAGATGGGTAATTGTTATTCGAATTTCTTCATGGTCGGACAATAGAAGGTCCATCGTCATCAATCGGGGAATCGGGTTCACCATCTCCTTATATTACGCTTTCACTGCCATTCAGCAGGTTCCAGTGTTCAGCAGTGTTCCCTGCATCATTTCAGTATGATCTGCTCATCAGTACCCTATATCACCCTTGAATCCTTCTGTTGGTCGCCGCATCTGTTCGTAAAATTTTGGAGCATTACCTCTGTCGACCACTTGTCCAGCTTTTCGTTCTCCTGCGCTTCGTCCTCTCTCTTTTTAGTCTGCAACTTTGCCTCGCTTCTCTCTTCAATTCCCGGTATCTGTACGTGTGGTGGGCGTTTGCAACGTTGCTAGATAGGCAGTCTGTTTTCTCTCCACTGCAATAGGACACTCGATGTTCTTTTGCTTTGTTCGAAATCCATAGGTTTCGTTTGCAACTGTACTTCAAGAGCTTAATATGCAATTGTAAGCAAAAAATCGATCAGTCTCAATCCATATGTTTTCTCAGGGAGTCTGAATTTACTGACCGTTGTGCCACAAACTCCTTCTTTGCCTACCCTAACGTTAAGGTCGCCAAGTACAAAACCGTAGCGGGGGTAGATCTCACAGAAGACATCTTTGGTCACATTGTCCTTCTCTTCCGTCATAGCGTGGTGGCGAGAATCGACGATATGTTGAAGAACTTCGTTTTGATGCGGATTGTGCCTAGATGTTCACCGGGGTAATCAGGACTTGGCGGCCACACATTGAATTAGCGCTCCTTTACAAGGGATTTACTATACCTACACCAGAAGGACCTACTCGTCTCAGTCCCTGTCTCGGCCATCGCTCTTCTTGAACGGCGGATTTTCGAACTCCCTGCTCTCTTCATGTCGTATTTATAGGCCAATATGTGTGTCATCTTAATAAGATTGAGCGAGCATATTCGTAATAACGGGCTTAAAAAGCCATAAAACGGATATTCAGCGTTTTGAATCGTCTAGCTGACTTTACTTCTTATAAATTGGTGATGGCAAGTAAAGTACCTTAAAGAAACTTATAAAACATGTAAAAAATAGAGTTAAATGAACCAACACAATCCCTATCTTCAACCAAAAGCTTTCCAAACTTGGGTTGACTTAATACCGTATTTATTGATCAATATGACAAATATCTTAGTATATGGTTTAATGCTGGAAATGTGGGAAATTGTTCTACGAATTACCCAAACTTTTATTTACTACAAATATCGATTTGTTGTTGTTGTCAAAAAAGTCTTGCGGTATTTTCGCTAGTTGGCGCTGAAAGTGCGTAGTTCTAGTTTTATTTAGTCTTTTAAGCCGTTCGTGAGTTATAGCGTCGCAAACATGGAGCAAAATAAAGCGAAAATACGGCATATTTTACAGTACTGCTACGATAAAGGCAAAAATGCATCTCAAGCCGCCAATAAAATTTGTGCAGTTTATGGACCCGATACAGTTTCCATTTTCACCGCACAACGATGGTTTCAACGTTTTTGTTCTGGAGTAGAGGTGGTCGAAGATGCGCCACGCTCCGGAAGGCCTGTCGTCGAAAATTACGATAAAATCGCTGAATTTGTCGAAAGAGAACGGCATAGTAGCAGCCGTAGCATCGGTCAAGAGCTGGGCATGAGTCATCAAACCGTTATAAACCATTTTAATAAATCATTCAATAAAAATACCGCAAGACTTTTTTGACAACCTAATATGTTCTGGTGTATACCAGAGTAATGACAAAAGCTTTTGCAGTCAGCCCAGAAATTTTTGGTCCGATATAACCTATGTACTGCTTTCCGACTTCTCACCTGTCTGCATAGCTTTCTTAAAAAGTATATGGTTTCGCACATAATGTGAATGTAATTGGTTTAAGCCTTGGTCCAAACTTGATATCCCAAATATAATCTATGCCGATCCTCTGGTTGACATTTTGCACATTGTCTTAACTTATTAAAAATAACCTGCTCGATTGAGTTTGTCAGATTTGTCTTATTTGAGGATAATTTTAATGTAATTTACGCTGTAGGGAAATTAAATATAGTTATAAAACCCATTTGCGATTTCGTTGTGCAATGTAGAATTTTGAGTTCGTTTGCAGCATATTTAAAGTAAAGTTTTGAAAAAACCTGAATATATTTCCCAGAGTTTGAACCTGGCAAGTTGCAGGAGTATAATATCTTTGGTTACACCCCAACTTCCTAACTTATTTTCATTACATATATCCCATAGATTGACCGATATTTTCGGTAAAAAGTCAACCAAAGCTTTTGGTCTGATTGGGATCATAGATCAAAGCGTGAAGCACTATTTACAATATACAAGTACAAATTGTTATTCCGATATTTTCTTTGGTACTTGATTTATTGAATTGATTTTTTTGATATTTTTGTTTTCATACGATATCACCCATTTCCTCATTATTTGTTAAATAGGTATTACGGAAATCTTGAGGAAAATGTTTTCAAAAATATTAGTTGATAGGCGGGAGTAATTTATTAAATACAAGTATGTGTATAAAATAAAATTTAATCATATAACGATTATAAAAATATATACGTATAACAAAAGTAGAAAAATTGCAAATTGTGAGAGTATTTAAGGTTCGGATAGCGCCCGATTTTAATCCTTCCTTAGTTGTTTTCATTTTGTTTATTTATAATTTTTTCGAATTAGTAATTCGGTTACTGTGAAAATATCGAACATTTGAAATTCCAAAATTACCCAAAGCCATAGGCTATACTTATATAACTTCTTCGCCTGTTGTGCAAATAATTGGATTTCGTTTATATATCCTACACAAACTAATGCATCAAAACTCTAGTTATATGAGATGTAATGGAATTTTTCCGTATATCCAATTTGTACTTTTTTTTGGTAATGGTTTCGTACGAAATTCAATATTCAGGTATAATCTGTGAAAATAGCTTTTAATTCTGGTTGCAAACTAATATTTCCTGAGTAGTTAAGATTTTAGTGAGGTGAGGTTTCAAATTGCTTGCAATCAATCCACTTGAGAAGATTGATCTTCCTCGTCAGTATTACTAATGATTTTTGTCAGAATCGTTTTTCTTTTGGTATTGAATTAAATTAAAAAAATCGGAACTTTTTAATAATTAATTTTGAGAAGATTCGTAAAAAAATGTGTTTCTTTGCAGTTAGTATTATTCTTCTTTGAACATTCATAAATATCCTTCTTAGTGAAACTTAAGATTAGTTTAAGTTGATTTTTTTGATATGTATTATTCAATTTAAGATCACCTAATTACCCTGCTTGTTAAAATTTCACACTTTGCGAATACTTTAATGTACAAAAACAAATATAACCTTAAATTCTTAAATAAAAAGATATTAATAAAAGAGTAAATAACTCTCACACAACAGAACATCCCGGTGAAATATCCAGCAACTTAAGAGAAAAGGGTTTCTCTACATTTTTATGCAACCGCTTTTGGAATACAAAATTTGAGGATAAAAAGGAAATCGGATATAAGAATAGATTTGATATGAGTAAAAAATTGCCTATAGATAAATTTGTAGCAAAATCTGCAGCTTTGTCGCTAATGGTGAAAACTGCATGTATAAATAAACAACCCCCATATTTTCAAGAGATGGTTAGTAAACATGATATGCAATCAAATAACTCACGAATTCAACAACAAAAACAACAGGAGTTTGAAATTCTACAACAGTTTGAAATACAACAGCCCTTATATGACTATCTATACGAACTTCAAAAATCAACGATTAATCAACAAAAAACTTGTGATACTCACTTCATGGAAAGAAGTCCTCATATTAGTGAAAATTCAAGTTTACGGGACGTAACGGTGACTGCACATACAAGTAGCGCTCACATATTGCCCTGTCCTCTCTGCGCAATTCCGCTAGAGCAAAGATATTTTCGGCAACATTTAGATGGACACTATCCACGAGATAGTTCAATTTGTCCGGTAATCGAATGCGGTCGCCGGTTTGCCCATCCAAATTCCGTTAGGAATCATATGCGTATTAAGCACACCCATCAGTGGGCTAAAATGAAAGTAATGCGCTCTTCTGCTGGACATATGCCTAGTGAACTGGATCTAAATAAGAAAAGTGAGACTTATACTGTACCATAAGTTTTTATTTTCTTCAATAACGTTTATTTATTTACAAATACATAATTTTAATTATATGATATTAATTGTATGTTTTTAACTCATTATTGTTGGCCATCTAGTTCAACAATTTGAACCGCTTCACACTAGACATTTTGCTAAAACAGGGTTTTCCAATAAGAGTGATATGATTTCTTAAAAAAACATATTAATTGTTATGAAAATTAAAATGTTTATGTTTAGTGTGGGGTACAATGGATACAATTAAGTTCTGAATATAAAATCACATTGACTTCTAAAGCTTGAAGAGAGTCTGGTTTATTGCTTAAACCCCATGATTTCAAATAACCCCACTAGGAGTAGTCTGTTGGTGTTAAATCACAACTTTTTAGGAGCCATAGTTGTTTGATTACTGCACGTGCTGTGTGGCACGTAGGCTCGTCTTGTTGGAACTAGATTGTCTTCTTCCAATTGCTGCTAAACAAAATGCGTTATCATCGAGCTATCCCTCTCTCCACTGATAGTAACGGTGTCACCAGCTTCATTTCGAAAGAAGTAAGTACCAATGATTCCAAAAAATATGCCAAACTGCCAATTTAGGAGAATGTTTTGGTTGCTTATGAATAAGTTCTGCATTTTCTTCGCACCAAAATAGAGACTTTTGTTTATTTGCCCCACCATAATTGCGACTATAAAATGGCAAAAGCGCATGAAAAGTTGCAATTGGAAAAGGATTATTTTGATAATAAAATTGAACAATTAGTAAACGTTGTTTTTGCGTATATCTTTCCATGATGAAATTGAATTACTGAATACCATAAAAAAATTGCAGATCATGGTATAGTAAAAATGGTTGACATTTAGAAATCATATCATTACTATTGAAAAGCTTATATTTCTCATATTTATCTTCAAATTCAATTCATTATATTAGAAAACTAATTTAGCCCATAACTGAAATTGGATATTGTGTTATCTAAAATAAATCTGTGTAAAACTTATGGTTCAATTATAAATAGTTCTGCATTAAGGAGATATTTGAGGATTACGGGTGAGTATACAAACACGAATAGCAAACACATATCAGTTTATTATTGTCATATCCATAAAATTCTAACATAATTCGGAGGAATACAAAATTTTTGGACTAAGCATGAAGTGTAGATTTAGTTTTTTCAAATCACTTAGTACAACGAAATCCATTCAAAATTAGCCGCTTTACTTTTGGCTTGCTAATGATAATTAATAGTTACCCCAAAAAAATTTAATTTGCGTAGATATTGATATTTACTGCTAATAGTACAATAACCCGATATAGGTAATTTATTGTATACATATACCTGTATTACACAATTTCTTAATGTAAATTAAGAAAAGTCAGTAGCTCTCAAAATTTTAATTTATTGAATTGGGAATATTATATAGACTTTTATGATTAATTTTACTACTCCTTCTCTGTTTAAACAAAAAAAAAAAATTGTTTTGTAAAAGGCAAACTATTTTTCATTTCATTTATTTGACTGTTAGACATCTATATTAAAAATAACTGTCATTATATGTGACCTGGTCTACGAAAAGGGGGCGTAGGTGTCAAAAAAAATCAATTTTCACTTTTTAGTTCACGTGAAAAAGCATCTCATCTTCCATCCGAATTAACTAAAAAGTGAAAATTGATTTTTTTGACACCTAAGCCCCCTTTTCGTAGACCAGGTCACATATATTGAAGTTTGAAGATATTATCTTTTTAATGTTGGATAACTTGTGATAACACTGCACAAACAAATCACTTGAGTGAATGGTAGCAGTTTGACCCCAATATCCTTTGACTACAACCCCAAAATCCTCCGTGTTAGGAAATTTTTACTATCATTTTTGGTTTTAGAAACCCAAAATTATGACCGCTTTCAATTATCCTAACTATCTAGAATTATTTTTGTTTGTTTGTTTTCCGATTGTAAGTGGTAAGATGCCATTTGTCTGAACAGTATAGTATTCAAATCTGGTAATCTTTTCATGCGAAATGCGGTTGTCTACGTTATTTTCGGGCCTTTATTCCATACTTTCTTTTTGTTTTTAGTAATGAAGAAATCTGTGATGATTATGAACTCTGAAATTCCAAGTATACTGTGTCTGGTTTGCGTTATAGCGGGCATTCACAGAGAAAGTGGGAAACTGTCTCCTTATTCCCTTCTATGTGTTGTCCAAATGACCAGTACCTGTTATGGTAGGTAGGTAGCCCTATTGTTTTTCGGGCTCAATTAGCACTGGCTGTTCGTAGACCTTTTATATCTGCTATCACGTTTCACCTTCTCTTTCCAGCCATTTTGAGGTTTCGACGAAGCTACTTATGTCCGATATGCTTTTAGTAGAAATCCATTCAACGTTTGGTGCTTGATAGATTCCAAGTGTTCTTAGTCGGATCTGTGATAGGGCTGGGCATTCACAGAGAAATTGGAAAATTATTTCCTTGTTCCTTGCTATTCCGCAGCCTCGGCAGTTATTGTTGCAGGGTATACCAATTTTGGACACATGTTCGCCAAATGGACAGTGCCCTGTTATGGTAGCTGTTACTCTGTAGATATTTTTCCTAGACCTATTTAATAAGTCGTTAGTTCTTTTCTTGCCATATGTTGCCCATAATTGTTTAGTTATAATACATTTTGTTATGTTTTTCCATCTGTTAATTGCAACTTGTTGAAATTGCCTATTGATCGATCCTAGTGGGCATGGTATTAGCTCCGTCTGGGATTCGTTGAGGAAAGCTCCTGCTGAAAATGTTCCTGTGGCCGGGAACCCAGATCAAGTCTAGGTGGAGCTTACCTTTTATTAAGCTTAGTGTATTCTTGCAATTGTGGACTATATGGAAATTTGTCATGGGCAAATACGAGGAGCGCCACCTGGCTATCTGTAAATATTGCTGCTTTACGTATAGTCTCTTGGTTTTCTAATAGAGCTTTGCAGGCCTTTTCTATGCGCAGTACTTCCGTTTGGAAGTATACGAGGTGTGTTTAAAAGGTATCGCGAATCGTAACTGACAGTTTTCTTCGATTGCAGGGGCGTGGTGCATCATGAATTCTTGCCACAGGGAAGAATGGTTAATAAGGAATATTACCTGCAAGTTGTGCGCAATTTGCCCGAAGCAATCCGCCAGAAACTAGCGGATTTGTGGAAGAACAAAAATTGGCTTTTGCACCACGATAACACCCCTGCTCACACACATCGTTGCTTGTGCGCGACTTTTTGGCCAAAAACAACGCACTAATGATGCCGTAGCCACCGCATTCCCTAGATCTGGCCCCCTGTGACTTTTTCTTGTTCCCTAAACTGAAGAGGCCCATGAAAGGACGACATTACGCTTATCTTGACGAGATAAAGACGGCATCGAAGGAGGAGCTGAAGAAGATAAAAAAAATAATTTTTTGAAATGATTCGAAGATTGGAAAAACCGTTGGAACAAGTGTATAATATCTCATGGGGATTACTTTGAAGGGGACGAAATAGATATTCATGATTAAATAAATAATTTTTGAAAAAACACAAAATTCGCAATACTTTTTGAACACACCTCGTACTAGCCGGGTTCGGTAGACGGATAGAGAGATAAATGTCCAGATCAATGAAAAATACCCCGTGCCTACTCCGCAGTCTATTTTGGGCCCGTCGGTATAGACTGAAATGGTATCTTCCTCCCCTTTTGAGCCTGTTCTCCATTATCGTCTAGAGGGTATCCTCACCAGGAAGTGTCTATTGAAATCCAGCATTGGGAGAATGTAGTCTGATTTATTACCGTTGAGCTTGTTTAGGATTCCACTGTGTACAAAGTTCTGCTGATTCCAACCACACTTTTTTTCTTATAGCTGAACATGCTGCTGTTGTGTAGATAGATAAAGATGTCCATATGTAAGTATAGGTCTTATGACAGACGTATACATCCACATGATTATACTAGGTTTAAGACCCCAACTCTTGCTGAAGATTCTCTTGCAAGTATAGTAGGCCATATATTTTTTATTCATTCTGTTTGCTATATTTATTTTCCGGGACAGTTTAGTGTTAATCTCCACCTCCAAGTACTTAGCTGTAGGGGATAGAGAGAGTGTTGTACCGTTTAGTATCGGAAGTTGAAACTGAGGGATTTTTGTTCTGCTTGTGAATAGCATCAATTTTGTTTTGTTCGGGTAAACACCTAGTCCATTGTTCTTAGCCCATAGGTTTAACCTCGCTGACTGTTGAAGGAAACATCCCTGATACCAAGAACACTATATCGTCTGCATATGCTACTGCTTTCACTCCTCCACCTTTTAATTGTAGTAGTATTTCGTTCAGCGCTATAACTCATAGAAGCGGGGGGAGGACCACTCCTTGAGGCGTCTCTCTACTTACATCACTGGTTTGTGTTGCAGCATCGATTCTATCCATCTGCACACAGTATCATCTATGCCACCATGCGACACAGAATTAATGATAGCACTTGCATCTATATTATTGAAGGCGCCCTCTATGTCTAGAAATGAAGCCTTGGTGTATTGTTTGTAGTGTAGTGGTTTTTCAATTACATTTATCACCTCGTGAAGGGCAGTTTCGGTTGATCGGCCCTCTATGTTGGGACTTTTATAACTTATCCGCCATGATTGTTTTATATGTATGTACTGCTGTTTAGCCTTTGATGGTGTTTTCATTAATCCATTAACTGATGACCATGCCCTTCTCGTTTATGAGGGTTGTCAGATTCCCTGTAGCACACTTCGAGTGCTGCAGGTTAATCTGTACACATCTTAGGTTATTGGACATCTCGGGTCGTCGACCTCTTCCGTGTCGTCTTCTTCATCGGCTTTGTCGCCTTGGAAGATTTTTAGCCGGATCTTGCGAATTCCAAAGCTGATTTTGCAATCAGTCTTATTAAGCCTCTTCCTCCTTGATCAGCTGCCACTCATCTAAACCAGATGCATCTCAGGAGTTTTTCGCCCTTTTCTTCTGGAGGGGGTATCCAAATGTGAGCACGAGGTCTCTTCGGGATATCCCTGGCGGGTGTAGACCTCAGTTGGAGTCATGCAAAGGCGTTGCTGATTTTAGCAGGGTCCGCGCACTTGATGACCCTGTAACCCCTAAGGGGTTCAGAGGAGTCAAACTTCGGTTAAAGGCCCACAGTATTGTCGAGTACAAAGCTTAGTACCATACTCGACAATATGACGTCGATCTCCACCCATCGTTCCTGTATTGTGCAAGGGGAGGATCTAGTATGGCCACTTGTAGGCTATCTCTGGCTACAACGCCGAAATGCCTTACCGTTGTTGAGCTGCTATATTCCCCTTCACTCCGCCTAGGTTTTTTGGGCAGAGTTCCTTGATTCATTTTGTGGAAAGTTCTCGGGTTTCTGCCCTCTTCCTGAGGTTCGGATTGCTTCCTTTTCAGGAAGCTTTTGTATTTCTCTTCTATATTTTTGAGCCGCTTTGTTTCTACCTTATCAACTGGGATACTGGCACCCGGACCTTTGATCTTTCCCAGTATGAGACTGCCCTCTGGTACCGGTTTTTCCTCAGCTGTTTCTGGGATTTCTTGCGTTTTTTTCTGTTGTCTCCTGTAGCAGCCAGTCCACTTTGGTTGGTGGCAGCTTTGGAGGTGCACGTTTCCAAACTTACAGTGAGCGTCAAAAATAAGTAAACAGCAGTGCTATCAATATTAAAGTGCTTATAACAACGCAGTCTATAATGCAACAATAAAAAGTTGTATTACAGAATTCAAGGTTATATTATAAGAGTTTAACTCAGTATAAATAATAAACAAAAATTAAACACAGCCAAAAATAAATCACTTAAATTAAAAATACTCTCGTTTTTTCGCGTCAAAAAAAAGTAAACAGAGTTCAGAAATGTTAAAATATATGTACATAAACTAAATTGATATACAGTCTAGTATTTTGTTTGCTTTCCTTTGGACTTCAGGACCTCAGTTAATCTTCTAGGCATAGATTCTGCAACATTTGTTGCAATTTCTGGGAAGATTTTGCTCCATTCTTCAATCATAACCTAATATCCTTACTTGAAATGTCCTCCTGCCTGATTTTTCGATCAAGGCGCTCCCACAGATTCTCGATAGGATTATTGTCTGAGGCCTGTGGAGGGTTATCCAGAGTTTTGGTGTTCGATATAACAGCCACTCACTACCAATTTTGGTTTTGTGTATAGGATCGTTGTCCTGTTGAAAGATCCAGTTTCCGGATAGTCCTAATTTTTCAATGCTTTGAGAAACTTTATTTTTTAAAATGTTGAAATAAACCAATTTGTTAATCGTGGACTCAATAAAAACCAAATTCCCAACACCAGATGCTGTCTTAGCCCCAGACCTCCTCCACCGTGCTTTACGGTGTTGGTAAACACTTATCATTAAAGGCTTTATTTTTGGATCGCTAAATTTTGGGAGGCTTTTTTGATTTAAATATTTCGAATTTGCTTTCGTCCGTATAAAAAATGTTTTCCCAGAAGTTTTCAGCCTGATTTGTATACTTTTTTGCAAACTCCAAGTTCATCTGTTGATTCGCCTTTAATATATAGGGCATTTGGCGTAGTACTCGTCCATGCAAACCGCTTTTGTGCAATGTTCTCCTGATTGTACTGGCACTTACTGGTTTTACCCGATGTCTCCGCTATATCTTTTGATATTTAAACAGCGTTTGAAGCTGGATTTGTTTTTACTTCCCGTACTATTTATCGCGCTTCAGTGTCAATAAGGCGCTTTGGTCGGCCCGGTCGAGACAAATTTTCAACATTCTGATGTTTACCATGTTTATCAATAATTTTTTTTATTGTGCAATAGTATCTCCAACTATTTCTCTGACTTCGTGCAAAGATTTACCTTTTTATGCAAATCTAATATGATTTTTAACCGTTTCAGTGGTTGTTCGCTTACCCATTACAAATTTTGAATTTTAGAGACTTAACCTCAAAAAAAAAACACCATGATGACATTAAAAACATATGTTTTACTACACTCACTCTCTTGAATAGAAACGGTTTCCAAAGGATATTTGGCGCTTTTCCAAAATAAGTATTAAAAACAAACAACGGTTGTTGCCACTATTTACTTTTTTTTGACGCGAAAAACGAGAGTATTTTTAGTTTAAGTGAATTATTTTTGGCTGTGTTTAGTTTTTGTTTATTATTAATATTAAGTTGAACTCTTATAATATAAGCCTTGAATTCTATAATAAAACTTTTATTATTGTATTAAAAACTATCTTGTAATAAACACTTTAATATTGATAGATATTGCCAATATACTTTGGCTGGTATGTTCGGTTGTATTCTTTCTCGTCTCCTGGTTGGAGGCGAGTAATTTGTCCTCATCGGATTCCGTTATAGAATACATATGTATATGTCAAATCAGTTCCTTTAATCGTCGCTATTGTCGTCAAATTGGTTGTTGTTGTTAAGTTATTTTTGTTCATGTTTGGTTCCACGAGTAAGTTGGAAAGGGTTGGTCACTCGTTCGCAGAGCTGGTATGCATAGACAAGGCATTTAATACCTCCGACCTCGACCGGACATCGGAGGGGTCCGTTCGCGATTAGCTTTTCATTAACGCCTGCTGACCATTCAGCCAACAGCACGTCAATTACATTGTGCAATTTTTGACTTTGCTGAAATTAATTAGTGGGACCGACAAAAGCAGCAGTGCTGCCTGGCTATCAGTGTATACAGGATATCCTACTCCATAAACGGCTATTGAAATCTAACCTTGAGGGAATATAGTCTGACTTACATATGCTTAGCTGGGCAGTGCACGTCTTACTTGACTCTAGAATTTTGAATTCGATTTTATTGTTTTTCATATATTTAAAGTTTAGACCCAAAATTTTTGTTTTTAATTAAAAAAAAATTCAGGAATTTCAAAAAAAAGCGTAAAAAATGATTTTTATTTTCAGGCAGTCCCCATTTTTCAAAAAAATTTAATATAGAAATTGCGGGAATTCCGTAGATTTGTAATTTGGCTATTCGTCAAGAAGTCGTAAATGGTTTTCCTAAACTTTTTAAGCCATAATTCAATAACTACCTTAACTCACTACTCACTGAAGCACCGTAAGCCTTGGAACAATTTAGAAACGATAGCGATTTTTTTTAAACTAATCTTCTCCGATGAGGTTGGCTTGCATTTGAGCGGTACGGTAAATAAACAAAACTGTCAATTACAATGGCTGAAGGATTTTTTTTGTTTTAATTTAACCATATTTATAAATATAAAGTACAAATATTTCCATTTATAAATTGTTCTAGTTGTCATCACAACAGAAATATGAAATCACAGTGATTTAAAAATATCAGTCACTTAAAACACAGATGTTGAAAAATCGCTCATTACTACAAGAAACTATAATCCCGAAAAAGTACAAATTCCGAATTACAGGAAAAGCCGCGTTAACGTGCCAGTCGCTCATTCTTTTTGCAATGTGGCGCCAAATGTACATAGATTCCAAGTGAAGCCAGGTCCTTCCACACCTAGTTCCTCCAGCGGAGGGGAGGTCTTCCTCTTCCTCTGCTTCTCCCGGCGAGTACTGCGTCGAATAGTTTCAAGCTGGAGTGTTTTCGTCCATTCGTACGACATGGAATGTCAATGCCGTCGTATATCTCATACAACTCATCGTTCCATCGAATGCGATATTCGCCGTGACCGACGCGCAAGGGACCATAAATCTTTCGCAGAACCTTTCTCTCGAAAACTCTTAAGGCCAAGTCATCAGGTGTTGGCATCGTCCATGCCCATGCACCATAGAGATTAACTTGTAGAGGGGTCAAACCTCGTCAAGTGGTCAAGTCATAAACTACTTGGGATAAATCGATGAAATTTGTGAAGTGAAAGAAAAATGGTCGTGCTACATTATAAAAATTTTTTCACGATTCATTTGTTTAAATAATTATATTTACATAATTTTTTGTTAAACAATTGAAATTTTTTAAGTGTTCTTCACGCTAATATAAATTGAAATGTATGTGACACAACGTGCAAAATATTCACTTTTAATAATCTGCAAAAAAAATTTTATTCATTCATACCATTCCAAAGATATTGAATTTTTTGTCCATCTACCTCTCTTAACCCCTTGACGTATCAATTAGCGAAATGATATTCGCTTCCAACTGTTCGCACATAACTTGCACAAAACAAACAAGTTTTAATGCCTACGAACTGTCGCAAAACGAAACGAGTTTTATTTATTTTTAATAATTAAAAAAAAAATATGGATAGTTACAGAACTGATCTGCAGTAGATAATGCACTCAACTGTAACAAGGTTTTTGCCGATAATAACGATAAAATTTCAACGCTCCTTTCATCAAATGTACACTTCTATACACCATGAGTCAGACTCGTGATAATAATGTTAGGCACAGAAATTGTACCACGAGTCAGACTCGCGATAATCATGTTAGGTACAAAAATTGTACCACGAGCCAGACTCGTGGAAATACGTCAAGGGGTTAAAACGTATGGCACAACCTTCGTTGCGCAGTGCTCTCGCAAGCGCTTATGCCTTTCTTGCGGCACAGATGTCGGATTTTACAATTTTAACATGCTCTAAATTTTAACTTTCAATAACTTTAACAAAAAAATAATTTTAATGAAATAGTTATATCACAGGGTATGCGTCTGGCCCCTCCTAATGAACTGCTAATTTTCAAAATCGGTGAATTTTCGAAATTTTCATGGACCACTTGACGTGGTTTGACCCCTAGTTTGGTTTTTGTTCGTCGATAGAGAAGACTTAACTTCTCAATTGCCTACTTAGTCCGAAGTAGTACCTGTTTCCAAGAATTGCTCTGTGTTGGATTTCGAGGCTGACCTTGCTGTTGCTGCTAATATATCTTATCTACGACTTCGAAGTTATGACTGTCAGCAGTCACATGGGAACCTAATCGCGAATGCGACGACAGTTTGTTTGATGACAGGAGATATTTCGTCTTGCCCTCAATCACTGCCATACTCATTTGATTGGCTTCCTTATCTAGTCTGGAGAAAGCAGGGTGTTGAGTCCAACGATATCAATATCAGCGGATACTCCAGCAGCTGTACACTTTTATTGAAGATCGTACCTACTCTATTTAGTTCTACGACTCGAATTATTTTCTCCAGCAGCAGATTGAAGAACGCACGATAGGTAGTCGCCCTGTCTGAAACCTTGTGTGGTATCGAACGGCTCGGAGAGGTCCTTTCCGATCCTGACGGAACTTTTGGTGTTGCTCAACGTCAATTTACATAGGGGATACCAAATTCAGACATCGCGGCATAGGGGCAACTCCTTTTCATGCAGTCAAATGTAGCTTTGAAATCGAAGAATAGGTAGTGTGTGGCTATTCTCTTCTCACGGGGCTTTTCCCAGATTTTGCGCATTGAGAATGTCTGATCAGTTGTCGATTTTCCAGGCCTAAATCCACACTGATAAGGTCCAAACAGTTTGTTGATGGTGGGATTTAACATTTCACACAATATGCTAAATAGAACCTTATAAGGGATGTTGAAGACGGTGGTTGGCGTAGATTATGGGGTCCTCGGTTTTGTGGATTGGTCAGAGCACACTTAAATTCTAATCGTCGGGCATGCTTTCGTCCGACCATATTCTGTAAAGAAGCTGATGCAATCCATCTGCCCTTGCCGCTTTTTTTCTTCAGGCGGGTATTTGCTATTCAATGAAGCGTCTGCTCCATCGTCATCGATTGGGGACTTGTTCATTCAGCAGTTTGAAGAAGTTGTCCCTCAATAATTTTAGTATGCTTTGAACATCAGTCACTAGATCACCTCTGAGGGCTATATAAGAGTATGCTCCGGCCTTGAAACCTTCTGTTAGTCGCCGAATCTTTTCGTAGAACTTAATCCTGTCGGCAAGCTCATTAAGTTCTTCGTACTCTCGCATTTCGGCCTCTCTCCTGGAGTTTTCTGCAAATGCGTCTCCTACTCGTCTCAGGCCTGGTCTCGCACTTCTTGAACGGAGATAATGTCAGCCTTAATTTTTACGAGGACATCAACCAGCTGGGTAGTGGCACCTTCCCAAGTAAGGAACCAGACATTCCAAGTACATGCTCTCAAATCGTAATCTTGAAAACGTTTGCCATGGTCGCCATCAAAAGGGTTGTCTCTCGATCACAACGATCAATTGTGGCATTTACGGCACAATATAAGCCAAACTGCTAACAAATCAATCAAATTTTTAAATTACGGGTATGGGAAAAATAATAGTTCCAACCCCAAATAAAAATTGTCTCATTACCCTATATTGCTTAGTTTTAGGTGATATAAGCAACCGCTAGATGAACAAAACTATTACACTCTGTAGCAAGACGTTGCAAGAATAGAAAAATATTGCTAAAAAATTCAACATTTATTATACGATGGAATAACAATCAGACTTTCAATATTAGCGACTCATATTCACTTTCATTAATTTAGCTTAGTTTTATTACTTTATTTTAAGAAAACTTGTCTATTTAGTTTCATTAAATTTTCGCACATTTTGAAAAACATGAAATGTTTAATTACAGATTGAAAGGCAGAAATCAGTTCATGGGGACTATTGGGGAAGAAAAAGAGAGGGGTTGATTGTAATGATTTTGACATTGCTCAGTTATGTTATATTATGTATATAAATAATATTCAATCACCGATATATTCGGCATAAGACTTGTGAGAATAACGAAAACTAAGTATGATATGAAGTATATGGGAGTCGGGTAGTATTAACTTGATTTTGTCAATTTTTGCATAGCTACCGCTTACGTGATTATAGCCGAGGCGTGGCGCCAATAGAAAAATCCAAGTGAAGCCAGGTCCTTCTTCACCTGGACTTTCCAACGGAGTGGAGGGTTTTCTCGAAAACTCGTAACGTCGACTCTTCAGTTGTTGACATTGTCCATGCCTATGCACCATTTAGCAGGGCGGGAATAATGAGTGACTTATAAAGTTTGGTTTTTGTTCGTCGAGAGAGGACTCTAGTTCTCAATTGCTTACTTAGTCCAAAGTAGCCCCTGTTGGCAAGAATTATTCTGCGTTGCATTTCGTGGCTGACATTGTTGTTGCTGTTAATACTGGTTTCTATCTACGACTTGGAACGTCTGCTCCATCGTCATGCATTGGGAAATCGGGTTCGCCTTCTCCTTTCGTTATGCTATGACAGCCATTTAGAAGGATGAAGAAGTGTTCCCTCCATAATTATAGTATGCTCTAGTCATCGGTCGTTAAATCAATTTTGGGAGTTCTACAAGAGTATGCTCCCGTCTTGAAAGCTTTTGTTAGTCGCCGTATCTTTTTGTAGAGTTTTCGAGCATTCCCACTTCAACTCGCGGTATCTATCCCATACCGCACGTGTTGTGGTCGATCGTACCGTTGCGAGGCAGGCAGTCTGCTTTTTCTCCGCTGCGACACGGCACCCCTCACTGCACTATTTATTCTTTTGTCTTTTCTAAAAACCAAACGTTTCGTTTGAAGCTGTACATAAGGAGCTTGAAATTCTGTCCCACAGTTCCCTTATAACGAGTTGCTGCTGAGTGCTCTTAGAGGGCAGAAGTGCAAGTCGAGTAGAAAATCGTTCGGCTATGTGTTGTGATTGCAGCTTCTGAATTTACCGACTGTTGTGCCAAAGATACTTTCCTTTCCCACCCTGGTGTTAAAGTCGACAAGCACGATTTTGACATCGTGGCGAGGACAGCTCTCATAGGAGCTCTCTAAGCGCTCATAGAAGGCATCGTCGGAGCGTGGGCGCAAATCAGCGAATGTTGAAGAACTGCGCTTTGATGCGTGGTGTGTGGCTAGAGATCCATCCACCGTGGTGAATGACAGTATTCGGCACTTCAACTTCATCAATTTCCCAATAAATTAGCACGTGTTTAAGATGAAAAGCCGCATTAATAATATTGTTAATTTTTATTATACTTGGAGGAAGCTGTTTTAGAACCTCGGCAGGAATCAGGTCGTAACCGGGATTTTTTTTTTTGTTTTTCAGATTTTTGATTTCCTCACTTAGCTCATTGCTTGTGCAACTTGAGATTTCTCCGCTTTCTTGACTAGAAACAATAAAATAATCTACGTGTGCTTCATATGGGGAGACTATTTTGGCTAAATAATCCGAAAATACTTCCGCTTTTTTTTAATCTTCAAAGGCCCAACTATCAGCACCTATTTTAATGGGACATACTTGAGTTTCTGGTGTTTGCAATCTTTTACAGTTTTTCCAAAGAGAGCAGAGTCGGAATTTCTTCCATTGGTTAGGCACCTAAGATATTTTTATTTCAATATTAAATCTATTGATTTTCTTATTAAGATCTTTAGAAACTTTATTTAAAATAGATTTATCAACTGGGCAACGAGTTTGATGCCATTTCCGTCGAAGTTGTCTCTTTAATTTAATAATTTCTCTTATCTCATTGGGATTGTTGTATAGTGTAACGTGTAAACTTTCATATTCCAACTGGTCTGTAATTAATTATACAAGGCCGCTGTTTTGTCTTTAAAGATGACGGTTTCATTATACGAGTAAGCTAATTAGATTGGAGAATGAAAGAACTTCCGGGATATTTTGCCGACAATGGTGACATTGCGTTCCCGCAGCGGTAGGCGGGGTTTGTATGTCCATAACGATCTTATTAATTTGTGGTTACGTTAAGTAAAAGAAACTGCCTTACAACTGCTTAACCGAACGTTAACCGTAATGTAGTGTCCCTAGCCACCTACAACTCTGCATAGACAGCTGGTTTGCCGTGGGACGGAAACAGCTGATAACCACTTTATTTGTGCGGAGGACAATTCTTCGCGCGAAAATTAATTGAGTGTTGTTTAAAATTTCTAAATGTTTATGTGATAAATTAATGATGGTTTTTAGATATTAATGTAAATAATTTCGGTTAAATTGATATGCCGCGTGGTGTCAGCGATATAAAAGCCTCAGGTGAATCTGCCTGCGAATTTTCAAAGCCTGGATTGCACGTACATTCTTTTTTTTTTTTATATTAACTTTCCTATTATTTATTGAATCTACCCTACTTAAGAGCCTAACAATAATTTTTCGAATCTTAAACTACTCACTTAATTTACACCCTACATGGGTGATTATTTTTTTAAACTGGGCCTAAAATATATCACGTCTGGGCTGGTAAGTCGTTTCTACGTAATCTTGAGCTCCTGTTCACACGCAATAGCGATCTTGCTAGTTGGTTTGGGTGAACCGAAAGTTTCAATGCATACTTCGCGCTTCGTTGCTCTATTTCAGTTCGTACGTCTGGAATTCTTAAGTCGCGTTGGATGTTCTCATTTCGGATATACCACGGTGCTCCGGTGATTGTACGAAGAATTTTTGATTGCGCACGACGAAGAATTTCGATGTTGCTGCTACTCGCGTTGCCCCACAGCTCACACCCATAGGTCCAGATTGGTTTTAAAACAGTGTTGTATATAATGATTTTATACTCCAGACTCAGGGCTGAGCGAGAGTTAATAAGCCAATGCAAAGAACGTGCCTTTAACTTAAGGTAAGTCCTTTTAGCCTCTATGTGGTTTCGCCAAGTAAGTCGCCTATCCAGATGGACCCCTAGGTAAGTAACATGATTGCTTTGTGGTATTTGTACGTTGTTCAGTGTCAAAGGCGAACAGCTGATCTTGTTTAGGGTAAATGTAACGTGCTTACATTTTTGCTCGTTAACCTTTATCCTCCAGTTTGCGAGCCAGTTGGCCACAGCTACGATATGATTTCCTAGCAGCGCATTTGCATGAATTGGGCACTTGGAGCGGCTGATTATTGCAGTGTCATCGGCAAAAGTAGACATAGTCAAGCGGTCGCTTACTGGGATATCTGAAGTGTATAAAACATATAGCATTGGGCCAAGAACACTGCCTTGTGGTACACCAGCTTCAATCGTTTGGGCTTCAGATGTAGTGGTGTTACATCGAACTACAAAATTTCGATCATAAAGGTAGGACTTAAACAGTTCGTGGGTGTTTTGCGGGAGTAGCGTTTTTATTTTGTACATAAGACCATCTAACCATACTCGATCAAAAGCCTGCGCGACATCAAGAAATATTGCAGAACAATATTCCCGTTTTTCAAAAGCTGTTCGAATTTCAGATGTGATCCTATGTACTTGCTCGATCGTTCCATGCTTTTCCCTGAAGCCAAATTGGTGAGATGGTATTATGTTGTCGGTTTCAAGATGTGGCTTAATGCGGAGCATAAGAAGTCTTTCAAATAATTTCGACATGCACGATAACAAGCTGATGGGCCTATAGGAGGATGGCTGAGTTTTGTCCTTTCCAGGCTTAGGTATCATCACTATAGTTGACTTTTTCCATTGTTGAGGAAAGTGAACTTGTTTTGTGATTGCATTGAAAAACATACAGATACAGATTATAGCACAATTTCGTAGCTCAATAATCATTTTTGGAGTAATTAAGTCGTGCCCAGGAGCTTTTCTTGGATTTAATTTCTCCATAATTATTTTTGATATCTCTTCAGGTACGAATTTCACTGGCTCAGATTCCATCAAATAGGGTACGGTTGGAAGTGTAAAGTCATTAGCTTCTGGGTTTGGCTGGAAGACATTTTTTAGATGAGCAGCGAAAGTTGCTGACTTTTCTGCATCACTCCGAGCCCATTTGCCATTATTGTCACGTATTGGCATTTCACACTCTATTGGCGCACTTAGAGTTTGATGCGCTTTCCACAATGGGTGCTTTGTACTAGTCGGTGACAGCTTTTGAATATACTGGTACTGCGCACGCTGTTCCTCACTTCTGAGGGCTCTCGTCAGTGCATGTGTGGCCGCTTTCAACAGTTGTTTTGAGGCTGGTGATCTATGAACCTGCCACTCCCTTCGTAGGCGTCGTTTTTGTAATACTAGTATTTCAATTTCCCTATTAGTTAAGCTATGCTTTTTGTTTTCCAGGTAACCTTTTTGAGGAGTTGAAATTTTGGCGGCTGTTATAATGGTTGATTCGAATGCTGCGATGGTATTTTCAATATCGACCGGTGTATCTAACTTTGGTTCGAGTTCTATGTGTGTGCTGATGTATTTTTTGTACTTTAACCAGTTTGTAGCTTTTGACGTGAGCATATAAGGTAGCTCTTTATAGTGTGACTGATGCCGCAAAGTGAAGAGAACTGGTGAGTGGTCTGATGAGAGGTCTGCTCTTGTTTCTGCAGTAAGAAGGCTGTGAGGAATTTTCCTAGTTACTGCGAAGTCAATTAAATCTGGCAGCTTATTCGGGTCTGTCGGCCAATATGTAGGCTTTCCAGGAGATTCGTAATCCAGTTTGTTTCTTTTACATATAAGGGCGTTATATAATTGCTTGCCTTTAGGATTACATAACCGGGAACCACAGTGAGGGTGTTTCGCGTTATAATCACCTGCAGCAAGAAAGCACTCTCCCAGCGAGCTGAAGAAATCTATAAATTGCTTTTCTGTAATCGGGAAACGTGGGGGACAATAAACGGCGGACAAAGTAATATCACCTTGCTTTGTCTGCACGCATATTGATGTTGCTTGCAGATAATTTTCAGCAGTTCCAGTTAAAGAATGGTGTTTAATGCGACTTCTGATTAAGATACCAGTTCCACCATGCGCCTTTCCATCTGGATGATTCGTACAATAGAAGGTATATCCCGATACATTAAAGTTGTATTTATTGGTTAGGTGAGTTTCTGCAAGAAGCATTATATCTATTTCCTTGTCGTTGAGAAATTTTGCCAGCTCCAGTTTATGGCGAGGTATACCATTTGCATTCCATAAAACAATTTTAAGCGAGCTCATTATTTTGAACTTTGGTTAGCAAGCAGTTGCAGCAATGTGTTTTGATTTCGCATGAGTTCTTGCATTGTGTTCTGCATGAATGTTATGAAGTTCATCATGCTATTTTGCATTGACGCTATCATTGCTTCGATATTCGATTGACTACCAGATTGAACGTGGGGCTGCTGTTCTTGCGGCTCAATAAGACTCGCTGTTGCTGTAGTTATGGGTTTTCCTAGGCCTGATTTTAGGACGTTTGCAAACGATACGCCCGTGACGGTTTTTGATGGAGCTGTCAGCGGATTCATATTGGAGGATAAAACGTTCGGTACATTATGATTGCGTTCGGAGACTACGCGTGACCATACTCTTGGCAATTGGTGCATTGTACAGGGACGTTTTTTTTATGCGGTTCCTCCACCGTGATCCTACGATGTAGCAAATATTGTAGTTTGTAAATGGGATGCACACAATTTTTTCCAAGTTGTTTGTTTTCTGGTTCTAACTCAACTTTGAACATAGGCTGTGGGATTTTCTTTTTATTAAAAATATTTGCAACATTTTTGGGGTTAAAACCGTGATCCTTAAGTGCTTCGGGAATTTCCAGGGGGTTCTACACTTGGCTCAATACCTTTAATAACAACTTGCAGGCCTCTCGCACTTTTAAGTTGACAAGTGTAGAATTTAATCTTTTTCTCATTTAGGTATTTTGACAATGTACGAAAGTTATGTTCGGAGTATATTTGCACTTTCGTTTCTCGAATATTTCCCTTCGACAGTGGAACTATATGAAAGTTATTATTGCCGATAAGTTCAGTAAATATTTTAACGAGAGCGCCATAGTTTTCCTCTCTTACGTATATTGGCGGAGGTTTGGTGACTTTTGCAGGACTTTCAGGAGTTTTGTTACTCTCACCGTCAACGTTGTCACTTAAAAGCGCAAATCGATTTGTGCTTAATGGCTCAGATGCATTTCCTCGGCTTATTTTTTGCTTAGCGTTTGTTGAATTTTGCGGACTAAGCTTACGCTTAATGGTAATGTACCGATCCATTCCGGTTTGTATAGCCACTTTTTTAGGTGTTTGGGTTTTCTTATCTTGCGCTTTGTTGCCGGAGTCAGAGCATGCACCGCCCTCAACTTGTAGAACATCAGCCATAACGAGCTCTGGCGTTGGAATCGTTGACATTGAACAAGATCGGACTTTTAAATTTGGAGGGGGTTGAAGCGTGGACGATGAGTTTGATTTTGCGCTTTCACTGTCACTCTGAGACCTGATCGAAAAGTATGCATTGTTGCGCTGGACGGAGAGCCGGCGTGCATCTTGTTCGCGTTGTCTCTGGGCACGGATATCGCTTTGGCTCATGATCATTGAATCATTTATTTTTTTTTTTTTATAGTTATTATTTATTTATTTATTATTATTATTTTTTATATATATATATATTTTTAATATTTTTAGTTATTTATTTTTATTTATTTTTTATTTATTTTTTTATTTTATTTATTTATTTATTTTTTTTTTTTAAGATACACGTAAGTGTTTCTTTATGTTTAACGTTTAACGTTCTCAGGTTACGTTAAGTTATATGAACTGCCTTATCAACTGCTTTACCGACTGTGGGTGTAGAAATGATCCTGACCACTTACAACTCTGCGTAGACAGATGATTTGCCGTGTGACAGAAACAGCTGATAAGCACTTCAGATATGCGAAGGAGAATTTTTCCGCAAAAATTAATTGAGTGTTTTTTTTTTTTTTTTTTTTTGTTTTATAATTCTAAGATTTTACAATCAAATATTTATGGATTCCAAACACCAATGCACCAAGCAAATTGTTGTGCGCGAGGTGCCAACGATGATGAGGATCTCCAGCGACTCTGCCTGTAAGCTTTCACAGCCTGGAATTCACGTAAGTTAACACAAATTGAGGAGCACACTCGATTGTTGACCGTGCACTTAGACCTTCGCACGTAAATTAAAATGAATTGAATGAAATTAACACACTTGGCAGTTGACCGTACACTTTGACACATTTGATCCCAAATAAATGCAGTTTTATATTCAGTTAGAACTGCTCGGTAGGAGTTGCAATTTTTTGACGCTCTAGTCGACCTCACTAATACAGAGTTGAAACTGTACTACCACAAAAAGTTGAAGTTTGACAACACTTTAAGCTTGGTATTCAGTTCTCAAGAACTTCATATAAAAACGCTTAAGAAACGGACATGAAACTTTCCTGCGATAAATTTACTTGTGCTTGTATGCAGCTCTAAAGTAATCGAGTACTAATTTTTAATACTTTTTTTCAATAAAATGCGAATATGGCAAACCTGATTTTGAGAAGAAACATCAAATCAACAATTGTTTCTTGAAGGAAATTCAAAGTAATCATTAAATTCATCCTAAATTAGTTAAAGTCATTATTATGAAGTATATTTCATTTTGAAATAATGTATAAAACTTATCAATCATCGACAGCATTCCTTAATTCGCAAGGAAAAGATTTATGTTACTACACACATACATACATACATACATACATATTACGCACAAAGTTTATTTTCTTTGTTTATTCTATCTTGCTCTTATTATGTGGATCATTCACAATGCGTAACCAGCTGTCAAAACTACTTGAAGAAATAATGTAATTTTTTTCTTGAGCAATTACTTGAGAGCTGGATACGAACCTTTATCCGAAATTTTTCTGACGAGGGGAATGAATATCGATATTCAAAACATCAAGAAAAACTCAGTTGCATTGAAACTAAGCTCTCCAGTAGCAGGAAGTGTTAACAACAACGGTATTGCCTTAAATTAATAACGAAATATATTAATCGTTTGAACAAATATAATTTAAAACGTGCAGTAGTGTGGCTTTATGAGCAGTTTTTCTGCCAATAGTTTGTACTTCGTTGCGTAAATCTGCTGCATCTATATCCGTCAATCCACCGTGAGTTAAAGGCATTTCTTTTTTTTTACAATGTTCTAAAATGGCTTTGTGTGTACTCATTTTCATCTGATCTGTATTAATAAAAAATCCAGAAGTTTTAGTTACTTGTTTCAACTGATCGAAAATTTCATAGACGGAAAAGAATGCAGTATCAGTAATGGAAAAATACTGAACTAATTTTAAAGTTTTGCTTAGCATTGCGAATTGGCTCTTTCTCCCTTATAATTTAACTATATGTAAATGCCTGAAGGAAACGTTTCTGTAGAGTTTGGTTGGCATAGCTATAGTAGTTTCCGAGATATGTACAAAAAACTTTTAAGGGGGCGGGGCCACGCCCACTTTTCCAAAAAAATTACCTCAAAATATGCCCCTTCCTAATGCAATCCTTTGTACCAAATTTCACTTTAATATCTTTATTTATGGCTTAGTTATGACACCTTATAGGTTTTCGGTTTCCGCCATTTTGTGGCAGTGGGGCGATTTTGCCCATCTTCGAACTTAACCTTCTTATGGAGCCAAGAAATACGTGTTCCAAGTTTCATCATGATATCTCAATTTTTACTCAAGTTACAGCTTGCACGGACGGACGGACGGACAGACAGACATCCGGATTTCAACTCTACTCGTCACCCTGATCACTTTGGTATATATAACCCTATATCTGACTCATTTAGTTTTAGGACTTACAAACAACCGTTATGTGAACAAAACTATAATACTCTCTTTAGCAACTTTGTTGCGAGAGTATAAAAATCAAAATCCGGAACACACTGTATATATTACTTTGTAACCGAGCTGTTACAAAAACACAAAGCGTGCCACTAGATTACGAGCGGCAAGGTTCTTTCGTTTTTCCTTGTCGTCCTCTCGCCTACGTAAAAGTGCCCTTATGTCGTTAAGTAAAAGTGCTTGAAAATATGTTCTCACGTAAAATTGAGCAATTTTAAAATTAATGCAATCAATACGTCCTCTCTTCTCCTTCCTAATATAGCTTATATGATTTCCGACTTTCTACTTGTTTTTAAATCCGTAAATGTGTGATATTTCAATGAAAGTGTACCCGTTTTCTTAAAAATTACGTGCTTATTCGCTGAATATGATCTTGGTCTAATCATTATATCGCTAATCCTCTGGTTGACATCTTCCACAATAATTCAATACTTTAAATTTAGCCTATTTTTTTGAGTTTATATCACTTATTTCTATTAAGTATAATTTGAATGTAATTTTCATTGAGTAGTTACTAGTAATAAAAACAGGTGTATATAAATTATTAAAATACTAAATATGATAATAATCTATGCATGATTTCTTCGAATAATAAATGTTGAATTCTTTCGCAACATTTTAAGCTAATATTGGAAAGTACATATTTCGCCAGTTTTGATCCTTGCATGTAGCAAGAATATAAAATATTTGGTTACAATTGAACTTAGTCTTTCATTACTTTTTTTAAATGTGTTTTAAATGAAAATTATTTAAAAAATACCTAGCAGGTAGCAATTTCTTTTCGTCATCTACTTTTATATTCGGCCTCGAAACCTACACATACAAAAATCAACTAAGTTTTAGCTCAAGAAAGTTATAAAATACTTTTATAACTTACTATTTTCCAAAAAATTATCGCTATTTGACGCCAAATCCTTTAAAACTGAAGTGTTCTCTTCCATCTGCACAACGTGACCTACTCGCGCAAATGATCATACATTTTTCGCAAAATCTTTCTGTCGATCACTTCAAAGCCAACTCAATATGTGATGACATTCTCCATGCCTCCACACCACATAGCAGGGTGGGAATGACCAGGGACTTGTAGAGCTTGGCGTTTGTTCGTCGATAAGGATTTTATTTTCAATCGCCTACGCAGTCCAAAGTAGCACCTGTTGACAAGAGTGATTCTGCCTTGGATTTCAAGGCTGGTATTGTTGTTGGTGTTGATGCTGGATGAACGTAATTATATACGACTTCAAAGTTATGATTGTCAACAGTGTCGTGAATGCAATCTCTGTTTGTTTGATGACAGGAGATATTTCCTCTTGTTCTCGTTCACAACAAGACCCACTATGCTCTATAAGACCTTATGATATTAAGAAGGCTTATCCCACTGATATTGGGCAGAGCATAATTAGGCTCTAATCATCAGGCATACTTTCTTGTACCAAGAAGCTGATGCATGCTCCTTATAAGTTTCGTTATCGTGTTTTCGTATGCAGCTGTACGTAATGAGCTTGAAATGCCATCTCACTTTCCCTTAGGGTACCCGCAGAGTGGACGCTTAAAGCCGAGCCGAGCGGAAATTCATGTGTTGCGTAAATGGGAAAATGCGCTCGGCTCGGCTTCAAGCGTCCACTCTGCGGGCACCCTTATACAAAGCTGCTGATGAATGCTCCCAGGGAGCAGGAATTGCAGCTTCTCGTGTGTATTGATTGCTTTTTTTGCTCCAAGTCAAATTAATGGCGCTCAGAACGGTTTCAACACTTGCGTGAACTTCTACACATTGCTCCATCCTCCTGGTTCATACTTTCATATCATTTAACCGTTACTCCTGCAAAATTTTGTAGCAGCTTTTTAGTTTGCCTAAAACTAATCGAGATAGATATGGAGTAATATATGCAAAATATAAATGGTCCATACATCCGGGCCTGCTGTAACTGGAGTTGAGGGTAATAGTTTTAATTTACATATTTCCTAAACCATAAAAACTATAATAACCAAATTAACACAGCACAAATACTATAAGAACTGCTAAATGAAAATGGATGAAATCAGAGGGTAACCCCGCTCAGTCCCAACATAGCAGTTCTGTCAAAAATTACTAAAAGCGCGGTAAATCATTAATTAAATACGCCAGGTACATTAAATTTTACCCCCGGGATGGTATAATTGGTCTTTAAAGAGCCAGCGTCAAAATTGGAATGTAGACGTGAATCCGCCTACTTTTAGGTGAAATCATATATCTCGAGACCCGCCCTACCGATTTCAACCAAATTCAGTACGTGACATAATGTTTTTATGTTACAGTATAAGCGCAATTGGGCTAGAACCACTTGCTTCCCATATTACACAATTTATATACCATTTGAAACTTTCACTTTCGAACCACAACTGCTTATGCCCTTAGGTACTGCTTATGTGAACCTCAGGGCGTATAAGTGACTTTTGACCGAAAATATTGGTCAATTTGTGAAACACATAATTGAAATTCAGAGGGAATCCTATCTTGATGGTAGTATGTCTGCGCATTACAAATGGGTTGTAACGGGTCAATACTTCTCTTATACCCCATTTACCTAATAAAAAATTTTTCGAACTTTGGGGTGATTATATACCGCATACATTGTATATCGGCCAATATATGTATGTAATATAGCAAGTTGCAAGAGTATAAAATGTTCGGTTATACCTGAACTTTGCTGTCCTTGTTCATATTTAAATTTATTAAAATATTTTATTTTATGTGCAATATGTATCATTAGTTTCAAGAAAAATAAAGTACTTATATATACTTTTTATTCAGGCTCCCAGCGTTCAGCGGAAATGAGAGTAAGAGCCACAGACCCACGACCATGTCCAAAATGTGGAAAAATTTACAGGTCGGCACATACGCTGCGTACTCATCTTGAGGATAAGCACACCGTTTGTCCTGGGTATAGATGCGTTTTATGTGGTACTGTTGCGAAATCTCGTAATTCGTTGCATTCACATATGTCACGTCAGCATCGTGGTATATCTACGAAAGATCTTCCTGTGCTACCAATGCCTTGTGCTTTTGACCCTATATTGGCTTCCCGTTTATTAGCTAAGGCAGGGGTAAAAATTTCACCGGATGACTTACATGACCATGCATCGCCTGCCAATACGACTAGTATAAGAGGAATAGATTACAGCTACAATACACAACATAATATAGAAACTTATGAAACAAATATCGAATCTGATGATGATCCGGAAGATTTAACCGCATGTCGATTGAATTTAAATAGCTCTTCAGCAGGATATAACAACAAACAAGAAAATGTTTTGGATATTGGACATAAGAATAGGTCAATTTCACACCTTAGAAATGATGCAGCTATTGCTGCCGCGGCTGCTGCATTAAGCGCGCAAAAGGAATTACCCAGCGGACAGTCAACAACGAACCAACCTCTTCTTGATCTTCACCTTTTGCAATTTTTAACAGAAAATACTTTTGGTGAGTAATTTGTACTATTATATAAAATGGTGTCATACCACGGTCGGTATTAAAAAGAGATAAATATATAAGTCCTATGTGCGTTGCGAAATATGTAGTTCAGCTGAATAGATCGTAACTACTAATTAAATCCACAGAGTTAAACTACTCATTTCCATAATCTTGCATCATGCTGCTGAAGAGTACAAAGAGTACAACAGTTTTATTTACCTAACGGTTGTTTGTATCACCTAATACTAATTGGGTTATATATAGGATTATGTATATAAATTATTTGGATGATGAATTGTGTTGAAATCCGAATGCCGGTCTGCCTGTCTGTCCGACCGACTCTGTGCCTGCACAAACGATAACTTGATTAAAAACTGAGATATCGTAATGAATTCAGTACATTGTAGAAGATGTAAGGACCATCGCCACGCCCACAAGACATTAAACGAAAACCATAACTAAGCACTAAATGAAGACATAGAACTGTTATTTGGAGCAGTAGATCGTGGTAGCAATGGTTAACTGTAGGTTGAAAAAATTTAAAAAGTGTACGTGGCCTCGCCCCTTAATAAGTTTAATGTACATATGTATCTCCCAAACCTTTCAACCTAAAATCATTAAATACGTTCAAGATAAATCCTATAGAAAACCTTACCGACACACAGTGGTCGGTCTTGTATGGAATCAGCGGCCAAAAATACTTCCACTACCTATATTAAAGTGAAACTTTTGCCAAAGCTTTTTAAAATATCCCTCTCCCGTGTCTCACTCCGCCACCCCCCGATGGCAACAAATTTTAAGTAATTATATTAAATTAAAAAAGTTGATAAACGAAAAAAATTTGTTTGAATATTATTCAACTAAACCAAAAATTGATTTTAAGAAAATTGATTTACTTTTGCATTATAGTTTCTTTGACTGGTTATGAAAGGATCTAAACTCAAAAGCAATCGGCTAAGCAAGTCCTAATTTGTAGCGATCCGTTAGTTCTTTCGTGTATGATGGAGTCGATACATCTTTACGTCCTTATTGCTTGGCTCAGCAGATTCTTATGAGAGTTCTCCAATTGAAACTGGTGCATATTGAATAACATCGGGAGCGATGTTATGACTGACGAAAGAAGATAATACCTGGAATATTTTGAAATTAATTCCTTTGCAGGATCTAGCACAAATCTAGTGCATTTAGGGTTTGATTCCTTTTGAAATTGAATTCGAAACGGGTGGACGAAGGTCTGCAGTTTTTCTAAATTTGTTTGTGCTCTTCATCAGTTTGCAATTTTATTATCAATTGTACAGGGACATATGTCGTGACAAATAAATTATTGTCTTCCAAATTATTATTTTCAAATTTCTACTTATATTCGCTCTGACCGGAATTGCCATCAAAGCCACATATTCCTATTGATAATAGGTAATTAGAGGGCTCATTCCGTTCATTTTACATTTGTGAGGCAATGTGGTGCAATAATTTTTTTTATCTTTATTTCAACATCAGATTCTGGGACCTTTATTTGCTCAGGAAAACTGTTTCTCCTTTAAAATGTTATCATAGCAGGGTAAAAAGTTAATATCAAGTTTTTTGTTAACGAAACTTCAAATAAATAAATACTGAAGCTTTATTAAATTTGCTTCGGTGATAAGTGATATTTCTTCACACATTTTCTAAACACCATGATTATTATGATATGATATTATGATATGATATGATCTGTCTAAATAAAAGTACGCATAAAACAAACATTTGATAAAAGTGAGAAAATGATAAAACCAAAAGCTCAATATGTACATATATATATGATGAAAAAACACAAAAAACAATAAAATATGCACGAATATACATACACGTAAATACAAAAAATTATAAAAAGTAACACACAAAAAATCGCATGCCTGGTAGAATAACACGAATAACAAAGAAAGTTGCAAAAAGTTGCAGCTGAAATCAATAGCATAGACGTAGAAAACATTAATTAATATAAACAAGCTTAATTCATTTGAGGGCGAGACAGGGATCACAGCTTTTTGTATACCTGAAATCGATGTTTAAAGAAAAACATACCACTCAAAAGGGCTCTTATAAAACAATTGTTTTAAAATAATAAAACAATAGATTTTTATATAAAAACCACTTTGTTATATAACATATATCTCTATTATCGATACTCATTCCGATTTATGGGGACTTAGCACGATTTTATATTGCAATTTAATTTATTATAAGAGATAACTTTTAAGCAATTTTCACTGCACAGTCCGCGTGTTTCTATTGTCTTACTTCTCGCGCTTTTCGTAGCCCCTACAAATGGGATAGAGAAAAAATGTATTTACCGTTAGTTTTATTGGTGTTTTAAGAAATAGCTTTGATACAAACAGTGGTAAATTTCAAACTTTCATTTTTTTATTTTTGGCCTATGAAATCGACCAGTGTGCGACAGTGTGAAAATTGATGAAATCGGATCATAACTCCGCTCACTCTCCATGTAAAAGTACTGTTAAAAAAAAATTTAGAGAAAACTTGACCTTCATAATGTGATTGGTAATGGTACCTTAATGAACCTCAGGGAACATTTTATTAGTATGTGGCATATTAATAGAAGGTAGTATTGGCCAAAATGGATAAAATCGTGTCGATCCTCTCTGAACTCCCATATACTTCATTTGCATACACAAGTACATATAATGATTTTCGTTTTCCTAACAAAACTTTTTGTCTAATATTTCGACCAGTATATGTGTTATAAATATATATATTAAGTCTTCAAGTTATGGAAATATTTACGAAATTTAGCTTCTAATGCCAATTTCAAATTTCCATCCATAACTCGAAGTCTCTTTAGCTCGAAGATTTTTTGTGGATTATGGTGATTCGAGTAAGGGAAATTCAACTGTATACATACATAATTATTTGGATTCCAATCCTCTGCACCTTTAGAAGTTTTCCTAGCTTTGATTCCTGCAAGTTACAAGAGTACAAAATATTCGTTTGCACCCGTACTTAGCCCTTTCTTAGTTGTTAGACTCGTATTCATGGTTTTATATGCCCATATATTTCATCGCACCAATTAATTGCCTTACTGTCAAAGAATTCCGAAAACGATGAACATAAATTTGTGAATACAAACATAGAAAGACATGCATAAAATACATAATTATTTTAGCTTATACCTTATCAGATACTTTGTAGAGCTACTCGTATAATGACGAAAAATAAGAAATACTTATAAAATCATGCTGCCAGAACTTTTTTTTTTATAATTTTTAAATACATTTCTGTAGGATTTCACATTTTTCTATCCGTGAAAATTATATTTTGAACCAACGCGGGGGATTTTAAAAAGATCACAAAAGACGTGATTCTAGTGAGTTCGTTCCAACTACAAAACTGAAACATCTTTATTTCACATTCTTTTATACTAATATTTTAGATACAAAGTTTCATCTTACATTCTAGGAAGTGCAGAGCTTAGGTGTGAGATGATGTGACGTTAATGAGCACCCAGGGTACCCGGGTACCCACCACTATAATAAAATACTTTAGAAGTTTGGAAGCGACCGAAATTCTGAAAAGACAATTTAATAATTCTCTTAAGAGAATGTAACGAGTATTTTAGCTTTGTTTGGCCCTTGTCGCACATTTTATTTTTCTGGAAGAGAAATCGGGATAGGGATTTCTCGCGCTCTGCGGGTGAGAAATGGTCAGTTTTCACCTTTACACGTTGACACGTAATCGAAATATTTGTAGTTGTGGTAGTATCGAAGAATAGGCTCATTTCAGTGACTTCGGAGTACACAGTGACGCAGCTTGGTAACTGTGAATCAGTTAAAAAACGGTTGAAGAGGAATGTCGTGTAAAGCACGGAAAGCCGACTGTGTCGATGAGCATAGAGTGGATTTGTGTTAGAATCTACATTATTAACTATTAATCGAACAATTTCGAACATTTTGTGGACTAAATCGAGCATTTATGAGAGATAATAATTGACAGTACGTAATTGAAGATCATCAGTGAGTCAGAGAGAGTGAAGCAGACGACACAGCCGTAGGGGTATCGGCGAGAGGGAAAGAAGCAGATATAGAAAATGTCGATGAATATGTTGTGAATGAAGAAACTGTCTGGTGTAAGAAGCCGCCTGAAATTCGACAAACTGCTTCTCACAATATTTTGCGACAGAAACATTGTAAATAGGAGATACATTTAAGACCATAATCCCAGTTGGAATGGTTGATTTTATTGTTCGCTATACTAAACAGAAAGCTCTTCTATAAAGACCATAACGCGCAAAATCTTATGCGAACAGAGCGAGGCGTTCGGTAACTGGAAGAAATGTATGCGTTCATTGAGATTCTGATTTGCACTGGCGTTAATAATTCGAATACGGATCATACTATCAATATGTGGAAGAATAACTCGTATTCTCTTTATCGTGCCGCGATGGGTTTCAACAGATTTCGATCATCTGCAAATTTTGGGTAAAGTTTACAAACCTACGGAAAATTTAACAATCGATGAGCAACTTTATCCTTATCGTGAGCATACAAAATTCATACAGTACATTCCTACGAAACCCGCTAAATACGACAACTGACAACGCATATCTCTTGTCGGGAATTCTTTACACTGGAAAAACTGCCAATGTTCGAGAAAAAAATTAAGGATATAGAGTCGTAAAAGAACTTGCAGCTCCATTCAAAGAAAGTGGCCGAAATATAAATTGAACCACGCGACAGCTCTGGTAGGAAAAATATCCCTAGTTCTTGTCACGTTTGCTACCAACTGACAATCAAAAGGCGAAGAAAAACTCGAAAAAGTTGTACCAATTTTAAAAGGCCTGTATGCGACGAACACTCTATATCGAAAGAAATATGTCCTGATTTTGCTGAATAATTAATGAAGGTTTAATAAATTTATGTTGCCAAGTCATGCAATTATTTATTTATTATCATAAGTTATCTAGTTGAAACACTTATTAGTATTGAATCTCATTTACAGATGATTGCATTGTTTTCATATAGTGCTCCTCGCGAGTTACCTAATTCATAACAATTTTTTTTTTAATTTTGAATACTGGAATGGTTTTGTTGGGAGCTAAATCGGAAGGCATCCGGAAGCTCAGTTCAAAAAAAAATAAAATATTTCACCAAATGACTAGCAGAAAAGTGTCTCATATCAGAGAACGTAAAATAATAGAGAAGCAGAGAATGTATGTACATATATCATAGAGGAAGTTCACGATGTCTAGAAAATAGGGATACTTCACCTTCGGGATATTTACTGTTTTGGATGAGCGTGTTTCACCACACCACAGAAAAATTATTAGCGTGTTTCACCACATTTAACATCAGGGGACACGAAAATAGTAGAATTGAGCATTTTCAGTGTTAAATGAGAAAAATTATGCTACTTCCGATGTTAAGGAATATACGCTTACAGATTCGCATATTTACAATGCGCAAACGACTCTGCATATAATTTATATACATACATACATATGTATGTATGTACATACTTATGTATATTTTCTATATATTTTATATCAAAGCACACAAGCATGCATATTAATTCCCGCGACGAGGGAATTTAAAAAAATATATATATATTTTACATCCGCGAACGCGCGGATAAATAAGAACACGTGTGGTTCCCGTGGATTGTCAGATACAAATCAAATCTTTATTTCTCAAATGCTCATATTTATACATTTTGGGCTTATTATTTTAAAGCTAAAGCTGAAGTGTAAGTATCAGCTTAATTGAATCCAGAACGAAGAGTTAATTACAATATTAGCTGTTACAGCTTATTCCAGCAGAACGTTAAGCGTTCTATTTTCTTTACAATTGTTACTGTTATGCCTTCTTGTGAGGGCGAGCGATATTGTTTTGATAAGAATGGATTATTGGCATCAGAACGGAAAAAGCATATCGAATTCTTAAATAATCAAAACGTTAATTAAGATTTTAATTAATGAGACAGTGTAATTGCAAAGTGCAAAGATTCAATTTTATTTACAGTTACGGGAAGGTTATTAAGCCGAGGCTGTCGTTAATCGTTAATCGTCACGGATTCACTATTATTTTGGGTTAATCTATATATATTTGATCCAAAAGAGCATTATAAGTGATTTCTTGAAATTGCGTATTTTCGATAAGTTTAGGAATTTCGCGAGATTTTTTTAATTTTAGTATTAAGTAAATTATGAAAAATATTCCCAAGATTAAAATTGTGTACCAAAAAAATTAATGGACTGTGATATTCTTGCTCCGTTCTGCTAAAATATTTATATTATCTAATTTTAACAGTTTATTAGTGGTTTCAATATATTCTAAAATTTCAAACTATTTATATGGTTATTTTTAAAATAATTCCAAATTTTTATTTCAATGTTTTGACAGTATAGTTTTCAAATGTTTTTAAATATGTTCAATTCAATGTTTGATTGTCTTCAATATTTTTTCCTGAAACTAATATCGCTCCTGGTTTAGTTTCTTCAATTTGTAAGTTTTTTTCTTTTAATTTATTACATTTTCCTTGTCTTTTGTTTCAAATTTCTGACAAACATGTGCTTTTTTTTATTTAGTTTACAATGGGTTTTTGAAATTTCGGTTTTACAATTGTGAACATTAAAAATTAGATTATTACAATATATTATGTTCTGGTCAATAATAAGCTTACCATCTAAGTGAGCTATGGCTCTTACATCATAGTTCATACACGTTAGTTCTATTTTTATATAAATTATAATTATGTCTCCAAAAGTTCTATTTCTGGTTACCTTAAATTTTTTATATCAAATACATCATTTTTGTTAACTTTTAAGTTATTGTACTTCATTTTACCATAATAATAATTTTTATCTTATATTATTATCTCTTCAAAATATGTTGAATTAGTTATGTGAAACACTCCCCAAAGTCATTATATAAATTTACATTTTCGTCCTGTATTAATGCGTAATTTTCTCTCGTGAAGTCCCTAATATCTGCTTTTGCTATTGTTAGCAATATTAAAATTATTATTGTCATCATATTCTGAAAAAGTAAATAAGTATTCGCTTAGGACTTTATATTATCTCTGTGCACTATTCTCTTTCTGTGATTAATTTTAACCTTATTTACTAAATCCTGTTTTAGAACCTGTTTTTTATATCTGGGATTCAGCTTATTATTTCTCCAGGGTGAAATGGGAAGCTTGTATCATTACCTGAATACATTTGAGAAATTTTTTCTTTTACATGTGTTTGAAGCTCAGTTTATTCTTCGAAATTATTTTCATCGGTAATATTCAAATTTTTTATTTTTAAAATATTAATACCACCTTTTTTTGGAGAATATTTTTTGATTTTAATGTCGGTACTATCTTCGACTGGCGTCCTACGATTTTCTTGTCCTAAGTAGTTTAAATTTTTTATTTTTATATTTTTATTTGGTATTTCACCATTCTTTTTTTGTTGTATTTTGTTGGTAGGAACTTCGGCTGGCGTTTAAGGACCTTTCTGTCCCAAAATAATTTCTTTAAATATAATATTGTCGGTAAAATCTTCGGCTGGCTCTGTAGAACTTTTTCGTTCCACAATATTTTTTTATGATTATGTTTTCGTTATGCTGGTATAAATCTTCAGCAGGCGTTTTAGAATCTTTTTGTTCCAAAGTAAATTTTTTTAATATAATATTGGCGGTAAAATCTTCGGCTGGCGGTGTAGAACTTGTTTGTTCCACAATTTTAATATTTTTTTCATTTTTAATATTACCGATATTTTTCTCGGCTAGATTTTGGAAACTTCTTATTCCTTAGGTTTGTTTTCAAAATAAATATTCATACTTCTGTTTTCATTATCCATGTTATTATTTACCCTATAATTAATTTTCCCATTGAACATATCGACTGGTGTTTAAGGAAATTGTATCCCAAAAGGAGATCCGATTCTAATCCCTCTATTTCATAGAAGATTTCTTCGACTCCAAATATGGTTATTAAGTGGTAAAATTTGATAATGGAATAGCCATTCACGGTTTTTATGCGCTTATAAGAGGCTAATTCGTTTTTATTATAGTAAATGCCAGGCGTAATGTAGCATGAGGTTGCTCTCGTATCGATTAGAGTTTTTAAGTTTTTATTTAATTTGAAATCATGTAATTTAAGATGTGGAGTTCGTCCCCTCTTCTCCTAAAAATGGCTCTCATTCATATTATTAGTTCTTTGACTTTTCCCTTGCGGGCGAAAGCTATGATTACTTTCTCTATGCCGCTTTACTCTATGTGCTTCCTGATTTTGTCCCCTATTGGGCTGAAAGTTTACATTCATTACATTTGTATAGGTTTTATATTTTGATTGAAATTGCTATGGCCTTGGTGTCTTCTCACATTAAAATCTCTATTAAGTATAAAGTCTGGATACAGATGGATCTATATCCATAGGAGTTGGTTTTGGAAAATTATAATGTCTATTCTTATTTAAAGGAATGTTCCTTTGAGGAAATCTCAAATTATTGTTTGTATACATTGGCTTCACCATGTTTCTATCATACATGAAATTTTGAGCAAGCCGGGCTCTTTGATTATTTGATTCGAATTCCTGAGCTTTTGCTAAAGCGTCAGGTAAATCTTGTGGGTTTAGAGAGAATATTATGTCTCTTAGTGGGGTGTTTAGTCCTGTTATAAAAATTCTTAAAGCATGTTCCCTTTTCTTTTTGTTTAATTCTTTTGTCAGGTCTGCGTTATTTCCGTGTGTCATAATTGTTTTGTTTATTAATAGCGTAAATTTTTTGTTGACGAGGTTGTAATATTCTACAACCGACATTGCACCCTGCCTTAAGATGCTTAGTTCTTGTTCAATTATATGTACGTATTGGACGTTTGTCTAGAATTGCATGGAAATTGAGGACTGTTCCATGGTTAGTTAACGCATCGTTTGCATCATGCGTTATTTTATTTCTAAGTATTGTGAGTGCAGCAAAGTATTTCCTAATGCCCCTCAAGTATAGGCTCATAGCGTTAAGCGCTGCCTCTCTCCAACTAACATATAAATTCGTCCTACCAGTAAATTCAAGTACGGATTTAACTACGTCTAACGATTCTTGACATGCTATAGTATCGTCTATTGTCTGTGTTAAAAAATCGGTTGCACTATTGGTATTGACTACTATTTGTGAGCGTAATTGCTCTACTTCCTCACGTAATGTCATATTATTGTCAGCAATAAGGCGAGTTATTGGGTCTACAGTCAAAGCGGCACCGTTATCCATTTTGTCTAATTTTCAGTTTCTGGTCTTTTTTGTTGATTATTTTTACTTTATCCCTTTTAGGAAGAGGTGTTTTTTTATTCTGAAGGGTCTGGAGTTCAGAATCGCAGAATTAAGCTTTATTATAATTCTAAGGGTACCCCCGAGGGTGGTGAATCGCAGCTTTTAATTATGTAATTTATTGGTTGTACAAACCATTAGTTATAGTCAATGATGCAATTGTTTGCCGTTGCTGTTGTTACCGCTAGTCTTTTATAATTACTGCTGCCGCTGTGTACACCTCCGCTGATGATGCAATTGTTGCCGCTTGTGATGATCTTGTTTTATAAAAGTTTTTTTTTTTGTGATTCAAGTAACTCTTTCTGTTTTTGTAATTCTGTACTTTGTTGATTAACTATGTTTTAATTAATTACTTTAGTTATTGATTTTTAACTCAATTATTTAAACATTTTTTATTTCTTGAATTATTTTAACTATTGGCTTTTAAATCAATTATTTAAACAAAAATTTTTTAAATTTCTTGTTTTTATTATCCTGCGATTGTCACATCGTTGCTTGTTCTTACTCATTTTATTTCGGGTTTTGCTTGGTTATTAACACACAGTTATTTATGTTATTAAGTTAGTGAAAGTTTTTTCACCTACACTTTTTTGGTCACTGTTACTTTTCTAATAAATTATTTAAAAAAGAAATTTTCTTGTTTTTTAGGCACTTTTTAAACTCGTGACAAACTATTTCTTTATAAGAGGCACTTTTGACTTCGTGCTAAACAATTTTTCTCTTTTTACTTTTCTTTACTTTAGTAGGCACTTTTTGATTTCGTGCCCCTCGTTGGGCGCCAATTAATTCCCGCGACGAGGGAATTTAAAAAAAATATATACAATATATTTTACATACGCGAACGCGCGAATAAATAAGAACACGTGTGATTTCCGTGGATTGCCAGATACAAATCAAATCTTCATTTCTCAAATACTAAGATTTATACATTTTGGGCTTATTATCTTAAAGCTAAAGCTGAAGTGTAAGCATCTGCTTAATTGAATCCAGAACAAAGAGTTAATTACAATATTAGCTGTTACAGCATCCAGCAGAACGTTAAACGTTCTGTTTTCTTTACAATTGTTATTGTTATTACTTCTTGTGAGGGCGAGCGACATTGTTTTGATAAGAATGGTTTATCGGATTCAAAACGGAAAAAGCTTATCGAATTCTTAAATAATCAAAACGTTAACTTAGATTTTAATTAAGGTAAGGGTGTTAAGCGGAGGCTGTCGTTAACCTGCACCTACAAAATGAGTTATTTCTTGACGAATTCCTTAAAATCTTTAGAAATATATTATAAAGTCATGTTTATGTTTTTACCTAAATATTTGATAAGATATGTATATATTTGTATACATATTTATTTATAGGCCTTTAAAAGTTTTGATAACATGTTAAGAGACCAAGCAGTCACACATACTATATACACGTACATATGTAATTATGTGTACATGTAAACAAAAATAACCATTCGCCAAATATTTGTACATTTTTCCACACACAACTTTGTATGTAAATATGTACACTTATTGTTTCATGCGAAATCTCCGTTGTAACGGGAATCAAGTGGCCGAAGCTCGCGCTTTGTCAAAAAGTCAATGCGTCGAAGGGCTGACGTGACGACAAAGGGTCACAACATTGTGTTGTTGGTAGAAAATTCGAGCTATGCCGAAAAACACAAACGAACGAACGCCAATTTTCACTGCTTCTCTTGCCGCTGAAATAGCTTCGCCTACAAACCAGCGTATCTACGTATGTTTGTGTGTGAGCTTGCATACATATCGACGCAGATTTTTACATTCCTTGACGACAAATACAGTCAATCCCGGCTATGTGCCACAATCAAAGATACAGATTTTTTTTGGTTTGTTAAAAATAAAGATATAATATGGCACATAAGTGAGTGCGGATACTTGCGCGAGTGGTACGTAAAACAATAATTTTTATGTATTTCAAAAAAACAAACGGTGAGGTGCAGCAAGATATAGGCTGTTATGAGGGAGTACCGGGATTCACTGTACACATAAATCGGGGGAATATTTTCTTTGATACATTTCTTGACTTGAAAATCGACAAATAAACTATGTTGTCAATTTTATTCTAATATATTTGAATAATTATATTTGCGGGGTTGTCCTTCTGATGCAAATATCAGAAATTGTTTAATTTATGATTTTTAGCTTTTGCCATCGTCGCGAAAAGCGTTTGGAGGCAAAGGCATGCTCGAGGAGATGTAATGGTGTTTGTTTTTATGAATGAAGCAAGTTTGCCTGTTGAATGTGCGCTTGCGTTCATGAATGAAAATATTGTTGTTGTATGTTTTTCTAGAAATTTGGACATCGAATATTTAGCTGCCATATTGACTTGTGACGCTGCTGATGCTAATTGAGACGATTGTTGTTTTGTAGAACAATATATGTAGTTTATGCGGGCGACATATTTACATGTGTACGCAGATATGTATGTATGTATGTAGACTTGTGAATGGAATATTTGTGCGGGAATGTCATATACACATATGCGTGTACATTAGAGGTGTTCTACGTTATATGGAGATTTTTGAAATAGTTTCTTAAGTTAACAGAATGAGCTAATTTCTTTCCTTTTTATGTAAAAATGTTTAAAAAAAATTTGGGGACAATCGGATGATAGGAAGACGGCGCACAATGGGTAATCGGCGGCAAAAATATGTAATTTTTAACTATCTAATTTTAACAAAATCTCATTCCAGTAGTCTTTCTAGACAATGAATATAGTTTAATTTATCACTTATTTGCGAATTGCCATTTCACTGACATAACAACGTATTTTTAAAGTCAAATAAACAAAAAAATCTCTTGAAAATTGTGAAAAATATTGAGAAATATATGAGTACAGAAGTAAGGGATTTCGACGTTTTATGCAATAAGAAGTGACTTTAAAGTGTAGCCTAATATATATTATAATATATTATAAAATAATTATTTTCATTTCATAGGCCTAATTCATGTCAATTTTGACAAAGTTTTAAAATAAAACCATTTTTTAAACACTTTTACATAAAAATTATAGATTTGACAATTAGCTACATGTACCTACATGGTCTAGTTAGTCCTAATATTTGATGTACACTTTAAGGAATATGATAACGAAAAAAAAAACTGCGCATATGTGCGGATACGTGCGGATAAGGATCAAAGATAGCTATAACCTTGTCTGTTGGAATTTTTTTTTTCGTTGTTTTGTTTTTTTTTTTTTTTATTGTTCGGTTTGTTGCTTTGTTGTTATTTTTTGGAGTTGTCTCTCGTTATACAACAACAACAAAATACTAGTTTAGATGCCTTATATTATTTGAACTAATTACACAGTACAACAGCTAATCTGGGGGTGAGAAATTCCAGGTCGGGGTGATGGTACTAGGTCAGTATAGTAAAACCCTCAAAGGGTTTGGTGTTCGTATGTGTCGTATGTGATACCGAGAGAAGTGCAAACGGGTGAAAAAAAATTAACAAAACACGAAATTTTGAAATGGCAAAAGAAATAAAATATTGTGATATTGCAGAAATTTAAAATAATATTAAATACAATCAATAGTCAAGCAGCAATAGATCCTCAAAAATTTGAAATTTATTGCATGAAAACTGCGAGGTTATATGTCAGCCTTTATGAATTTTACTATATGCCAATGACGATACATAAAGTAAAGATTACAAGAAATATAGGCTTAATCATTCTAGAAAATGCGACAGAATTTCTACAAATCAAGATGTAATGCACTTGCTTTTAGCTTCATCACCTTTGTGCCAAATTTCACTCTAATATCTTTATTTATGGCTTAGTTATGGCACTTTATAGGATTTCGGTTTCCGCCATTTTGTGGGCGTGGCAGTGGGGCGATTTTGCCCATCTTCGAACTTAACCTTCTTATGGAGCCAAGAAATACGTGTACCAAGTTTTATCACGATATCTCAATTTTTACTCAAGTTACAGCTTGCACAGACGGACGGACGGACAGACAAACATCCGGATTTCAATTCTACTCGTCACCCTGATCACTTTGGTATATATAACCCTATATCTGACACTTTTAGTTTTAGGACTTACAAACAACCGTTATGTGAACAAAACTATAATACTCTCTTTAGCAACTTTGTTGCGAGAGTATAAAAATGAACTGCGGATACGTGCGGATAAGGATCAAAGATAGCTATGAACGGTTGTTGTGACAACGGACGCAATTGTTTAATTTATTGCGCGTCTTCACATATTGATAATTTAAAGAAGCGTTTGTGTAATTTCGAAATTCGTTGTTTAATAAAAATCTAACAGTTTATAACAAGTGTTATTTGTATAAATATATATTGCAAATAATATTTGCAAAATGTCATTCGTTTCAATAAGTAATCGACAGCTTACTGAAGAATTTATTCGTTGCGGGCGAAAAAGTGATATGTTGACGCAGTTTTTGAGGGATAAATTCCCTTCTTTTAGTGAAGATAAGGTGAAGTTGATTTTAGAACAAATTAAAAAAAGGTACATAACTTCATTCAATTCAAAATGGAACCAGTGCCAGAGGAAAAAAACCTACTATTTAAAAATCATTCTGTATGGCTGGATAAGAATTTTACTATCGAGATGGTTGATAAATTATTACCCGGGACTTCAAATAAACGTAGTTTAATTGCTGGACGACCGGTAAAGAAATTTGAAGACTGTAGTCAACGGGCTAAACGTTACAAGGTCCAACAACTTCGAGATACGTACTCTCAAGAAGAATTAAAGGCCGCGGCTGGATCAGCAGCTATTAAGAAGACAAACTTAGATTCTCAAAAATCGTTGGCGATGTTAGTTGATGCACAGTTATCAAAGCATCAGTATGAAGTTGTTCGAAATGTGCTTAAAGATTTCGGATGTGATGTGTTGCCACCGTATTATAGAGTTCGGGAGGAAAAAAGCATTGTTACCCGGAAAATATTACTATTACACCAATATCTGCACAAGTTGATTTGCAAAGTTTACTTGATCACACAGCTAAAAGAATTATTTTGGCCGCCGGGAACTTCACAAATCTAGCTCATGTTCCAGAAATAATGACTCTAACATCGAAATGGGGTTGTGACGGTTCGTCAAATCAAAGTCAATACAACCAGTTCATACCTAACGAATTTGATGGTATATCTGATGCAAATTTATTTATGGTATCTATGGTGCCTTTAGTGCTTAAAACTATAGACAAAACAGACACGTTATGGAAGAACTTTAGACCTTCTTCCACAAAGTTTTGTCGGCCGATTCAATTTGAATATGCCAAGGAAACCGCAAACCATACCAAAGAAATTGTCGAAAAGATGCAGGAAACCATAAGCAACATATTGCCAACATTTGTGACTATAAAGGACAAGGTTATTGAAATACGTCACAATCTTTTATTTACCATGATAGACACAAAAATAGCTCAAGCAGCAACTGGTTGTAAAGCATCATCTGTCTGTTACATATGTAATGCAAGCCCTAAAGAAATGAACAACCTAGAATCCGTCGTCAAAAAATCATGCAATCAGGAAGCAGTTAAGTTGGGAATTTCTCCCTTACATGCTAGAATAAAAACAATGGAATTTATTTTACATATTGGGTATAATTTAACTTTTAAAAGGTGGTCTACTAATGCGGAAACCAAGCCACTTAAAGAAGAAAACAAGAAAAGGATTCAGACAGAATTACGCCAAAGATTGGGTATTAGGGTTGACCATGTTCAACAGGGTTTAGGCACAACAAATACTGGAAATACGTCTAGAAAATTTTTTAAAAATCCCGAGGTAGTTTCAGAGGTAACTGGGGTTGACCTGGAATTAATCAAACGACTGGCTACAATACTTGAAGTAATTACTTGTGGTGAGAGCATAGACCCAGTAAAATATGGAAAGTATGCTTTAGATACGGCTAGACTATTTGTTGGGACGTATAACTGGTATTATATGCCAGTGACAATACATAAGATGCTGGTACATGGCGAAAGCATAATTAGAAGTTCTTTTCTCCCTATCGGTAATCTTTCTGAAGAGGCGCAGGAGGCTCGTAACAAGGATTATAGAAACTATCGCCTTCGTTACGCAAGGAAATGCAGTCGAACTTCAACTAATGAAGATATTTTAAAGAGACTCTTAGTTACTTCTGATCCACTTTTATCAAGTGTAAGAGTTACAACTGTAATAAAACACATAGATCTATTAGAAGATGCAAAAGGACTACTTTTAAATTAAATCTCAAACTTAGTAAATGAGAACGTATTTATAATCTTAATTTTTTTTTTTTAATTTAATTTTTTTTATTTGCTTTATTTTTTCTGGACAAGCTTATATTTACAAAATATTACACTGTAGAAAATTTCGTTACTGTAGGATGATTTTTGATTTTTGTGTTATATGGGAGGTGGGCGTGGTTGTGGGCGGATTTTAACAAAATTTTTTTTTTAATCTAATTTGGCAATATGAGAGATGTGTGCCAAATTTCAAAGCCCTACCTCGATTCCTTCTATTTTTTGCCGCGGCTTGTATGAAGCGGCCCCACTGTGCGGCGCGGAAATGTTTTAAAATTAAAAATTGCCTTCCTATAGGAAAAAACAAGTTTTATGTATTCAAGTATCAATTTTTCTTTTAGTGTATTTCGAGTGAAAAAACGGTAAATAATATTTTTTTATCGCACCATCGTCGTAACTGTCGATTGCTTTATTTTTGAAACATGAACCAGCAATATTTGCAAAAATAAAAAACGAATGACTGCAGACTTTGGTAACGGTATTTTTGGGCAGCGGAATAAAACAGTAAATGGACTGTGTTCTTTTTTCAATAATTGTCACTCTCGTTTGTTTGGCATTTGAAATCAGATGTGTTAATTTGTGCGAAATTGTGATTATTTAATAAAAAAAAGAAATGAGTGAATTACCAGCAACTGCGAGTACATTACATATACAAACACGACAACGTTCTGAACAAGTTGTGAATATTGAACTAATTGGAAGAATTTCTCATCAGATAACAGGTGCTAAACTACCATCGAACAAACAAATACTGCAATTACTATGTTATAACATTAGATTTGCGTATCGGCAATTGAGAGAAAGTGCAAAATTAACAATAAATGCTGTATTAATATTTTTGCAACAAGATCGAATTCCGAGAAAAGATGTAGCTAGGTGTGTCGATAAATTAGAATCTCTGTACAAATTCTGGCAGAAGATTCAAAAAACCGTACCAAATAAGAGATCTGATGCTCAGAAAAAAATTGTTGAAGACTTTTCTGCAGAATTGGATAATTTGTTTGACATTGCTCATAGAGATGCCTTACAAAACATGCGTATTAGCGAGGACAAGGAATTTTTGATTCTACAAAGGCAAAAAGGTCGCCCTGGTAGCATGGCCGGTGCTGACATGGTATTGTATCGGCAACAAAACAGAGCAGATCACCGCATTGAGAAAGAAATGTCTAGAAAAAGGAAACAACAACAAATGTCGGAAGTGAATCGTAAGTTTATCAAATGAAATTCATTTTATTTATAGTGGTAATGGTCAATTTTAAAATGATATTGTGTAGTCGAACTCAAAGACGATTTTGGTATGGACTATGAAGAAGATATTGGTGACAGTGAGCCTGAAGTAGCGGAAACCAATGTGAAAAAAAATACAAAACAAACTGCTTCAACTTGTATTACCAGGGGAAGAAAACATTTTATCACACCGCGATTGCTTTCAGCACTTGATAGCGCCAAAGTAAGCGATGCACAGTGGTCGATTTGAAATATTTAGGCGGCCAAAACTATTTTTGGACGTTAATGGCTTCGAAAGACTGTATTTTAAAAAACTGTCTATTTATTTTAAAAAATAAATAAGAAAAACATATATTTTATAATAAAAACACATTTTATTCTCATAAATCATAAATAAATAAAAATGCATTAAATTGTCTTATTAAAAGATGTTTCTATCTCGACTTCTTCGTGCTCAATACTTGATTGTCTGTGGGGCTCGGCAGGTTCTAATAGTTCTACAACTTCACTGGAAAAAATGTTGGGTGAAGTTTTCTTTAACGATCTTTCACTACTTACGAGTGGATCTGCGGTAAGAAGCAATCTTTGATAAATATCACAGTTGCATTCTTCCCTTGAAAATTTTCTTGAAAAATTCTGTCTGTATGACCGAAAATGTTTATTTCGCGCTTCTGCAGCCTCCTCCCACAATTGGCCTATTGGCAACAGTGCATTATCTATGATGGTCGCCCCATGTAATAGTAATTTATATATTGTTGGAGTCATGGGATGCCATCCGTATAATTCCACATACATTTGCGCGGTGTTGAAGGCGTATTCTTCAAATTTTGTTGTATTTATTTTGTGTCCACTTGAAATCGCCTCTAATAAGATTTTAAATTTGTGTATTAATTCGTGGTTAATGCCTGTTATGTCCGCCGCTAATTCTGTGTTTTCAAAAAATCTCCTACTCCTATTGCCATCATTGGTATTACCAAAATTGGCTTTAGGCATGTCCACCAACAGCCCAGTTTCTAAGCGGAATCTTTCTTGGATTTCTTTTTTCCTTTCTTCTTCTAATGCTTTCTCTTCCTCAGTCCTTTTCTTTCCATATTTCTTCACGGGCAATTTATATGCCAAATGCAGAATGCTTTCAAAGATACGTATTTTTGCGTGCAATACCGAAATGCTAAACTCAAGAGCATCGGGACTTATCTCGTTCTTTTTGTAAACTAATTTCTGCGCAGGTAGCCGTTACTCGCAATGCCGTCTTTGGTGGGTAGCATTCTTGTTGTACTTTCAACAAAATGCACTGGTATTTCAAAAGTGCCTTCCAGCCACTTCTGGTTTTTTTTTCATAAAAACTTCTTCAACTTGAGAGCTTTTAGCCATCTTTGTTTAAATTCGTGTTTGATGTAGGAAAATTTATGCTTAAGGCTCTTTTTTCTTTTCACAGTGTCTCCGCAAGACAATAGCAAGTGGTTTTCTAAAAACTCCAATTTCTCATCCATACTTAGCAAATTTTGTAGTTGCATTTGCTCAAACATACATTTACGGGTCACTATTTTCACCCCCGACGAACTAGATATCTCCATAAAAACAACAACATACTTTGAACTGCTGTCTTTAAAGAGTAAGTGGGATTCTGCGGCTCTTGTTTTTTTTATAGAAAAGCTGAATGTGTAACGTATTCAATAAACGAAAAAATATGATCCGGACGAACCCTGATCCATAACAAAATTACTTTTGAAATTAAAAAAAGTACATTTTTTATGTGAAAAAGAGGGTATGTTCAACTACCGAAAAATATAACGAAAGTTAAAAATAAAAGTTAAAACTATTCTTTATTTAATAGAAGCTTACCTGAGCTATGGGAATCACTTTCACTTTCACTTCACTACACAACTTTAAATAAACATACATGCGTATTGCGAAATTTGATATTACTTGGGCACCCAAATAGAAATACGTATCAAGTCAACGATCAAATTGCGTCTAACTGCACGGAAGCGGTGACGTATGGTTGTTGAAAAAAAGGGTGGGTGGTAATTCGCGGGAGTGTTTACTATACGTAGACGTCAATATTTTGTGCCTACTACGTATTTAAGATTTTGATTTTTGGCCGCCTAAATACTTCAAATCGATCACTGTGCGATGGAAGGGCGATGCACATTCTGATGGCGACTGCAGAAGCATTGGGCCATTGCACTAGCGACTTGGTAGTCAATCGTTCTACTCTGCATAGACTGAGGGAAGAGCATCGCAGAAAAGAAACACAGAGGATTCAAGAGAGTTTTATTGACAAATTGTACCATAATTGATAAAATACGTATAGGTTATTTAAATACTAATAATATTCTATTCTAGCTAAGTGATACACAAGCAATGGTCGTCCACTGGAATGGTAAAGTATTGCCAGATCTAATTGGAAAAATAAAAGTTGAGCGAATTACAGTGCTTGTTAGTTATAATGGCGAATCCAAATTTCTAGGCGCTCCAAAACTTATATCTGCCGCTGGTGAAAATATAGCTCCAGCCGTTTTTGATACACTTAGTAAATGGAATATTTTGATCGCGTAGAAGGCATGTCTTTTGACACCACGTCCACTAATACTGGTCCAATGAATGGAGCATGTGCTCAATTGCAACGCATGTTAGGAATAAATTTGTTGACGTTACCATGTCGTCACCACATTCTATAAATATACTTGCGTAGTGTATTCGACCTGCATTTCAAAGTGACTCAAGCACCAGAAGTCTCAATTTTCGAGAGATTTTCCAAAGCCTGGCCAAATGTTGACACTTCATCATTTAAGAGTGGGCTCGACTGTGAAGATATAGAATCTCATATAAGTGATGGCATCTGCAATGATATCAAACAATTTTGTCATTCACAATTACAAAAAACTTTTGTTCGTGCTGACTAAGAAGAATTTTTACGTCTAGTACTTACATTTCTTGGTGACAATGGTGGTAAATTTAAAACACCCGGAGTTACAAGTCATGCACGTTGGATGTCAAATATGAATATATTCCTTGAAAATATTTCTTTTTCGTGATCAATTTCACTTGAGTAAAGCTGAATTAAAAGGTTTAAGTCACATTTGCGTTTTTTTAGTGCGTATATATATAAAAGCTTGGTACAAATGCTCTAATGCAATTACCTCTCCCTTGCATGATTTAAACTTTGTAAAAGAATGTATTAATTATGAAAAAGTGAACCCAAGTATTTCTTCGGAATTGCTGAGAAAAATGCAACAACACATGTGGTATTTGTCAGAGGAAAACGTCGCAATGGCTTTCTTTGATTTCAATGTTTCTGTAGATGTTAAGAAAAAAATGGTAAAAAATTTAAAATCAGAAGAGCCAACTAATAAACTACAAAACAATCGCAAAATAAAAAAAATTAAGTGACTTAGGCAATTCGGATTTAAGCAAATTTGTATCCAAAAAAACTTTAACAGTTTTTATGAAGTACAAGTTGTCAACCAACTTTTTGTATTTGGATCCAGAGTCTTAGGAAGCAAACGAGGAATTCCAAAATGGTTGCACAATATGCCACAAATTGCTTGTTACTAATGATACAGCGGAAAGAGGTATTAAATTTATAAAGGATTTCAATACTATTCTTCCAAATAAAGAAGAAGAAAAACAGTTCCTCCTTCAAGTTGTTGAAGGATACAAAAAAAAAAATATAAGTCCTATAAAAAATCAGAATTAATTTAAGTTTTAATATTTTCAGATGTATTAAATAAATTGATATGAATAAAAATATTTCCTTTAAGTAGTAGTTTTAAGTTAATATAATGCAAAAAATTGGAGAAAAATAACACACTAAAAGAAATATTGATACTTGAATACATAAAACTTGTTTTTTCCTATAGGAAGGCAATTTTTAATTTTAAAACGTTTCCGCGCCGTCTTCCCATCATCCGATTGTTCCCAAATTTTTTTTTTAATATTTTTACATAAAAAGGAAAAAAATAACCCATTCTGTAAACATAGAATACATTTTGAATTTTAAGGACAGGTCTAGTGTACATATAGAGCAGAGCGCGCAACGCACTATCATGATTTGTATTTGAATTGTACTTACATACATACATATGTAAGTTACATATATGTGGATCTCAATCTCTTTACATAGCTACTATTATGTTAAATTTATTTATCTACATATAGAGATCCACAATGTTAATGTACTTAACATATAATACCCACTCTACTAAGAATCTTATTAATATCGTATGTTAATTACGAAAGGTATTCCTTTAGCGGTTTGACGCTTCGTCTTTCCGTCTTGAACTTAAATAAATATAGATTTAAATAAAATTAAATAAAAAGGTTTTTTGATACATAACTGGATTTCAACCAGGTTAGACAAAAAACATAACTGGCGACGAGGATGGGATGTGGATAAAAAGTTCCACATCCAGTGATTACGAATTTTTCGCAAACGAATTTTTTTTTTTTTAATATTATTAAATATAATGTTCGTACATATAAGTAAATAAGTGACAAAATCAAAAAAAAAAAAAAAAGGAAAGCATGTTATTGGACATTAACCGTAATAGATTTTTATTTCTACATCATAAACTATTCCACATTAAAATTTTAATTGAAAAAAAAAAAATCAAAAATTTAAGACGTTAACTATGCTATCCACATTAAAATTTATTTGAAAAAAAAACCCAAAAATTTAAGACGTTAACTGTGCTATACAAATCATATTATCACTATTAATAAAAGATATTAAATTAATAAACATGAATACAAAATTTGCGAATAATTTTCCTAATTTCCGAAATAATTCTCAAAGCAAAAATTCCCAAAATGTAAACAATGGCACGAGTGAGACTTTGGCATTTGGCAACGTAAATTTTCGTAACACTAGTAATCGTAGACGCCTACAAAACCATAAACTACCTACTCAAGGTTATAATGGGAACTTACCCATTCAAAGTCAAACTGGGAATTTTAGGCATAACGCAATGAATCATAGATATCCGAATAGAAATGTTAACCATTTCCCTACTTTTGTGGAAGTTGATGAACAACATGCAACACAAAATTTTCATTTACAGCCTCCGGAGCCGAGCTACCAATAATTGTAAAATTATCTTTTCTTTTCACATATAGGTATTAAAAGAAAGTTAGCTAAACCGATTCGGCTAAATACTTTAATAGGAAATAACATTATAAATGAAGAAGTAATAGTTAACGTACCAAACGAATTTAACGCAAAAAATGAAACCATGTCTGTTACACTTACTAATTTCACAGAGACAGCATTGACTGTATAATAGGTGTCAACATTTTAGGTCCCATTGGAGCTATAATTAATTTCCAAACAAATTCAATGATAGTTAATGATATCGAAATTAACTACGATGAAGTTCATTGTCTAGAAAAAGTTGAATTAACTGAATTTAAAAATTTAATGCCCTTAGAACTTAATACTGAAGAAAGTAAACGATTACAAAACTTTCTACATAAAAATAAAAATACATTTTACATTGAATGTCAAAATTTAACTACCACTAATTGTATTAAACATAAAATTATAACAAAATCTGATAGACCGATTTATTGCAGAAATTATCGACACCCTCAAATCTTAGAAGATGAAATAGAAACACAAATAAACGACATGCTTAAGCAAAATATAATTATAATTCTCCATTATGGATTGTAAAAAAGAAATCAGATAACTCAAATACTCAAAAATGGCGTCTAGTAATTGATTTTAGAAAACTGATTGAAATTACAATAGACGACAAATTTCCACTGCCGAATATTGAGGCACTTTTTGATAAATTGGGTAAAGCTCAATATTTTTCTTCATTAGACCTTGCAAAGGGATTTCATCAGATACTAATAGATGAAAACAATATTGAAAAAACAGCATTCTCTACATCTAGAGGTCATTTTGAGTTCGTAAGAATGCCTTTCGGCCTGAAAAACGCACCATCAACATTTCAGCGAATGATGAATCATGTGTTGGCAGATTTTATAAACAACATTTGCATTTTATATATGGATGACATTTTAGTTTTCTCGACGTCTCTAACTGAACATATCGAAAGTTTACAAAAAATATTTAATAAGCTTAATCATTACAATTTAAAAATACAATTTGATAAGTGTAAATTCTTATTAAAGGAAACAAACTTTTTAGGTCATATTATAACCAATAAAGGCATAAAGCCTAACCCAGACAAAATAGCCACAATACAGAATATTAACCTTCCCAAAACTGTAAAAGCTATAAAATCCTTTCTTGGATTAACCGGGTATTACGGTAAATTCTTTAAAAATTATTCCTTGGTGGCAAGTCCAATGAAAAAATACATGAAAAAAGACACAAAAATAAATCTCGATGATCAATCTTATGTTGATTCTTTTCAAAAATTATAAAGCATTTTGATAAATCCGCCTTTATTATGTTATCCGGATTTTAATAAAAAAATTATCCTGACTACAGATGCTAGCAACATAGCCATTGGAGCCGTTCTGAGCCAAGAAGGAAAACCAGTTTGTTTCGCTAGCAGAACACTCAATGGTCACGAGAAAAATTATTCAACAATAGAGAAAGAATTGCTAGCTATTGTTTGGGCAGTAAAATATTTTCGTCCATATCTTTAGGATCTTTGGAAAATAATGTTAGACGAGTTTCAATTCGATATAGAATACCTTAAAGGGAAAGAGAATAAAGTGGCTGACAATTTAAGTCGAATTCAGCTGTATCAAAATTCATTAAATAGTATCCACAGCTCTTCAGAAGATGCAAACAATCATTTCTACACAACTGATAAAATTGTTAACAAGTATAAAACTCAAATACGTATACTAAAACATAAAGAAAAAGCAACTGAAAAAATATTAGAAAATACAAAATAATTTACATTTGCGAAAATGATATTGGTAACACTCATTACCTAAATGAAATATTCAGAAGAGAATTAACAAAAGGTACAGTAGGAATATACTCCGAACTCCCGGACAATATATAAAACCAAATTCAAACAAAGCTAATAGAACTTTTCTCTAATAATATTCATCTGAAATTTATAAAATGCACAAAATTAGCAAGCGATGTAGAATCTGAAGAATCGCTACTGAACCTTATTAACGAAACTCATGTAAATGGCAATCATAGAGGCATTCAGGAAAATTTCGAAGAGTTGAAAGATTTATATTTCAACCCAAAATTATTAAAATATATAAATAGATACTGCAACAGTTGCAGAGTTTGTATCGAAAATAAATACGATAGAAAGCCGATTAGAAAACGGTTCCTGTTCACGTATACGCCAGAAAAGCCAAACGAAATTGTGCATGTCTATATTTTTCAAATTCAAAAAACCTATTTTCTAACTACATTAGACAAATTTACAAAATTGGGAACCGCCCATAAATTGAATGATAAAAATATGATAACAGTTAAGGTTAAACTAGAAGAAAGATTTGCATTTTTAGGTAAACCTAATAAACTTGTAATGGATAATGAATTTAACAACACATTAATAAAATTATATTGCCAAGAGAATAGTATTGAGGTGCATTTTACTACCCCCAACTCTCACACTGGTAACTCAGACAAAGAGCGTCTGCATTCCACGCTTCTTGAACATATACGAATTCTCAAAAATTCTGGCAATCTTAACGATGCAGAAGAGCTCGTTCTAAAAACTATCCACTTTTATAACAACTCAATACATAGCACAACTAAAGTAAAACCCGTAGACTTTTTAAATAACCCAAATATCGATTTTAATCATATTAGAAAGAAAACTGAAACAAAGAAAAGAAAGACTATTACCAGGGAAAATCTTAAAAGAGAGAATATATCTTTAGAATTAACTAATCCCAACTTATATACAAAAAACCCAGCTGCTATTAGACATAAAACAGCTAAAAGATTCAACAAATACCATTATAGTAACCCCAATAAAATGGACGTTGCCCAATTTCGAAGACCTCTGAATTCAATACATTAAACATTGAATTAAACACATTAAACAATTCATAAAATAGCATCAATATATATATGCTAAAAATATGGAAAACTATACGCAAACAAAAACAAAATTAGTATTAACCAATTATAATTGTTTAGTAAGAATTAAGTACAACCGTTGAAACAATACATTTATAAACCTATCTTATATATTAATATATGATTTAAAAGATTCGAAGGGACTCGAATCTTATGAGGGTAAGCGAGTTACATATATGTGGATCTCAATCTCTTAACATAGCTACTATTATGTTAAATTTATTTATCTACATATAGAGATCCACAATGTTAATGTACTTAACATATAATACCCACTCTACTAAGAATCTTATTAATATCGTATGTTAAGCTAGGTTATAAATAATGATGTTACGTTAAACTAAGCCTTAATTAAGAAAGGTATTATTTTAGCGGTTTGACGCTTCGTCTTTCCGTCTTGAACTTAAATAAATATAGATTTAAATAAAATTAAATAAAAAGGTTTTTTGATACATAACTGGATTTCAACCGGGTTAGACAAAAAATAAACCTTGTATGTACATATGTATGTGCTGATATCTAGATGCGTATGAAAATTAGAATGAAATGTAATTTATGTACATATAATATTATTGTAATATATTAAGTTTGTAGGATATTATGATAGTATGTTATAATTATATTAGGTTGTCAAAAAAGTCTTGCGGTATTTTTATTGAATCAATTCGTGTGACACCCATACATCGAGCTTCTTAGTGACTCTAATCTTCTTCAAATGGTTTATAACGGTTTGATGACTCCTATGCCGGACTCTTTAGACCAATTCAGCGATTTTATCGCAATTTTCGACGACAGGCCTTACGGAGCGTTGATTCAATAAAAATACCGCAAGACTTTTTTGACAACCCATTATGTAACTCGCGCTGCTCTATATGTACATACATACGTATGACATTCCCACACGAGTAATGCACACCTCTACACACATGTAAATATATCGCCCGCAAAATCTACAATAACACTGTGGAACATTTTTGGGTTTATTGTCTGGGGGGTGAGAAATTCCAAGTCAGGGGGATGGTACTAGGTCAGTTTAGTAAAACCCTCAAAGGGTTTGGCGTTCGTAAGTGTCAGTTTTTTTTATGACCTTTTAAATTTTTTCCTTATCTTGATGTTTTTTCGCTTAGTTGTAACATTTTGGCAAAAACGTAGTTTAACATAACTCGCGAACTACTTGTCCGATTTTGAAGAAACAAATTTAGAAAAATTAAGAATTACAATTTCTATTTGTTTTTATTTGTTTTTATTCAAAAAAGTGTCATTTATCGCCTTTTTTTTATAAATTTTCCCTAATAACTCCAGACTTCTGGCCATAAACTACTAAAAAAATAAAGTAAACAATTTTATAATTTTATAATTTTTTATTTTTATTTTATTTATTTATTTTTATTTATTTTAATAAATATTGCCTAAACTTTTTCGATGGTGGTTGTTCGGGACTAGTGGCATCGTATTCATCGCTATCATCAGTTTCTGAACCACACATAATGTCAATATGTGCCTCCACTGTTGGCCCTTCTGCATCTCCTGAAAATTCTTTATCATCAATATCATCCCTGTCTTGCCACACAAGCTTACTCCACCAGCAAATTTCCGCAATTTTGTTTTAATAAAATGAGTTTGAAAAAATAAAAAATCAGTATTACCTCATTTCAAATGGCATAGCAACTTGATGATAGCGTTTACATTGTTCATCAGATTCGGTAGCCAATTGTTTGCTGAAATAGTCCAGATGATGATGTAAAAATGGATTTTCAAGGATGTGTGGACACCTATTTCCGAGAATGCTCTTAACATCCTTGCGACAGAAACATCGAAGTTGTTAGAACTGTTGGCCCTTCTGCATCTCTTTCCCAACAAGCCTTCTATTACTTCTTTGATTGCCTGCCATGCATTCAATTCAGCGTCAATCAAAATATTGTTGAATGCGTCACTTTTAATCAGCTTTCGTATATCTGGACCATTTAGTACGCCTGATTGGAAAAAATTAATTTGTTAAGATGGAAAACCATGGGAAATGAATGTGATATTATAACTTACCTTCTTTAATTTTACTTTCGCTGAGTCTCGGGTAAATTAGTTTCAAAACAGTTTTGATAAAATTCTTAACAATTCCAAGTTTAATATGCAGTGGAGGCAGCAATATCTTCTCACTAGAGGCTCACGAATAATATTGGCCGTTTGTAACCTGCTGTGCTCTCTGAGTTTCCATCCGTGGCATGCATATTGGTCACCGGAAAATCGCGTGTCCCAATCGCACAAAAAGCACATATATTTTATATAGCCGCTTTGAAGACCGCAAAGCATTGCTACAACTTTTAAATCGCAGCATATGTGCCACATATGTTTGGCGTAGTTAACCATTTTTAAAATATTTTCCAGTGCATCATATGTTTCTTTCGTTTCTGTACTATAGGCGATTGGAACTTAAGGTTTCTTATTGGTCTTATGCAGTAAAACCGCCTTCAAGCTGAGTTTTGAATTGTCAATAAATAATCTCCAGTCATCTGCTTCATATTTTATCCTACATCCGGGCAACATGCCGAAGTTTTTTCATCATTCACAAGGAATAAACTTTGGAGTGTTGCCTGAGGACTTCGATAAGCTGTGACTTTCACACCGGGTGCCAACAAATTGTTTGATTTCAAAATGGAAAACAGCTCTTCCGATTTATGCTGTGTTAATTCCAACTTGGCAACAATTGAATCAAGCTTATTTTGATTTATGAAAATTAGCTCATTGGATACTGATGGCTCATATGGGGGATCATCACGTGCATGATATGTCGGAGCAGTCGTAAAAGAGAAAATATCTGGGCTAGAAGCTTTTGGCACAGAAATGTGGTCCGAATGAGGCAATGGTGTTGCGGCACTTGCAACACCAACCTATACGATTTTCTTATATTTTTTGCGGCTCCTTTATTCGCACATGTATAGCAATTCAATGGATTGTGACCTTCGCCAGGATTAGTCCAAGTCATTGGGATACCGAATGGCATACTTTCACGTCTTCTATTTTTCCAATCCAATAACGGTTGTAGCAGCTTTTACACACTATCTTTGGTACTCAATTTTCGTTCACTATAACATTTTGGTTGAAGTACATCTCGTATGCTTGAACAAAATCAGTACTGAAATTTCCCCTATTTTATGTGTTGAGACATATTGAACACATCAGTAGCAAAAGCTACTTACATCTGGCTTGCACAGTTCCATATTTTGTTCTCTTTTGTTCTCTTTTGATCACTTTTAAAAAATTTGAGAAAAATTACTTTTACTGTTCGCGTTCGTCGGCACTTGTTGAATGACAAAAATCACAGAACCAGTGTGAGAAAGAGAAGAAGTATAATGACAATGCATGTTTTATATGAACATTACAGAACCAGTGTTGCTGGATTTTGTATGAATTAAAAAACAAACAAATATTTAAATTTTTAGGAAAAAAATACTTTTTCCCTTCGTACATTCATTTTTCACTTCGAAAGTGTTGCACTTATAGGAAAACGGTATAGAAACGGATTAGAGAAACTGTAATTCTTAATTTTTCTAAATTTGTTTCATCAAAATCGGACAAGTGGTTCGCGAGTTATGTTAAACTACGTTTTTGCCAAAATGTTACAACTAAGCGAAAAAACATCAAGATAAGGAAAAAATTTAAAAGGTCATAAAAAAAACTCACACATACGAACGCCAAACCCTTTGAGGGTTTTACTATACTGACCTAATACTATCACCCTGACTCGGAATTTCTCACCCCCAGATTAGCTGTTGTACTGTGTAATTGTTCTACAAAAACAACAATCGTCTAAAACATCATCATACATACTTAAATATATGCGTTCACATGTAAATATGCGGGTATGACATTCCAACGAAAACAATGCACACACAACATACATACTTATATGCGTTCAGCTGTAGATATGTCACCCGCAAAAATTACAAATACTGTTCTTCAAAAAAGGATGGAGTCATGTGTAGAAGTTCACTCAAGTGAAGAAAGTTCTCTGATCGCCATCCACTTGGGAGTGGTCAGAAACGATTCTGTTACATATGACTCAAGCAGCTCACGACTTCCGGTCTTTGACCAAGAATCCTCTGGGTAGCCTAAGAACATCCGTTTGAAGGCGAGCTGAAGTGAGAAGGCGAAACATCCCCAGCATAGGGTTGTGCGCTATGTTTGAGACCCGCCACGTAAAAAACAACCCCAATGAAAAATAAACAACAGCCTCGGATGAGAAACCCCCCTTTTGATGACGACCATGGCAAACGAAATAAGGACCATGAATTAAGGACATGCACCTGGAATGTCCGGTTCCTTAATTGGCAAAGTGCCGCTGCCCAGCTGGTTGATGTCCTCGTGAAAATAAATACTGACATAACCGCCGTCCAAGAAATGCGATGGACGGGACAGGGACAAAGACATGTAGGTCCTTGTGGCATTTACTACAGTGGCCATATAAAGGAGCGCAAGTTTGGTGTGGGACTGGTGGTAGGAGAGAGACTCAGTCGCCGAGTACTATCATTCACTCCTGTAAATGAACGTCTAGCCACAATCCGCATCAAAGCGAGGTTCTTCAACATTTGCGCCCACGCCCCGACGGAAGAGAAGGACGATGTTACCAAAGACGATGTTACCTTCTATGAGCGCTTGGAGCACACCTATGAGCGCTGCCCCCGCCGTGATGTCAAAATTGTTCTTGGCGACTTTAACGCCAGGGTAGGCAAAGAAGGTACCTTTGGTACGACGGTCGGTAAATTCAGCCTCCACGAGGAAACATCCCCAAACGGGTTGAGGCTGATCGACTTCGCCGGGGCCCGAAATATGGTTATCTGTGATACTAGATTCCAGCATAAGAAGATTCATCAAGCTACCTGGCAGTCTCCGGATCGAAAAACCACCAACCAGATCGATCATGTTGTGATAGATGGAAGACACGTCTCCAGTGTTCTAGACGTGCGTACGCCCCGAGGTCCTAACATCGACTCGGACCACTATCTTGTTGCAGCCAAGACTCGCACCCGCCTCTGTGCAGCAAAAAACGCACGTCAACAAACACAAAGAAGGTTCGACGTCGATAAGCTGCAATCACAACAGACAGCCGAAAGATCTTCTACTCGGCTTGCACTCCTGCTCTCTGAGAGCACTCGTCAACAACTCGGTATAAGGGAACTGTGGGACGGTATTTCGAACCGAAATCATTGGTTTTCGAAAAGTGCAAAAGAACAGCTGGTACGACGAGGATTGCCGTGTCGCAGCGGAGAGAAAACAGGCTGCCTACCTCGCAACGTTGCGATCGACCACGACACGTGCGAGATGGGATAGATACCGAGAGTTGAAAAGGGAAGCGAGATGCACTTGCAGAAAGAAGAAGTAAGAGGCCGAAATGCGTGAGTATGAAGAGCTTGATAAGCTAGCCGACAGGGGTAATGCACCAAAATTCTACGAAAAAATGCGGCGGCTTACAGAAGATTTCAAGGTCGGAGCATACTCTTGTAGAACCCCCAAAGGTGATCTAGTCACCGATGCCCAGAACATACTTAAATTATGGAGGGAACACTTCTCCAGCTTGCTGAATGGCAGTAAACGCACAACGCCAGGGGAAGGCGAACCCGATTCCCCAATCCATGGCGATGGAGCAGACGTTCCATTGCCAGGCCACGTAGAGGTGCGAATAGCAATTTCCTGCCTGAAGAACAACAAAGCGGCAGGGGCCGATGGATTGCCGGCCGAGCTATTCAAACACGGCGGCGAAAAACTGATAAGGAGCATGCATCAGCTTCTTTGTAAAATATGGTCGGACGAAAGCATGCCCAACGGTTGAAATTTAAGTGTGCTATGCCCAATCCATAAAAAAGGAGACCCCACAATCTGCGCCAACTACCGTAGGATAAGCCTCCTCAACATCGCATATAAGGTTCTATCGAGCGTATTGTGTGCAAAGATTAAAGCCCACCGTCAACAAACTGATTGGACATTATCAGTGCGGCTTTAGACCTGTCAAATCAACAACCGACCAGATATTCACCATGCGCCAAATCTTGGAAAAGACTCGTGAAAGGAAAATCGACACACACCACCTCTTCGTCGATTTCAAGGCTGCTATCGACAGCACGAAAAGGAGCTTCCTCTATGCCGCGATGTCTGAATTTGGTATCCCCGCAAAACTAATACGGGTGTGTAAACTGACGTTGAGCAACACCCAAAGCTCCGTCAGGATCGGGAAGGACCTCTCCGAGCCGTTTGATACCAAACGAGGTTTCAGACAAGGCGATTCCCTATCGTGCGACTTCTTCTATTTGCTGCTGAAGAAAATAGTTCGAGCTGCAGAACTTAATCGAGCAGGTACAATCTTTTATAAGAGTGTACAGCTGCTGGTATATGCCGATGACATTGATATCATCGGCCTCAACACCCGCGCCATTAGTTCTGCTTTCTCCAGACTGAATAAGGAAGCAAAAAAAATGGGTCTGGCAGTGACCGAGGGCAAGACGAAATATCTCCTGTCATCAAACAAACAGTCGTCGCACTCGCGACTTGGCTCTCATGTCACTGTTGACAGTCATAACTTTGAAGTTGTATATAATTTCCTCTATTTAGGAACCAGTATTAACACCACCAACAATGTCAGCCTGGAAATCCAACGCAGGATTACTCTTGCCAACAGGTGCTACTTCGGACTGAGTAGGCAATTGAAAAGTAAAGTCCTCTCTCGGCGAACGAAAACCAAACCTTATTAGTCGCTCATAATGCCCGTCCTGCTATATGGTGCAGAGTCTTGGACGATGACAACAACTGATGAGTCCACCTTAAGAGTTTTGAGAGAAAGGTTCTGCGAAAGATTTACGGTCCTTTGCGCGTTGGCGACGGCGAATATCGCATTCGATGGAACGATGAGCTGTATAAAATATATGACGACATTGACATAGTTCAGCGAATTAAAAGACAGCGGCTACGCTGGCTAGGTCATGTTGCCCGGATGGCAACGCTGTACCCGCCGGGGTAAGCAGAGGAAGAGAAAGACTTCCGCTCCGTTGGAAGGTCCAAGTGGAGAAGGACCAGGCTTCGCATGGGATTTCGAATTGGCGCCACGTAGCTAAAAGAAGAAACGACTGGCGCGCTGTTGTTGCCTCGGCTATAATCGCATAAGCGGTGCCGTCCGCCAATTAAGAAGAAGAAGAAGTTCTTCAAAAACAACAGTCGTCTCCAACTCCATCAGAAATCAATATGGCCGATGTCAAAATTTATAGTAAATTACGCAACACCAAAAATGTTCATTCATGAACCTAAACGTACTTTCAAAAAGCATATTTGATTCATTCATAAAAGCAGACGCCATTACATCTCCCCAAGAATGTCTTGCCTACAAACGTCTATTCGCGACGATTTCAAAAGCTAAAAATCGTAAATTGAATATATTTCTGAAATGTATGAGAAGGAAAAACTGCAAACACCGTACAATAGAATAAAATTGAAAACATAGTTTATTTGTCGATTTTCAAGTCCAGAAATGTTTAAAAAAAATATTCAATATTCCTCTATTTTATGTGTACAGTCAATCCCGGCTAAGTAGTACTCCGCTAAAATGAAAATCATTCCTCTTAACCGCCCATATCTTGCTGCATCTCACGGTTTGTTTTTTGAAATACATAGAAATTATTGTTTTAAATACCACTCGCTTAAGTCTCAGCACTCGATCATGTACCATTTCATATTTTTATTTTTAACAAACCACAAATATCTGTATCTTTGGTTATAGCACGTAACCGGGATTGTAACTCTGAAATATTTTTAAGCGGCTTGCAAGAATCTGCGTTGATATGTATGCAAGCTCACACACAAACATACATATTTACGTTGGTTTGTAGGCAAAGCTGTACATCGGCAAAGGAAGCGGTGACAATCGGCGGCAAAGCTTTGTCGTCACGTCAGTCCTTGGACACATTGACTTTCGACAAAACGTTCGGCCATTGCTTGTCCGCGACAACGGAGGTTTTGTATGAAACAATGGGTGTATATATTTACACACAAAGTTGTGTGTAGACAAATTTACAAACATTATACGAATGATTCTTTCAAATTTGTTTACGTGCACACAAAATTACATACATATGTGAATATGTGAAAATTGTACGTGTGGTTTTTTTTTAAATCTTTTTACATGCTTATGTGAATCTGGGCGACGGCATGGCCTTTTAAATCGTTATCAAAACCTTTAATGCCCTAAGCAAATAAATACATATGTACATATGAACATGTATATATAAATATACACTATATAATAACCTAACAAACCTATGTGATTTATAATTATATTATTTTTAATATTTAGGTAATTATACAAATATGACTTTATTATACATTTCAACAGATTTAATGGAATTCATCATTAAATAGATCAAATTACCCGTACATATGTACATGTATACTTATGTATGTGCTTTGATATCAAATATATCTTTCATAATATCTATAAATGATATCCATAGTCGTTTCCGCATTGTAAATACGCGAATCTGTAAGCGTACATTTCTAAACATTAAAATTAGCATTATTTTTCTCATTTAATATTGAAAAGCTAAATTCTGCTTTTTTCGACCCTCTCATGTTAAATATTGGTGAAATCCGCTAATAATATTTTTGTAGTGAAATCCGCTAATAAAAAATTCAACCCCTCCAAAAAGAGGAACGTGATGACAATCGGTACACCATGAACCTTCTCTATAAATGTACGTTCTCTGCCGATACAGTCTTAAGCTGCCTCATGTGCTGAACACATAGAGAGCGACAGACTGTCAAATATTAAAATACACACTTTCTTATGGACACAGTTATTTAGACAGCTGTACGACAACACGACTGCAGGCTCTCAGTTGTCGCTCTCGCTAACTTGAAAATATTTTTAAATTTGCCGACGACACACTGTGTTGCGGCTAGTGAAAAAGTAACTTTTCTCCGATTATTTTTTTCAGTATTTTTAATGATGCAATTTTATCACAGACATTCCAAGTAAACAAAAAACACATAAAGCTTATTTTTATGGTGGCCCGTTGATTTTTAATTGGTTTTAGAAGTCAAATATACAAAATTTTCACGAAAAGAGGGGATTTCAGGGCTGTATTCAAAATGATCTCATTTGATTTTGGTGACAGATATTTTGATTCGGAAAAAAAATCTGGCTTCGGACAAGTATCTTCTGTAAAACAAAGGAATGTTGTTTGAGACATTTTCATATGCACCTTTTTTAGAGCGAAAACCCGACTAAAGGTCGATTTTTCCTTTAAATTTGGGTTAGGTAAGCAATATCTAAAAAGTCCCTGAGAGTCCCAGTTCCAAACCACTACAGAAATGTTACATAATTTGTTTTCAACGAACTGTGAAAAAATCAGCTGCCTATACTTGCCCTCCTGGGAGTTATAGCGATTTTAATATATCACTCTCAGTATTTATTCCATAGAAATAGAACGGAAATTCTCGGAATCACTTATTGGATAATTTAATCATATTGGTTTTCGGGTGACTTTCCGTCATCCCACGTCAAATTTTTATTATTTTCAGGGCGGTTTCGGCTAATCGCCATCTTCTCTTTTTTGTCACTAATTAGTCCGCAGGAAACAAGGACTTCAGAAACACAAGGCTTTACCATGCGAGGAAAACATCAAGAAAAGACAATTGTGAAGACATATTACATTATGTGCTCGCCAATTCTGATCCCGCAATCACAAGTAGGAGAATACTGAAGGAGAAGAAACACCTGAAATTATCAGAGAAAGCAATGAACTTATTGGTAGATGACTGATAATTTGTAATTTTTCTGTAGAATGCATATTTTATGCCTGTGTTATAAAGTAGTATCTTGAAATTTTTTTTTTTTATTCTACATCTATTCTAGCACTCCACAAAAATGAGCATAACTCTCTTAAAACTGGAGCTATTGACTTCAAACCGGTATCAAATTAAAGCTTTTATTGCCACCTTTCAAATAAGAAATAAAATAGATTTTGGTTTTATATAAAATTTCAGAGTTTTTCAACAAATATCGAAAAATCATGAAAAATTGACGTTTATAATTCTTGTTTGGACCACCCTATACTTTATTTAAAAAACAAATCATAGGGTAGTTATCAGAAGTAAAAGAAGAATTAAAATAAATTTTTTTTGTAAATTTTTCGAAAACTTTTTTTTTTTTTGGACTTTTGTTGAAAATTTTACCCAACAATTTTTTTCGGTGTCAATTTTTTTTTCACTCATTCTGTTTGGGATTTCATTCTGACCAATCTGTAGAAGTTTCTCAACGATACAATTAAAATTACAGTTTAGGCAATATGATTTCCAAAAAATTCCGGTTTCGCAACACTGTGCGACAGTAGAGAGGACAGTAGAGTTGAGAGAGGGGGATGCCACTAATATGTAAAATGTAAAATTATTCAAAGCTCTAACAAGCCTGACGTTATTTTACAAATAAAAGCATAAAATAGCTCTGTATATAATTTGTAATATTGTACAATTGATAATTTAAAACAAAAATATTTAGCTATTTACTTATTTTTTTCATACAAAATTTCACTTAGAACAAATTATTAAAATTTCATTTCATTGAAGTGAAAGGTATTAGTAGTGACCATACAAAATAGACAACTGTGTTGTTTTGTGTACATGCCGGCCATTGTTATGTCGCTGCCTTCTTACAAATGTTAATGTAGTAAGATTCACGCCGCCATTTACAGTTCGCTGTCGTGCTGCCATGTCGAGTTGCATTCTATGTGTTCAGAGCGTCACTTACCATCGCAAATATAAAGGGAGTAAAGTCATGTGCTGAACATATAGAGGCGGGGTTATCATCTGATTTGCCTTTCGCAAGAGCTGTTAAACAAATTTGTCCTGTGAAGGTTTGGGTGATATAACTTGAATGGTTTAGGAAATATACATACTTATGTGGATGAAAGCTTTTAGCCTTTCAAAGATTCTCAAACCACAATGCCCCTCCTTAATGAGATGCGCTTTTCTAAATAGTAGTTTTGTATCTTAAATTGCATCTTAGTTGGATTTTCGATTAATTGCGTTTCGTGGGCGATTACGCCCTTAATCGCCCTTGTCTTAATCTCTTCTCAAGTCACAGGTGGCACGAACCGACGGATGGACGGGCAGACAAACACTTGGATTTAACCTCATTACATAACACTATGTCTAACTTGACTGTTTTTATGTGATACGAATTGCCGTTCCACTTTGTAGCAACATAAGAATTGAACAGACCTATAATCATGTAGGATTACGGTAAGACTATCACAGATGGAGAGCACATGTAGAATGGAAATCCAATTAATGGGCCGAAACTAGTACATTTTACCATATCTATGAACATCGATGAAAAATATATGGACATCAATATTAAACAAGTGGTAAAAAAGGAAAAAATAACGAAATAACGAAATGTAAGGAGCAGAATTAATCCGTTTCAAAGCACATACGTATGTAAAAATGGGTGCACTTTTGAATAAAATGGGAAACCCAAATGCATTAACACATATTTATCAAAAATAAAAAACCAATATGGAAACATATTTATCAACAGATCCTAAAAATATCGTAACATATGTATTTATCAGTAGCAGATAGGAAGACATCGTGGTAACATACATATATTATTGGTCGAGACATTCTTGAGATATAGAATTTTCTTTGAAGATGAACGTTGTCACGTCCGTTGCCCAATATTAGCACTGGTTCCTTTGAGGTTCTTAAGCACCATTTTGCATCCGTAGTCTTATGTTACTGGCGTATTTATTTCCTAACTTATCGCCGTTTTAGTAGTTTTCAACACAATCTTTTTCTTTCAGCTTATATCAGCTGATTTCGCCTATTTTTACACTGTTTGAAGAAGTTATGTGGGACATCAACTAGGAAGGATTAAAATAGCTTTACTGGTGTATGAGATATGTAAGCTTTTTACCCACAGATGACTGTACTTCGATGTCCGGTGCATTAAAATATTGAGCCTTAATTTGGGGCTTAGTTATAGAACTCTATGCGGTTTCGCTTAATGGAATTTTGTGGACCGACTTCACCTATTTGCCCTAGGATGCCAAGAAAGGTTCCCTCAAGATATTTAAATTTTTTCTCAAGTTATCCCTGTCAAGGCAACCCGTCACTCCAAAACTCAACGCGTCTTGTCATCCTATCCATTTATTTGTATATACATATATGATTTTATGATTTAGGTTTTAAAGTAACGGTTGTATCTGTGACAGACATATGGTATATATCGAGAGATATATTTTGAGATTCTTTTTCAAATGTTGGCCGAAGCTACATCGCAGACAGACTATCCGTTGAGTCCAATTTTAGATGACTATTCGAGCGTTTCGACTTATAACTGGGAAACGATACGCGTGATGTTTTGTTTCAAGGCCTGAATTGAGGATGGATTGTCTGCATAGACTTTACATATCTAGACTTTACATATCTCCACAGGAAAAACCTCCTCTCTGAACAAAATTTTGCTCGAAAACGTCGGATCTTCTTGGAACTTTTCAAGAGCCCATCCCAGATGCCGCTTGGGAAGGTCGAGCGGCCTCAGTCGTTTCACAAACTGTATTTCGTATGCTTTCTATTTAAGATCACTTAGTAAAATGCGCCAAGTCGTTCCATGTATTTATTTGCTTTGCTGAGTGCTGGACGTGGTTTATTCGGTTGAATTTTATCCAATAATGAACGCTAGGTCTCAAGATGGGTGGTGGTGTTGCGAATAGTAGGCTCAGCATGCCGATTATGTTGGCCATAAATTGAGGGAAGCGTGCGAACCACATTCTTTACAGAACGTACATTTTCGTAATAACGTTGAACGAGTCGGAGCGTTGTTCTGCTGTAAGTCTTTCCATGTTGAATTGCCAAACAATACTGAACAAAAATAGCATGACAGCTTTACACGACCTAGGCTTGATCTGTCGAAAACTGGCTGTTGAAAAAAATACCTCTTCTTGGATCAATCGTTACATTTGTACCTTGTTTAAATTTTCACAAAAATGGGAGGGAAGCTTTGTAATGGAAAAGTGATCAATACGTGATTTTGGAATTTCAGTACGTATAGTTATACTTTGTTGAATAATTTGTTTGTACAGAGTATGTTAGGATTTTTTTCTTTATTGCAACATATTGCTACAAAGTGCTACGGTGTTGCGTATCACCTAAAACTAATCGAGATGGATGTATGGTTATGTATATAAAAGTGATCAGATTAACGAAATACCGATTGATGTCTGTCTCTTCGGTCGTCCGTTCGTTCGTGCAAGCTGTAACGTGAACTAATCTTTTTAACCTTTCTCACAGTGTGAAAATAAGCAAAATCGAAAGATAACCTTGCCACTTTTCATATAACGGCTTACTTAGAGACTACTAAAAGGGTTTTAATACAATAAATAAATCCGTCAGAGGCATTTAATTTAACACTTAAGATTGGCAGAAATGTTACCGTGCAAGGACGGCAACTACGCATACTTCCCTTAAAACGCAAAGCACCAAGGCTGGCTGTGCCCATAATTGACTTTTTACCAAAAATATCTGTGTGAGATATATAATTGAAATTAAGAGACATTCCTTTCCTGATAATATTATATCTGTGTCTCAAAAAAAAAAAAAACAAAATATATATATATATATAAATATTTTCGAACTTCCGGGCGACTTTATATCACCTATAGTATTTCAGTACATATGAGAGTTATCTTAATGAAAATGAAAGAGCGTATTTTACTCATAACTATCTTGGCCTCTAAAATGGAAAAAATCGGGTAAAAGCTTGACTTAACCTAACCGGGTGAAATCTGGGCGACTGTCTGTCTGTCTTTCCGTCCATCCGTGCAAGATGTAACTTCAGTAAAAATTGAGATATATTTCTTAAACTTGGTAAGCACATTCCATTAACGTAAACCTATAAAGTACCAAATCTTAGTACTAAAACAGCAGCCATTGCGGCGATAAGAACAAAAGAATTGGGAGGTTGGAATCAGCAGAACTACGGACATAGTCCTAAACAAGCTCACCATTAATAAATCAGACTACATTCTCCCAAAGCTGGACTTCAATAGACACTTCCAGGTGAAGATATCATCTAGACGAGAATGGAGAAGAGGTTCAAAAGGAGAGGAGGATACCATTTCAGTCTATACCGTCGGGTTCAAAATGGACTGCGGAGTAGGCACGGGGGTATTCTTCGCTGATCTAGGCATATCTCTCTCTATACGTATACCGAACTCGGCTAGCATCTTCCAAGCGGAAGTACTAAGCATAGAAAAAGCCTGGGAAGCTCTATTAGAAAACCACGGGAATAAAGCAACTATATTTACGGATAGCCAGGCGCCGCTCCTGGCCTTGTCTTCACCCGTGACAAATTCCAGCGTAGTTCACAACTGCAAGAGAGCACTAAGCTCAATACAAGACAAGCTCCAGCTAAACTTGATCTGAGTTCCCGGCCACAGGAATATTTTCGGTAACGAAAAAGCAGACGAGTTGGCAAAGGCAGCAGCTTTCCTCAACGAATCCGAGGCGGAGCTAATACCAAGCCCGCTAGGATCGATCAAAGGAGAGATCAATAGGCAGTTTCAACAAGTTGCAAATAACAGGTAGAAAAACATTACAAAATGCGTCATAACTAAACAATTATGGCCAACATATGACAGGAAAAGAACCAACGACTTAATAAATAGGTCAAGAAAAAGTATTTACAGAGTAACAGCTACCACAACAGGGCACTGGCCATTTGGGGAACACGCATCCGAAATGGGTTTGCCCTACAACGCCATCTGCCATGGCTGCGGAGTAGCAAGGAACAAGGAAACAATCTTTCACTTTCTCTGCGAATGCCCAGCTCTAGCACATATCCGACACAAAAAACTTGGAATCCATCAAGCACCAAACCTTGAATGGATTTCCACTAAAAGCATATCGGACATATGTAGTTTCATCGAAACCTCACAATGGTTTGAGAGAGAAAGTGAAACATAATAGCAGATACAGTGTATCAAAATGGCACATTAAGTGCTAATTGAGCCCGATAGGGCTGCACTCCTACCTACCTACCTAGTACTAAATTAGGATATGCAACTGTAATTTGGCACAGAGGATCGTAGCAGCAACCCCATAAACGATACTGTAATGAACTGAACTGTAATTTGCATAGAAAATCGCAGTAGCAAGAAGCACCTGTGGGTAAAAATTTTTTAAAAAGACTCCAATACTTTTAATTTACATATCGCCTCCTTACCGCGTATATCAGCTAATATGTGAGTTATCCTAAAAAAATGAGGCAGCGTGGTTTTCCTTAGAACCTATATAACTAACAAGCCTTATGTAGCAGAAAGTATTACCCTTGCTTTAATCCTTGATAGTTACTAGAGTATGAAATGTTTGGTAATAGCCAAACTTAGCCCATCCTTACCGCCGATGCGGAAAGACAGCATTCTCGATTCATAATGTCCTCGAAATGTACACCATTTACGGTGCTACGTCCAGTTACTATTTTATAATTTTACTGGACTTGCGAAAAAGCCTACGTATGAAACTCTTAACTCCGCTTGCTCAAGCGTGTATTTGAACCTGTGGGGCCGTCGGTAAGCTTTACTTCACAGGACCCAGCTGGGCAAGAATGCCTCTTTACAAACTTCCAATAGTTCTTTACGGAACTATTCAACTCCTCCTAAGTTTCTCCGCTGCCGTACTTTCATCCTGAGTTTTTAGATCGCTATTACGGTATCTTTCATAAAAATTGTCTCAGCAATGTTGTCATAGCAAAGTCTTTTGGCAACGGTAGACGTAAAACCCCATCGTATAGTGAGTCTCTCAGACAGATAACTATCAATTATCCTCCCTCATGATATGTGGCCAGAATGTAAAATTCAAAGCATTTTTCACGTCGATTGTGACAATGGCTTTAAATTTTTTTATCGCCATGCATCCAATTGGTTCTCTCTTTAGCCTTGGCAGCAATGTCAGTAAATTTTCCGACTGCGTCTATGGTGGATTTCAGACAACACCTCACATCTAGGTGACGTTTCTGACGTGTGCAAGTCACCGACTCTAATATTTATCCATTGAAACGTAACAAAATATTATTTTGCACTAGTTCGTGATTACTAGCAGAAGTCAAATCTCTCTCTAATATTAGAGCAGCAGTACTTCCGACAGATATTATCTTTTAAGTTTGAAGTAGATTGTTGTAGTGGACGATACCCGTGACAGATTAAATAGGCATTTGATATATTTACAGCAGCGCCATTTTGTAATATTGTTGAATATTTATAACTTAATATAATTTAAAATACATAAAGTTTTCCATAAAAAAATAGTGTTTCATTAACAAATATTATAGCATTTCTATTTTTTTTTAACTCTTACAACAAGTTGCTTCAGAGCATACTAATTATGGAGTTAGAAATAGGATAACATATATATAATGACCAGGATATAGAGATGAGTTGAAGTCCTGGTGATTGTATGCATTTAAAACAAAAATGAAACATTGAAAGTAGCAGAATTGAAATCCGGGTGACTATCTGTCGAACCACTGCCACGTCCACAAAATTCCATAGAGTCACCTGTGAGCAAAAAAAAAATTAAAGGGTAGGTTTGGCCGCTGCCACAATAAGTTAAGTTAAATGTATATATTTACGATAAAGGTACAACAACTAAATACGTTTAGCACAAATATTATAAGAATATGTATTTGAAATCGGATGGTAACCCCGCTCACTCCCAATATAACGGTACTTAAAAGCAACAAAAGTGCGATAAATCAGTAACTAAATATAATTTTGTCCCCAATATGGCATGAGAATCGCTTAAAAATTTTCACTTTCCAGTATACAAATATGTGAGGCCCCTTATGACTAAAAATTGAATAAATCGAAAGAAAACTGATCATTCCCCTAGGTACTGAATAAGTGAACCCAGTGCTTATAATTAACGTTTTACCGAAAATATCAGTCAATGTGTCAGATATATATTAGGAATTCAGAACTTATTCTTTCTTTATACTAAAAGTATGTCTGTGTACTACAAATAAGTTGAATAAGGTCATTACTTATGTTCATTACTCCCGTAGCTCCTATATACCTCACATAAAAATTTTCGAACTTACGGGTGATATTATAACCCAAATATCGCCCAGTATGTGAGTTATCTTAATAAAATTGAGAGAGTGAGTTTTTCTTATAACGATGTATATTTGTTTTTAGAATGAATAGAGTTGGGTGAAAATTCCAAAAGCACATATAACTAACAAGCGTTATGTTTCTGAAATTACTACCGGGTGATTGATCTTTGTAAGTAGCAATATTATTAAATATTCGGTTACACCCGAACTTAGCCATTCCGTACTTGTTAATTATATACTCTTTTGCAATAAAATCAAAATTCCATACGTAAATACTGGTTTGAAAATGACGACGGAAGTAGAAAGTTATTGCCTCAGCTTGGACCCAAATTTGGAATTTATTATTATTATTTTACCATTCCCAGAATACTTTTTGTTTGTTCCTTTTAACAGAAATACATATGTACATAAATAATATCATGTTACGAGTGGATAGATTTAGGTAAAATTATTTTTTTTTTACACGTTTCTTGATTATGTTTTTAAATTGGTACTAATATTATTTTTTATGCACGTTTTTTCACGGTTCCAGTTAATCGTCCAGTTCAAATTGTTTTTGTTTCACGGGCATATTATTACAAGATAAGGACTCTTTTTGAGTATCTGTGGTACAGGATGGCTCACGAATCGTGCTGCAATAACAAACAGAAATAACTTTTTGTTAATCAATACATTACAAACAAACAGAAATAGCTTTTTATTAATCAATACTTTACATTTCTTATTTTTTATCGTATGGCAAATTTTATTTTATATAATTATTTATTTTTGAAACTTATGGACCGTAAGTGATCTCCATGTTCAGCCACGCATAGGCGACACCTAATTAAAAAATTATTTATTGCGGCCTGAAGGGTTGAAGCAGCGATTGCATCAATTACACAGCCCGACAAAATTAAAAATAAATTGTGCTTCTTTGAATTTATCAACTAGTTAATTTGGGCGCGCTGAATTCAAATCAGTTTGTTTCTATAAGCTCTAGTTTTCAAGATATAGTTTTCTTATAGCCCCCACTTAACTTAACACCTGAAAAAAAATTTCGCCAAAAAAATGTTTACCTTAATTTTTACCTTAAACATTTTTTTTAATTCAAATGTTTTTGTTCGTTTCATAAGTACATTTACCTTCCAGTCAACTTATAGGTATCAAACCGGTTCGCTTAAGATATGCTTTTTTGATGAATTCGGTTAATTTAACTTAGTAACCCATTTACTGGATGGTATATACTAGAAAATTCGGTACAAACAGTTTCCGAAAATGTTATTTTGTGTAGTTGCTAGCTGATTAACGGGAATTTTATTTGTATAATATTATTGAGAACGTTATTTTTTCTTATTGCGCTCCAATTGTATATCGGAAGTTAGTTGCTTGTAAGAAGTGGTTTATTGCAGTTGGCAAAGTTTATTAAAAAGTGTTGATCTAAATAGAAATTACTTCCAATAAAAGACGGTGTAAAAATTACGTCGACACATTTTGGAGAATACACCTTTAAAGAAAACATAAGACCTATTTCGGAATTTGTTAAAAAATCGTTTTTAGATTACTTTGGAGTTGATCTTGGTGATCAAGACAAAAGCTGGACTCCACACATTGTGTGCAATACTTGCTGTGTAAATTTGCGACAGTGGACTCAAGGAAAACGGAATAGGCTTAAGTTTGGTGTGCCGATGATTTGGAGAGAGCCCAGAAATCATTTGGACGACTGTTACTTCTGTTTAGTGAGTATTGCTAGTATTAATAGGAAAAATCGAAATAAATGGCAGTATCCCGATTTACTGTCAGCACGCCGTCCAATTCCCCATTCCGAAGATGTTCCCATTCCAAAACTGAATGATTCTGCAGAGCCGAGAGTTCGGAGTTTGAACATAATGCTGCTAATGATCTAAATGATTGCGACAGTGTTTTCGAAGACACAGAAGTTATTCCTCAAAGTTTTATTCTATGCGAGTTAAATAACTAAATTCATGATTTGGCTTTTATATTTGCAGCAAAATGCCTAATCTAAATAGAGATAAGATTAGAGCAGGAGTTTTTGACGATACCCAAATAAGGCAGTTTATGAATGACAATGATTTTCATAAGTCAATGACCGAAACTGAACAAAAGCGTGGACATCATTCGTGCAAATTATAAAAAATTTCTTGGGAACTAATAAAGCTTCAAATTATGTTCAATTAGTGGAAAATTTGCTGGATACGCTCAGAGACCTTGGCTGCAACATGAGTATTAAAATCAATTATTTGCACAGTCACTTGGACCGATTTCCCGAAAATTTGGGTAATTTAACGAAGAACAAGGAGAAAGGTCCCACCAAGATATCAAAATTATGGAGAATCAGTACCAGGGAAGGTGGGATACACATATGATGGCAGACTACCGTTGGAATTTGCAAAGAGTCTGTGATCCACCTGTTCATTCCAGATTGTCTCTTAAAAGAAGCTTTAAATTCTGTAACTAGAATTATATATATATATATATATATATAACTGTAACAGCAAATAAAAAATTTTTGAAAAATAATTTTGGGTAAAAAATTGCTTTCCGAAAAAAATGTTTTTTGTTTTTTTTGGCACCTACTATAGGTGTAAATAAGAAATTTTGATAAACAAAAAATTTTTGAAAAAACTGGCAGACGGTTATAATTGGAAGGTATAAAAAAGCTATATCAAATTAGAGCTGATAGAGACAAACTGATTACAGACTTAAATTCAATGCACCCAAATTAACTAGAATCAGTTGATAAATTCAAAGAAGCACATTGAGTGTTGGCTTGTGTTATCGATTTAATGGATTGATTCAGTTCATTCAGATTTCTGGGTTTTGTGTTGTACTTGCTTGACATAACCCCACAAAAAATCTGGGGCAGTCAAGTCAGGTGAACTTGGGGGCCAGCGAAAAGTGGAGTTTCTTGATATAAATTTGTTTTATAATTTTCTTTGGAGCTCCACAGCAACCAATTGCTGGAACCAAACCCTATTGAAAGGGAGACATCTCCTTTCTTCAAAGAAATATGGCTAAACAATACACCTGGATGACATTGCGCACCACACGCGTTCTGGTGAATTTCCGTCTCGTGGATTATTTCTGAATTTTATTCACTTCGTATGCATAAATTTTTCTTGTTGCCGAATTCCCTTCGGACGGAAGCACGGGCTGCAAAGTGTTATCCAAACCCTCTTTTCGGTATCCTAAGAATTTATATAAAAAATAATATAAGTTATTTATGTTTGTTTTTCTAACACGAATCGTGTGCTTCCCTGTATATCTTACAGATTGAGCTATATTCGGATGTAAATTTGTACTTAGATTAAACACATTTTAAGTAGTTTTTAACAGACAACGTGTTGTTAGCCAATGTCAGAATCTTTTACAGTGTTAGTAGGAGCGCTTAAAGTATCTTTTCTGTCCGAATTTGGTTATGATAGCTTGCACAGCTTAGGATATACATATGTAAATTTTTAGTACATGGGTGCCTCTTGCTATTGCATCCCTTGGCCAAATAACAGTTTTATGTTTCTCTTTAGTGTTTCAATCGAAAATTGGATATAAATTCACTAGGAATATACATACGTTTTGAACCAACACCGAACGCAATTCCATTTATATTCAGCACTAAGCCATTAATTGTTTACTTAATTTTGTTAAAAAGCCACACATTTGGACTAACCTAGATGATTTAAGAACAGATGAAAAGTTGGAAATCACTATATAGGGTATATTAGGATTCTACATAACTTATTAATGCTCATAGGCTCAATTATATTGACAACTACATTTTGTTTTCCAAAGTATAAAAATATGTCCTTTATAAGGGGTTAAGACATATTAAAAAAAAAACAACTAAAAAACATTTAAAAGCCTGCTTTTAAGTTTTTTAAACTATAGTTTTTAGTTTTATATGCTACGTAAACGTTTATTTTAGTATGCTAGTATATTCAATATAACTTAAATTGGACACATAACCTTTTATAGATGTGGTGTTTGACTTGTACATATACTTGCAGTAAAAGGATCAGATGAAATTTAAATTTATATGGGTAGTTGTTTTTGTTTCACCCATTTTTATAGTCTATTATTTGAATGGTTGAGTAATCTTCCGTACCAAATTTGGTTGAAATTGGAGGGGTAGATATATTTTTTTTATTTAAAGGTGTGCGATATCACACCCATTGTTAAATTTTTCGTTCTCCTGTAACGCTCTTCCACCTTTTGGGTTGGAAAGTTTAATGCTTGTGGCACACTTATTTAGTGAGTTATAACACTTTCAGCAGTTTTCATCATAACGATTACATGGGGAGTGGGCGTGGTTATTATCTGACTTTACCCATTTTTACTTCTTCCCAAGTTGGTCAGTTTGTACTTTCAGACAGTGTGAGGCCGGGGCTACGCCCTCTTAAAAAAAAATCAGTCAACAAATGTCTTTTGACAGAGCGATCTTATTTAGTGCTCAGTAATGGCACTATATAAGTTTTCGTTTTTTCAGCAATCCGATTATGTCCATTTCCAATACCGTTCTCTTTTGAGTACTATGGAACATACGAGACAAGTTTCACCAAGATATCACAATGTTTACTCAAGTAACAGACGGACTGGCAAAAATTACAAACCTAAAGACTGTGCCCAAAAATAAGGTGACATTGTATTTATTTTGAAAATTATTTGTTTATTCTTCCAAATCAATTTCATCCTCTTCAAAGTAATCCCCTCTCGATGCAATGCACTTATGCCAACGGATTTTCCAATTTTCGAAACACTGGGTTGTAGTCACTTTCCGGGATGTCCTTCAGTTCCGTCTTCGCTGCGGCTTGAATCTCCTCTATCGTATAAAAACGGTGTCCCCGGAGCGGTCTTTTGAGCTTGGTGAACAGCCAGAAGTCGCACGGCGCCAAATCAGGTGAATACGGTGGTTACGAAACGATATGGGTTGAGTTTTTGGCGAAATGATCACGAATTACAAGGGCAGTATGGGATGGTGCATTATCGTATTGTAAAAACCAAGAATTGTCTTTCCACAAGTCCGGCCTTTTTAGGCGGATAGCGTTACGCAAACGACGCATAACGTGCAATTAATATTCCTTGTTGACTGTTTGACCGGTTGGAAGAATTTCATAATGCACAACACCACGATAATTGAAGAAAACAGTCAACATGACCTTGATTTTTGAGCGACTTTGATGACTTTTTTGGTCTCGGCTCTCTTTTGGCACGATATTCGCTCGATTGATCGGCTGTTTCCAGGTCGTAAGCATAGATTCAAGTCTCATCGCCAGTTATAATGCATTTCATGATACCCTGGTAGTCGGAAAGCATCGTTTCACATACTTTAACGCGACGCCTTTTTTCCAAAAAATTCAATGTTTTCGGTACCAGTCGAGATTTGACGCGCTTGAGGCCCAAAACATCCTTCAAAATGGTATTGCCTGAGCCTTTCGATATGCCAACTTCATCAGCAAGGTCTCTGATGGTCAATCGACGGTTTTTCAACACCAAATCTTTGATTTGTTGAACGTGAGCTTCGTCGGTTGAGGTTGATGGTCGCCCTGGACGCTCTTCGTCTTCGACACGTTCACGGCCGGCTTGGAACTCATTATACCACTTGTAAACATTTTTTTAAACATTGCCTCATCACCAAAGGCTTTCTGCACCATCCTCAATGTATCCGCAGCAGAAAATTGATTCCGTTAACAAAATTTAATGCAAATTCTTTGCTCAACAAATTTCGACATCGCAAAAAACGAAAAACTCAGTTTCAGCAGCTCACAAAACGACACGTATCTTAAACACTAATGAATATTTTGACATTAAATTTGACATAAATGTGAATGACAGTACTACCAACCTAAAAAAAAAATATTTCTCCAAATCCTTTAACGCGCGCAGTTTAAATTCAAATGTTAAAGCGTTATAAAAATTACTGTAATTAGATTTTACTTGTTATATTTAGTATTGTGTAGATTTCTAACTAATTAGTTGATTAATTAATACAGTTTTGAAAAACCATAAGAGAGTACTAAATATCTATTCATATATGATGAACTAGTTTTTATAAACATATCGATCGAGCGTTGAAAAATATTATCTTCTCTTATATATACAAATGAATTGCAAAATGTGTTGGTAAGCGATTAACTCAACAACGCCTGGACCAATTTGACCAATTCTTTTTTCTAAATGTTCGCTGAGGTTCAAAGATGGTTTTTACAGCAAGAAAAATTCGAATAACTGCCGGAAACCCCCTGAAAACAGCCCTTTTCTTTTTTCCATACAAACGAATGAATGTTGGTTTATTAACGCTATGGGAACGACTGAACCAAGCTTGATGAAATTTTCAGAGAATGTTCTGTGTGGATCGGGGAAGGTTTAGAAATAAAAAAAACTGTATGCTTTTTGTGAGGAAAAGCCGGAAAATTGGAAAATTACAAAAAATTTTTCCATTCAAATTTATTTTTAAATCTTTATGTTTTGTTTTTCAATTATTTGAATCGTTCAAATTTGTCGTTTGCTTCAAAAATTTTTTAAAATTATTCAGTGAAAGCGTTATGTGTGTTGCACACAAAGTGATCAATTACAGATTTAAATTTGTTACGATGCCACGAAAAAGTCGCGCTAATATCGGTCAGCGTTCCTTTTGGCATCAACATACATTAGTAGCTCAAGGCAAATGACCGAGTACTCCCAGGATGCGATGACATATGTACGTGCGGTATTATGGATCGCGGTCAATCAGCAAGCAATCGTCCCGATGTCACAGCAAGACTTTTCAAGCAACGATGATGAAGCTTCGATGGACTTTATCTTCAAGCAACGCATATATGGCGCTGTTAGATGCTAGATGTACTCTGTTGACTGGCAAAAGAGAGGTTTGCCGCACGCACACATTCTTCTTTGGATGGTGGATGGTGGTTACACCAGATCAAATTGATGAAATCATTTAGTCACGCGGAAATTCCTGATGCAGAGAAAGGTGCAGTATTATACGAAGTGTTGAAAACCAATATGGTTCATGGACCTTGCGGACACCACAATCCCACTTCGGTTTGTATGTCTGAGAATAAATGCACGAAACAGTATCCACGTTTCCTTCGGAAACGCAAACTAGAAATGAGGGATATCCACTCTATCGGCGTCGCTCACCAGACGACAATGGCAGAACATTCAGCATTCAATTTAGAAGAGGAATATCGAAGTTGACAACACATGGATCGTACTATATTCACCATTATTGTCAAATTCATATTCAAAACTCATATCAATGTTTAGTATTGCAGTTTGGTGTAATCGATAAAATACGTTTGAAAGTACGTCACCATAGGAAGCAACATGGGGGTTATTGGACTTGAACGATACGGTTGATACATAAACTGCAATAAAGTGCTTTGCAGGACATTTACTTCTGCAATTCATGAACGTTTACCAGCTGTTGTGCGTCTCACAATTAATTTGGATAAGGCCAAAGTGTGTACTTCAACCCAGAGAATACAGTACAGCCTGTGGAAACACCGCCAGCAAACAAAATTAACATTTACGAGTTTTTGCTCAACTTTCGTCAGAGATCCGTTTACGAGGACATTCGGAAATACCTTGATATTATACATAGAATGCATCGTTGAAGAAATAATTACGCAGAAAGCAAGGCCAACCAGTAGATGGACATCCAGGTGTGTTATTAACTAATGCATTGGGACGAATTTACCTAATCCACCCGAAAAACGACGATTGTTTCTATTTTCGGTTGCTATTGATAATATTGATCGCGGTTCAACTTCATTTGAGTCATTGCGTACTGTGAATGGTATGGTGTGTGCAACTTTTTGAGAAGCAAGCCAGCAATTACAATTGCAGGAAAATGATAATTACTGGAATCCAAATGAAATTCGTGCACTTTTCGCGATAATCATTTCGACATATCAGCCTTCAAATCCGCGTCTATTAAGCGATACGGACAAAAATGAAATTGCCGAAGACATTTTACATCGTCTTTGCTAAAAATTGGAAATGGATCAATTCCGGTTGATACTTCCGGTGGTTTGATATCAATTCCATCTGCCGTTTATCAGTTCACGAAATATGAACTCATCACGAATGATCGGACATTGGCCAAATTATCGTAACTACGATTCCTTAAGTGTACGCGCAATGTTAGCTGACAAAAATACCGATATTGTTGACTTAAACTGGAAGATTCAAAGTCAAATTCCGGGAGACTTTCGCTCATACAAATCGATGGTTCGTCTTGACAATGAATGAATTATCCAGTGGAATTTCTGAATTCTTTGGAGAGGCTTGGTATGTCACCGCACCATTATGTTTCGCAATCTTCATGCGCCCAAACTGTGTAATGGAACCTGACTGATTGTGACGCACCTATCGAATACAAGGAGCAGAATGCTTGATTCTACGAATTCCTTTGAGTTCTATCGATTTGCCATTTCAGTTCAAACGTATTCCGTTTCCAGTGAAAATTGCATTTGAGATGACAGGACACAAGGATATTCGCATAGTGTGTGGCATAAATTTGGAAATGCTATGTTTTCCACACGGTCAGATATACGTGGCGTGCTCACGAGTTGGAAAACCATCTTTTCTGTACACCGGAACAGAAACCAAAAAATGTTGTTTATCAAGCTGTGTTGCATTGAGAAAAAAAATGAAATGATAAATTTAACTTTCTTTCCATTCCAAAACACATATTTTCACGCAGGATAACGGCTGCGGGGTCAGCTAGTATACTGTACATAATATATTATAATTTATAGCTAAGAAAAATATCAAAATACTCTTAAATGTTTGCATTAACAAATAAATATATTGAATATATACAATATTTCGATTTCGTGTTTTTGTTTTCAGTTTTACTGATCATATAAATAATGATTAGTATTAACAAGTATAAAAACATTTGTTAATTCGTCTTTCCTAATATACGCAAAAACTTTACTCTCTCATTTTGAGTAACAAAAGGAAACGTTAAAATGCCAGTTTTGAGTTGGAGTTAGCGCTTCGATATAGTAAATTCATAATAATCTGAAATATTAAAAAAAAAAATAAATCTTTTCTCACCACCAATATAAGTTTTCCTAGGTACTTTTAAACCAGGAATATTACAAAAATTCTTGAATGTTCAAAAAATTAAGTCAATAGCATAAAAACGTGAAATAATGAGCAACTAATATTAAAATAAAACTAAAAAATATTTGTGTTTTAATTAATATTATGTATATGTTGTTTCAGGCATGGGAATATCACAGGAACATACAACAGCAGCTACTTTACATGCAGCAAAAATTGTGCAGTTAAATGCTCTCGGACATAAGTTCGACAGTTTATCACCCGCATTGACGCAATCCCATTGTGATCTACCGAAAGAGTCCATTGCAAATGACTCATTTGACAGCAAAAGATGTGCAACAGCAATTTTTTCTACCGAACCTATTTTAAGGCAACATCTTGCAAGTGATACTTCTCTTAGCGATAACGCCACAACGTTTTCAAGCTTAGTAACAAAGGAACCTCATTCTTCCGATTTCTCTAAAAATCTAAATGAAAACCAACCAACGGAAGATGCACATAACTTAAAAGAAAAGAAATATCATGATGAGAACAATGATGAACACGAAGCAAGAAACAATTTTAATGGAAATGAATTGCTATAACAAAACAAAACGAAAAAAACGACTAATATAAAGACGTACAAAAAGTGCATTATAGGCTTAAAGATGTATATCTTTAAATATAATGCATATTTCAACGTATTCTTTCATTATTGATTTAAATTATTATATACAAGTATATCATTATGTTTAGCTACCTTTAAATGTCAAACATGACAAATAAATTAAGGGTGAAGTAGAATTCTTTCCTTACGAGTATGTTTTTGCATAAATGCTTCTTTGTCATCTAGGTAAGTTGGTAATTTTGCACAATTTTTTTCTACGATCACTAAGTAGCGCACAAATTATAATTTTTATGTTTTTGGGCAGAGGGAAGAGATACATTTAGTTTTGAGCAGAGCTTGGCAATTGGTCAGTGGTTCTGATAACATATTATATGAAACCTACTTTTTGTTATAATTTTTGTTTCGATATACTCTTCTAGTCTGGAGTTGTACTTTTGAAGTCTTTTAAATAAGACTGTATGAAAAGGTTTAATCTGATTAAATTATTTGAATGGTTTATGTGCAATATATAACTTCGGTACCAGATTATGTTAATTTAATCATTAGGGTTTCATCGAGAAACAATATTTCAATCAAACTTCGAATCGTTTTAAATATATTTGACAAAATGTTTTTAAAATGTTCGTAGAAAATATCAAAAAGCTTTTTCCGCGTGGACAGAACAGAACTTGATACAAGATCATTCAAAGTAAAATGTTTTAATGTAGACCACAAAATTACAACATAGGAAAGCAAAAAAGCGATAATTGGATTTTTTTAAACATTTTTACAAATCTTGAACATTTTGGCAAGGGAAACACAATGTTTTCCATTTTTTTTTACTCTCGTAATATGTTACGATAGAGCATAATAATTTGGGTCGAGCTAGATATAGATTAATCTGTACAAAATTACGTGTCTTGTTTTGACCGATGTGAATTCGTAAATTATTCTAGTTCTCAAGTTTACGAAAATTTAGCACGCTGTGTCCAGATGGATTCAACTTAAGATACATGTTTCAATTATGTTAAAAAACAAGACAATTTATAAATAAAAAAAGTAAGTTCAGGTGTAACCGACCATTTTATATTCTTGCAACTTGCAAAGATTTGAGCCGGCTATACACCTTCCAGTGTTGACAAAACCTTTTACTAAACACGGTAAGGCACAATTATCGTGTTATCTCTCAACAAGTCATGGAAAATTGCCTGGATGAACCAACAAAATACTTTCGGCGAATTAGATATACCAAACGGTACGAAACAAAATTCATATTGACCCGTTTGCGTCACGAATGAAGTGAACTTCCTAGAATCTGGTTCTATCGGAACATGAACCATTTTTAGATCTAATGTCGTAAAAACATATACACCATATAACCTATCGAGAACTTCATCGATAACTGTCATCGGAATAAATATTAATAATCTTTTTGATCCGTTTTTCTTAGTCGTTGGTACAATCGGCGTTAGAGTATGCCGAGATACTCATACGAATGGCTTCTTTAAACCAAGCTGCTACCTGACTTCTTACGAATTCCTGGTCTTTAAATGACATTCTACGCGGGCGCTGATAAACTGGTAATTCGTCCGAAAATATTAGTTTTATTTCTATTTGCGACTTTTCCGGTTTTCTAGGCTCAAAGTTTTTATTAATTTTTCAATTACCCTCACATTTTCCTTACTGATATTCGAGAAATCTGCGTTTCCTCGCTCGGCAATTTCTTCAAAATCCCTTGTTAAACATAATGTTTCAAATTCTTTTAACCAAAACGCATTTCCCCCAATGCTATTCCCAACATCTGTTTCATTCGTTTTTGCATCTCGTCCACAGAAGTAATATTACTACCTGCTCATATCTCGTTACACTGTATTTACTTCCTATATCTACTAACGCTGAAAGTTTAAAATTATTCATAGTAATATTCAAAAAATTGAAATCTTTTGATTTCTTTGCTATACCTTCTGCTTTATCATCTTCGATCATGCTTAGATTTTCTCCTTTTACGTCTTTTGTAGTTTCTTTACATTCATATGAAAAATGTCCGGTTTGTTTGCATTTAAAACACTTAACAATGTTCTCTTTTGCTATATGTCCTTCTTTCCTACATTTATAGCTAACCTTTCTTGAATTATTTTGACTATTTTTAACGTCAACTTCAATTGTGTGCGAATAATTAGGTGCACTTGGCTTGTTTAATGGATAGCAAGCAGTGGCGTAACTATACCGTTCGAGGCCCGTGGCAAATTCATCCAATGGGCCCCCTGCCCTCCCACTTCCCCAATATATAAAGAAGCTGAACCAACAACAATAGTATTTTTTATTTTATAATATTTATTTATACACTTTTATTTGTAAGAGTTAACTAATAAATCACTACGTGAAGTAGGTACTTACAAACTTTATAATTATAATTTCTTGATTTTCTAATTATTCACTTTTAATTGAAGGTACCTAATTTAAAGTACATATTGAACTGAAATAACAATTTTATTTTAAGTACACAATTTTAATTATTAAAATTCCTTTTTTCGGACTTTCTGTTCAGCAAAAGTGTTAATGACATCATCAAAGTTCAAATTTCGGGCCATAAAATTTTCGATGGATAGAATAGCCAAATTGCTTAACCTTTCTTGTCCCATAGAATTTCTTAAATAAGCTTTTATCAATTTCAGTTTTGAAAATGATCGCTCGGCACTAGCCGTAGTTACAGGAATGGTGAGAAATAACAGAAATGCAGTGCACACTTCTGGAAAGCTTGAAGATATGTATAAAATTATTCTTTGTTATTAATAGGTCAGCAAGTTCTCTTATAGAAGATGACCTTTCTATTTCGTGTTTAAAAGAGGATCGAAAACTGAGAATTTCTTTGGAAAACAACATAGATATATCTTTTTTATATAAATGGACAAATGCTAAAGCCTTTTCCAATAAATCAGTATCATTCAAGTTTTGCAAAGTGGCAGGCTGCAAGACACTAAAATGTGAAACAATTTCATTCATTCCAAGGAAACGCGATCTAAGTTGATTAATGATGATGTCTAATACACGATAGAATACGTTCACTTTAAACAAGCTTTCAGGATCTTGGAGACTTTCATCCTCACAAATTTCATCAACATGACGTTTCACTTTTCTCTGACGAGTTTTAGGAAATTCAGGGTTTATAGACCATTTAACTGTAATACTATTTGCTTCCGTATCTAAATCTTCAAATTCATGTCGATACTTTTCAAGTTCTTCTAGACAGACTTGCAAACGCTTTGAAGCATTTGAAAGATCGATGGCTTTAGATTGAAGTGCTTTAGAAGCCGCGTCTATGGTTTGCAAGACTTTGCAATGGAAAACCAGCAACATAATAAAATTGTAGTTCTCTACCTTCTTCTTTAGCAAGATAGCTTCATTTCTCTCATCTGATTTGGAATTTGATAAAATGGTAAATGTTAGCACTTTTTGAACATCAACAAATCGAACCTTTAAAGCAAACATGGCATCAAAGCGTCCTGCCCACCTAGTTGGATTCATTGTTTTTAATGTTACTGAATTTGATGATACAACGGTTTATCCTTTTTTTGTCAGATATAAAACTAGATAATATATTCCATCGTCTAATACTATGGCCAAAAAAATTATAAATTTGTTGCACAGTTTTGAATAATGTTTGTATTTCTATGACCTCTTTTACTGCATCATTTACTACCAAGTTTAAATTATGAGCAGCACAATGGACATACACTGCATTTGGCTCTATATCTCTTATGAGTTTTTGAACTCCGCCATAAGTACCTTTCACTCATGGGTATTAGCTTTATCGTACCCTCGTCCACGGCACTTATTCAGAGAAATACTTTTGTCATTTATGGATTTTATTATCTGCTTGGACAATGCTAAGGCAGTTTGATCCTTAACCTCATGAAATCCTAAAAATGACTCTTTAATTACGAGCGCCTTTAGAGTTCCATTTTCATCTTTCTCGATTACACAGTAACGGTAAAGTTCACACAATTGATCTGTTTTGGAAATATCTTGAGTAGTATCAAACAAAACGGAATAAAACGGTGCGGTGACTATTTCATTTACCAGAGAATTTTCCACTTTTTGTATTTTTGGACTTAAGTATTTAATCTGGCCCTTAGGTTTGCTTAGCAAATCTTGTAAAATAGGATCGTATTTGGTTAATAACTCAACAATACTCAAAAAATTTCCTGTTGGACCAGAATCGTTGCCATATACCGTTTCTTTATGGCCACGAAAAGCTAAATTACAGGTTGAAAGTGTTAGAGGAACATCAAGGAGTCTAGTGGGTACCTGGCGCCAAAAAAATTTTTCTCTCTTGATAATGGACTCTTGCTCTTCATCTAGTGTTCCATGTAACTGCCACTGTCGATGTACAAAACATGAATGCAAATGTTCTTTCGATGTCTCATGTCTATCTATGGCTTCCACAATATGTTTCCAATCATCATAGCCTTCAATCCAAATATTTTGTATATTTTTAGATGCCCTATTTGCGAATAACCAACATGGTTCACAGTATGCTTTTTGAAGCAATAGAGAATAGGACAGCCATGTACGTTCTAACTTTACGCCAGATTTAGAAACAGTGTAATAATATTTATCTAAGAAAGATCTATTGTTACTATCCTTTAAAAAGGGGCCTTTTGGTTTACAGTGTCCGTTTTCGATCAAAAACCGTTTTACTTGATCATTGAGTTCTTTAAAGTTACCTTTATCAGTAACATGCGGTAAAGATTTTAATTTTTCTATGTCCAAACATGATTCATTTAAAGATTTGCTCGTACCTGGTTGTGGTTGCTCTGAATCTAAATATTCACTGTTATCGGGCCCTGCGATATTGCCACTTATGTCATCATTTTCTGCTTTTCCGTCGCGCTGTTCATTTGATTCTTCTTGTATACTATCTTGATTATTAAGGTACTGACTTGTTTTAGGTAACTTTTTATTTTGTTCTTCAGACTCCTTCTTTCGCTTTCGTTTTTCGCTTCCAATCTGATACTTTCTAGAACAAAACCGCAAAAAGTTTGTAATAATACTATAATTTTTATTTATTGAAAAATCTACTTAATTGCTAACAAATGCCAAAAAAGCGATCGTAAAAATGTTTATAACGAAAGTCCACCGATTGTTCAAAGTTCAATTCAAGTGTCAAATTTTGTAAGTTTTGAAAGAACGATGAACATAGGTACCGAAATAGTTTTGGTGGTTACGAATGTCAAAATAGTGAATTGATTTTGAAATGCGCGATGAGAATCATTATTTTATATAGTAATTTCGTAACTTGTGATTTCAAACTTTACTACCGATACCTACCGACGATGTAAATGATTAATTTTATGGGTAGATTAAAAATTAAAATAATTGTAATAGTATAAATTATTTTAAATATTAGAATAAAATTCTTACCGAGTAGACATTGTCAACCTATTTTCACAATTAACTAATTAAATATATCCTCACTTGCAACAAACAACCAATTCTTACAACAATAAACTGCTAATTGCTTGGTGAGTTCTTGCGTAATATAATAGTGGAGTTTTTCATACTATATACAAACTCGAATCGGGGATTCCCCAAGCATCAGCAAATATTACCAACATAAATTTTAAGCAGTGTTGCCGTTTGAGAAAGAAAAAAATACACCAAACTCATTTCAAAATTGTGCTAAATTTTAGCTGTGAATTTTTAATGGCAATAAGAGAAGTTGTGTTTTTATGTGAATTTATTTAACCATTATTACATTTATCAAAATCAACTAAATTAAATAACTTAATATCTTTCTGGTCATCATTACGTTCGGGTGCGGTTGGTGTGCCTTCACCAGATGCCGTTTCTTTTTTTACAGTTTTAGTCATTTTCTTCAAACCGTGTTCAGGCAACATAAAAGTGTGGCAATTGTTCTTAAGAACTTTCAACTGATGACGTATCATTATAATTAAACTCTGTTAGTAAAATCAGAGACAGTCATAACATAACACTTTAATGTAAAAAAGAGACAACGCATCAATAACATTGTGGTCGGGGAATACTAAATCCATTGGGGAATTCCCAGCTCGTTATTTTCCTAACGTTTTACGGCTCTGGCAATTAACTTATTGGCTTAAATTTACGATTGTCAATAATTTTTACAATTTTCTACTAGATTCCGAAAAATATTTTTTAGCGCATTGTATTGAGAAAAAAAAGCGCTGAAGAGTCTAGAATTGCGCTATTTAGCGCGAAAGCGCTAAAACGACAACACTGATTTTAATGCCGGCAGTATACATAGTCTCAGCGAGACACCCTGAGCATGCCCAGTGAATATAAATGTAAACCAATATACACATTTTTGAGGTATGTTTGTCCACACATGTTTCCGAAATTATTACGAGTAATTGGATTTTGACCATTCTTTCTAAAACTGGGTTAAATTTTTTTTACTAATGCATTGAAAGTTTAATACCTAGGTATATTTCTTTTAGTTGTGTATGCAACTAAGAAGGTAACAAATAAATTAAAGACAAACTTTTTTTTACTTAAGTAATGTGTATGTGTAATAATAAATGTTGGGAATTGAGATTTCCTTTGACTGGGGGCCTGTGGCATTTTGCCGACTTGCCACCTTATAGTTACGCCACTGATAGCAAGACCCTTTCACTTTCTTGTACATACGTAGTTGATCTTTTAATTCTCTTAAGGGGGTATTCAACTCTAGAAATCAAATTTTAGGCAAAAAAATATTAAAAATTAAAATAATTAGAGGGGGGGGAGAGACAGGTGTAAAAAATAATGGAGCATCTTGGTGACATTGATCCTGACTCTCCTAGTGGTCTGAAAAATAATCAAAAGAAATTTTTAATCAGTAAGGATGCTGTTATAGTCCGGGAATACGAAAAAACATTTTTTTGAAAAATGGCGACTGCCTGAAAATAAAAATCATTTTTTACGCTTTTTTGGGGAATTCCTGAATTTTTTTCAAATATTAAAAACAAAAATTTTCACACGATGCTCGTAGGAACGATAAAAGATTGTATAAAGAAGGTTCACACAAAATTTCAAGTAAATCGGTTGTATAGAACTTGAGATAATGCCGGTACCGTGTGGAAAAAAGTAGTTTCGAGAAAAACGCGTTTAAAATTTAGGAGACAGTTCTAGTGAACACGGACACCACCTCACAAAATCGGCTGTATCTCCGAAAATAAGTCGAATTTTGAAAAATCCTTCCAGGGTCATATTTTTGAAAGTCTAAACTTAAAATATATGAAAAAAAAATCGAATTTTTCAAAATTCTAGAGTAGAATACCCCCTTAAGTTCTTTGCCTGATCTAACATTGTCTTATTCGACCTAACATCTGGAATGTCATCTACAAATATGTAATAATGCTCTGGTCATCAAGTGCTATCGTGTTTCCCATTTCAATCAATACATACAAATATTCATTTAAACTTTCTTAGTGTTTTTTACACCTATTTCTCAGAGCACGGTGAATTTCTGTTGCACATTTTTTCTCTTCAAACTCATCAATGAGAGAATCCCAGCGGGATAATGGTTCACCGCTTACATTTTTCTTTGAAGAATGCTTCGAAAAAAATTCTATGTAGAATTCTTCGATACCAGGTAATGCATAAAAGTTAGCTATGCGGCTAAATTCTACTGCGTTTATATTTAAAATCAAGTAAGTACATGAAAAGCATACAATATGTAAATATTTTCATTATTTCGTCAAATCGTCAAGCATTTGAGGAAAATTTGCAGAAAGTTGGTTGTGTTTAGGTAAGCTGCTATTTTAATTAAAAATTTTGTGTTTAAATTTTGAATAAAGAAATAAAAGAATTTTCTCGAAAAGGCATATGAGAAGACTAATTAAAAATGAAGAAAGTGAAGCACTTTAATGCGTTACTATTTGGTAAGTTTTTCGTGTTTTTATCATTGAAGGAAATTTGTAACTACATACGGTTTCAACTTTTTTTGTAGAATGTGTAAAAGTAGAAGGCTTCACCGAATCGGAGTATGCTCACCAAATTTTAAATTCATCAGACTCGCCAAAGGCCGTTTCTTTAAGTCTCTTTCCTTGGAAAAAAACGAAAAGAGACTCAGTCGCAAAATTAAAAGAAAATCATTCTTTTCATACAGAAATACTTATTTTCATAACGAAATGCATACATGCACAAGTTGCATTTTCCCTTGCGTTAGCGACGGTCGTATAAGACCTTGATACAAAATTCGGTTATTCGGTTTTCGTTAAAATGCCCTATCAGTCTAGTTTGTAAATCTTTTTTCAGTCCATGTGAATTTAATTAAGATCCCTCAGTTTCGTTAACAGTTCATCAACAGTCATCGCGCGAATTTCTTCGATATTTTTGTTACAAATATCTTAACTTATATACTTAAATATATGTTACAAAAAAAAATGAATTTAAATATTTCTTATTAGAATATTTGTTATTAGGATAATTCTTACAAGCTACCGACATCGCTTTCTTGCTCTTTCTGCCTTGCATAAATACGTTTCAGCTTCTTTAGTTCTACTGCTTCTGCTACTATTATTTTGCTGCTTCAGATGTTTCTGTGATTCGTCGTATGTTCTGATGTTTCATCAATTACTGGTTACGTTCTTCCACTCTGCCGACACACTTTTGCGATTCTACGATATTTTCAGTTAATGCCACAACTGCGCTTTTCTCAAACATTCGTTAGACGCAAATTTGGCGTCACTTCAAATAAAGTTTTGAATCCGCTTTACTAACGTCTTCTTGTATGTATGTATGTATATACTTATGTACATACGAACTTACACGCACTCACATACAAACACATACATACATATGTGCTGATGATGAATGCCAAGAAACATTTTTTTTCTTCACTGATCTCGGGCGAACCCCCAATTGTGGGATTTGCCACCACAACACGATTCCAAATTAACTAAAAGCACACTTTACACATTATCAGAATTAAACTTTATTTTGGAATCTTTAGTCTTGCAGTATTTTCGCTAGTTGGCGCTGAAAGCGCGTAGTTCTAGTTTTGTTCGTCGTATCGGGTCATGCTTTACCTTTTTGGAAAGCTCATTTCACGCGCTAACATTTATTTGATTGATTGTGGTTTCTTTTAAGTCGTTCGTGAGTTATAGCGTCGCAAACATGGAGCAAAATAAAGAGAAAATACGGCATATTTTACAGTACTACTACGACAAAGGCAAAAATGCATTTCAAGCCACCAATAAAATTTGTGCAGTTTATGGACCCGATACAGTTTCCATTTCCATCGCACAGCGATGATTTCAACGTTTTCGTTCTGGTGTAGAGGTGGTCGAAGATGCGCCACGCTCCGGAAGGCCTGTCGTCGAAAATTGCGATCAAATCGCTGAATTGGTCTAAAGAGACCGGCATAGTAGTCATCAAACCGTTATAAACCATTTGAAGAAGCTTGGAGTCACTAAGGAGCTTGGTGTATGCGTGCCACACGAATTGATTCAATAAAAGTACCGCAAGACCTTTTTGACAACGCGATTTTTTCTTTGGATTTTATTAATATTTTTTTGAATTTTTTCTCTAATTATGTCTCTCTCTAAGTTCAGTTCCTCTAAAGTAAATTCGGCAAGTATTTCTTTTATGTCCGGTAAATTTCCTACACGCATGTCTATGACAGTAAGAACTTTAAAAGGTGATGCTTTCGTACTTCTCGGAGCTGTACTATTTATGATTTGCTTCCTTCTTAATGTGGATGAACTTTAATAGTGTTGCAATTAATTTTGATACATTGTTGCAAAGAATATTGTTATGTTCTAATAAATTTTTTTTTGTGTTAACTCTCCCTCCGCAAATTCCTACTTGTCCTCAAGTAGGTATTAAAAGTATGGTATGTTGTTGAATTGTCCATCTAAGAAAATTGTTTGTTTTATTCATAATTTGTGTCGGCTCTTTTACAATTTTCTTTGGGTTTTATGCAAAATTGTTGTATTACAACTATTGCTATATTAATTGCTTATAGAAAAATTATATCGGTACGGTGCGAAGAGGAATCTGTATTTATTTGGTCTAATTGTTTTGTACTGTTTATCTTAAGTGTCTGCAGGGATTCCAATGATATTATTTGAAGACGTTCCAATTCTATTGGATAAATGGTGATCTGGGTTTCAATATAGTTTTCTCCTTGTTGCTATTGTTAATATTTATTGTAAATTCTCAAACGTTTTTGAAAAGAAAGTCACTATTTGATCTGAGAGATATCACTAAATTTAAAATAACCAATTGCCTGTAATATTAATTGTAATTCGACGAAAATTACGACGAAAAAAAAATTGTGTGATTCCAACTGCGGTGTAAATACAATTGAATTCATTACTCCACTTCATATGTAAATTAGCTCAAATCTTAAGCTATTGGTGTAAAATAGTTGTAATGTAGTAGGTAGAATGTATTTACAAAAAAAGAATAAGTTTAATTCATTTCGTAAACTTATAATAATAGATTAAGGTGAGTATATAAAATATTGGGTAGTCTACTTCAACATATTGTTTTTATATTCATAATAATAAATATATAAAAAATATGTATCATTTTGGTCGACGACGTATTGCCATTTTCCCGATTGAGACATTATTCCATCAGTGTATACCTAAATTTCGAAATTTTCAGAGCGGAAGCGAGCGAACCATAGTTGCGCTACACGAACTTCACAAATTTCATTGTTGGTTTGAGTGAAGAATCTTTTATACAAAAATTTCAAAATATATCGAATTTCTTCATTATTTTCATTCATATTTGAACAGTTGTAATTTTTTTCAACTTTCCCAACTTTAAACGTCACCTTTCCAACATGGTATGGTATGACACAATGCGATTGGTAGCACTGAAGATATACTATACAACCGCAACGACTACTCAAATATTTTTATATAACCAGAGAGCTTTATAATTTAATTATAATATTTTAATAATTTATTTTATTTTATTTCCTTAATATACTCTTGCAACCTGTTGCTACGGAATTATCCTCTGTATAATCCCTGCCAACATTTTCTATCGCAAAAGTCACTTATAAGTGACTTCAAGAAGTTAAAATTCAACGTCTGCGATACATTTTTTTCTTCGTAGAAGTCACTTCCTTATTGAGAAGTTGTTCCCCGCGGACGTTACTTTCAGAAGTTACGTATTAGTGACTTGCGGAAGTTAAAATTTTCGTTTTAAAATTTTTTTATATTTATTTCAATTCAAAAATGTATTACAAAAAAAATAAATAATTAATTCATGTGAATATTAGAAATAAGATTTTTTTAATTTTTCAGTTCATTAATTGTTTGTTTGTTTTTTTTTTTGTACTCTGTCTCGGGCATGAAGTATGTGCTGTTGGCACACTTTATTTATATCCATATCGGTCGAGTTCGAATATTTGGAATGACAGGCATCTATAGGAAAATAGAATTAATTGATTTCTTTATAGTTATAGTTTTATGTGAAATATTACTTTTTATTAGTGCAAATGTAGTAAAGCGTTGGATACTGGGCTTGTCATTTGTTCCACGCCAAGTTAAATTAACGGCCATAGCATCCGATATAATGGATTTCAATGCCATTCTTAGGAATGAAGGGAAATCCTTTCCTCCAACTCTATATATGATCTTTTTCTAAAATTAAATATGTTCCAAATATAAAAAAATATATTCATAATTATGGGCATTTAGTACAAGAAAATCGACCTACCAGCTGAGATGTTATTTTTCCGTTCAACAGCAGCTTCGTGTCAAGATCAATAAAGTCCTTGACATCCATGAAAGGCAAGGAATGTATTAGAGACGTATCATCCTTCTCACGCATATTTCTTTGCTGCTTGACTTCGGTTTTTAACGCAACGACATCTTCCGTCAAAGTTTTTATTATTTTTGTATTAGTTTCTTCGAATTTTTCTAATTTTGTTTGCAAAGAATGTAACTCTTGGAAGATCGTTTGTATGGTTCCTTGATCTGAAGACGCAGCTGTTGTGCTTACTAGAAAATTAAACATTTATAATAAATTGCAAAGAATTAAGATGTATTAAAATATATACCATTCGATATATTCGTCAGTGGGATGTATTGTACTTAGGTATAGCCATCACTCAAAAATGTAAAAGTATCATCTATAAAGTTTAAAATATTTATTTAACTTTAAATAAATTCAATACATACTTAATATCTTACCTGTATTAGGAGCATTATTAGATGCCATTTTTAAAGAAATGGAAATACAGCGAAAGTACTGTCAACACTTTGCAAAACTATAGCTTTATTTTAAATATCCTCTATGGTAAAGTTTATTTTATTTTTCAAAGTAATTACTTCGGTTTTATAAATTTTAAAATCTTCTGAGCTTAGGGGCTGTGAGAGTAGTGGTTTTAAATTTGATATAGTGTGTCCTTCAAATCTAGGCAAATTATTGTGTCGTGTTATTTTATCAATTTTAACAATATCATCTCCCACATAGCAAAAATTGTTTGGTTTTTCAAATGAAAAGTAAAAGTCATAAGTTTGCACATGAAAATAAACATCCTCACTAATATTCGTTCGGCTGAACTGTAGACTTGTTGTTTTTTCAACTGCTTTTAAAGTAAAACTAGTTTCTACTTGCCTATTGTATAATTGGGCGGACACATTACTTGCTTCTTTAACTTGGTTCTTCAATTTTTGAAGATGATTTTCAAATCTGAAAGCGCTTATACTTTCCAAGCTTTCAAACTTCTTTGCATCTTCATGAATGTAAAGCAGGTAATGAAAATTGCAAGTTAAGAAAGTTTATTTTTTTTTTTTTTTTTTTTTTTTTCTGTATTTCAGAGTTCCTAACGCAAGACCTAGTGGCGGTGCAGGTGAAGGCCAAGGAAGGGTCGGACTTCGTCCTCGCATCCGCTTACTTCCCGGGAGAGACAGCTACAGCACCCCCCCCATCTATAATCAGTCTGGTGGAATATTGTGACGCCAACGATCTTCCACTGACTATAGGATGCGATGCCAATGCGCATCACTTAGAATGGGGCAGCACGGATTGCAACGCGAGGGGTGAGTCACTACTTGAATTTATAACTAGCAATAACATTAACATAGAGAATGTAGGTTGTGAGCCAACCTTCGTAACTAGTGTTCGCAGTGAAGTCCTAGATATTACCCTGAGCAATGTCAACATGATCGGGCTGATCTCACAGTGGCGGGTGTCAAAAGAGCCCTCACTGTCAGATCACAGGATCATTCGTTTTGCTATAAGGGTGACAGTCGGGGACCGATCTCCGACCCGTATACCTAGAAATACTAACTGGGGTATCTTCAAAGAAACCCTAAGCATGAATATAAGTGCAGTGAGGCAGGCGGGTATTAGATCGACCACGAGGCAGCAAGACTGCACAAGGCGTTGTCGAAGGGTAAGACGGACACAGTTTTCTCCCTTAAAAGACAGGATGGGACCTACACGACAAGCGCGGAGGAGAGGGCAGTAACACTCCTACAAACGCACTTCCCGGAGACGGTTCAAGCTGACCTAACCCCAACACCGGTCACACGTAGGCCGGATCGCTCAGACTGGCTGACTGCAAGGAACCTGTTCACTGCAGACTCAGTCAGGTGGGCACTGGCCTCCTTCTCAAGCTACAAGTCACCGGGAGTGGACGGCGTCTTCCCGGCCCTTCTGCAGCAAGGTATGGACATCCTCCTACCACACCTGCTAGGGCTGATGAGAGACAGCCTGGCGTTGTCGCATATCCCTGAACCATGGAGGATTGCCAAAGTAATCTTCATCCCCAAGATAGGAAGGAGGGACTATTCGCTGGCCAAATCGTTCCGGCCTATAAGTCTGACCTCCTTTATGCTGAAGGGGATGGAAAAAGTAATAGACAATCATATCAGATCGGAGGCGCTGAAGACCACACCCTTACATGCCGGGCAACACGCGTACAGAGCGGGTAGATCCACAAACTCTGCTCTGTACCAACTCACGTCCGAGCTGCAAGATTCGCTGGATAACGGCGAGGTTGCGATCTGCGCCTTCCTTGATATTGAAGGTGCCTTTGATAATGCGTCTCATACTAGCGTTATCAAGGCACTCGAGAGAAGGAACGTCAACCCCCAGATACGCAGATGGATAGAAGACCTTCTGCGCACTAGGGTTGCAGAAACAACAGTGGGTAACAGTAAGATTCGTCTGGGCACCACGAGGGGATGCCCACAGGGTGGAGTACTGTCCCCTCTGCTTTGGAGCCTGATAGTAGACGAACTACTAGAGTTACTCACAAGCAATGGAATCCGCTGTCAAGGGTATGCGGATGACATTGTCATAATGGCGAGAGGCAAATTTGAGAACACCCTCTGCGACATTGTTCAAAGGGGCTTAAACTTGGCGAAAGGATGGTGCAGCACGGTAGGGCTAAACATCAATCCAGCAAAAACCACCGTGATCCCATTCACTAAGCGGAGATCTCTTCCGGGCCTGAAGCCCCTAACAATTGGAGGTACAGAGGTAGAAATGTCTAAGGAGGTCAAATACCTTGGCCTCAACTTAGACTCAATGCTGAAATGGAATAGGCATTTGGACCTAACGCTGTCCAAAGCAACTAGAGCACTCATGATTTGCAGACGTCTGGCCGGTAGATCATGGGGATGCAAGCCAAGTATCATCAGATGGCTGTACACCATGGTTGTAAGGCCCATAGTCACCTACGGAGCGGTTGCCTGGGCCACCAAGGCTGCGCAGCCCTCTGTGATACAGAAACTGTCAAAGCTGCAAAGACTTGCATGTGTCTGTGCCTCGGGAGCAATGCGCACATGCCCCACGATGGCACTGGAAGTCATCCTAGAGCTTACACCGCTACATCAGGTGATAAAGCTAGCAGCAAAGCACACACTGTTACAGATCTCAGAAGAAGGCTACGGAAGAGGGAAAATAATGTCCTCCAGACAGATGGGCGCTCTAGCGGAAAGCACACCGCTAGCCCTCTTCCCAAGAGACGGCACAATAAGGAAAATAAACCTCAAGAAAAAATTCAACGTAACTCTAGGCAGCAAGAAGGAATGGAACGATTCCGCGCTGGAAAGGCTGCTAGAAGATAGTACCATTCAGTGGTACACTGATGGCTCGAAAACACCGGAAGGTATTGGAGCGGGTATTGCGGGACCGCGGACTAAGCTGTCCATACCCATGGGTCGCTTCCCAAGCATCTTCCAGGCTGAAGTTCTTGCCATCAGTCAATGCGCCGAAATCAACCTTAGCCGCAACTATCGCAATCAGCGCATAGCAATTTTCAGCGATAGCCAAGCGGCACTAAAGGCGATCTTATCATACGAGACCAGATCGAGTTTAGTCGAAGAGTGCATAGAAAGGCTTAACCGCCTGTCCTTGTGCAACCGGGTGCACCTAATTTGGGTACCGGGACACAGGGGAGTAGAAGGGAATGAGAAGGCCGACGAACTGGCTCGCAAGGCGGCAGCGTCCAGGATGTTGGGACCAGAGCCGTATATGGCAGTAGGACCCCACACTCTTAAGGAGCTGCTCCGCACGGAGGAGAGAGAGGAAAGAGAGCAGTACTGGCGGCAGGCAGCAGGCATGAGCCACGCCAAGCTGCTCCTAGGCGGGTACAACCTCTCCAGGTTTAAAGAAGTAATTAACCTCCCCCGTGAGAAACTTCGTCTCCTTGTCGCAGTCTACACAGGGCACTGCAAGCTCAGGAAGCACCTGTCCAACTTGGGCATGGGCTCCAATGCAAGCTGCCGGTTCTGCGAGCTGGAACAGGAGACACCAGCACACCTAATCCTAAATTGCACAGCAATCTGTAGGAAGAGGCTCAAGGCCCTGGATTCCATCTATATCAGCGGGGATCACATCACCACCCTAGCACCTGGCAAACTACTGGAACTATTCAGGCTGCTGGGGCTCTGGGAGGTCATGTGATATAGGAGAGGGCACAATAGACCCTAGGTCGCGGTGCAGAACCTCAATTTTTAATCTAATCTAATCTAATCTAAGAAAGTTAGGTCATATAGCGAGGGAACATCTTTAACAAAGCTAAATAGCAGATTTTGAGTATATGTATTATTAATCTGACAATCCTTTTTCAATAAAAGAATTCTAATTGCAACAGATAGCTTTAAAAAATGTACAAATCTTTCTTGAGATAAAACTGATTCTAAAATTACGGGGCCGTAATACAAAAGAAATTGGCGGAGTTCAGTTGCTTTCCAACGTTCAAGTTCATCTAAGGACCGTGGCTTTCTACAAAACTCGCGTGGACAAGAATTTTTTAGGTTAGTTAATCTACTGGAAAGTGTACAAATTTTCCAAAACGTCAAAGAGTATTGTTCACCCTTTTTCCTCGCCCAAGCTTTTAAAAGAGTTCTGTTACTCCTAGACAAATAACATGTATATAATCTAAACCTATTTGATGAACCATATCAATTGGAAGTTTTTCAATCATTGTTCCATCTTGTTGGTTGTGATACTCTGGCTGAAACCTATTCCTGAACGAAGTATCATTTCTTAAGGAGGAACATTCAATATTGGGGAATATAAGCCGATGTTTGAACATTTCTCCACATGTCTACCAGTGTGACCTTTAATCCCCAACACAAACGATCTTGCTGGTGCATCCAATACGAAACATCTAGGTTTTATTGTAAAAAACTTGTTTTTGTATTGAAATCCACTTCCAATTAAATTATGAAGCTCATCTATGAACTCTGATAAAAACTCATCTGAGTTTTTTGGTTTAGTTAATAACCTTCGTACACGCCTACTAAAAGCACTTCACGATATCCAGGGACATTACATAAAATAGGCCAAACTTGTTTATTTGAACTTTTGCACAATGGTAGTCCATCAATATTAAAATCTAGTTCAATAATCTCTGAAGGGTAATCATTTAGTAATAAAAAGTCTGTGAGGGCGTCTGCTATGCCATAATGACTGTAGAAACCCTATCCCATACTGCGAGGGGTAACCTCCTTTGGGGTTTTTTTTAACGTTCGGCAGTCTTTAGGGACACTCACATTATGTTCTCGTAATATTTGCAACAAGTCATTTAAAGCACTATTGCAAATTTTTTTTTTCAATCGCCCATTTTCGTAGCTTTTCTGTTATATTCATTTCCTCAGTTTTACTTATTTCTTCTCTAAAATCCTCAAACTCACTTGAGCTATCACTTGACAAAAAAACACCATCATTACATTTATTAACATTGCTCGAAACACTGGGTTCACAACTTTCTTTTGAACTTTCCTTACAATGACCTTCATCGACATTTATTTTTTTTAACTTTATTACTGCCGCTATATGTGCTATCATTAATATTGCATATTAATTTAGATGCTTCTCTTTTATTTTTCAATTTAATAGCCTTTGCTGACAATTCACTCATTTCAATTATATTTTCAATAATATTTCAAATTAAAACACCACGAAACAAATAATTTTAGTAGTTCCAAAAACAATATCGCACTTTAGCACTGACCACAAACTGCAGAAGACACAAAACCAATGAACCAGATGTCAACAACTTCTTTTTCTATTCTGTTGTTTTCATCTAATTTCATTTTGCAGTCGCTGCGACTTCAACGTCGGTGATCGCGTTCATTGTTTATCTTTTGCATAACGGGACAACAATCTTTAATTTAACGTCTGGAAGTGACTAAAGCGTGACGTATTTGGCGTTGGCGAAAAAAGACACTTCCAAATGTTGCCAGGGATAGTTCTGTTCATCTAACGGTTGTATGTAACACATAGTACAAAGCGAGATAGATATAGGGTTATATATGTATGTAAATTAATATATAAAACTGTAACCTGGCGCAGGGGCTCGCAGGAGTTGAATGCACATGTGTCCTAAACTACTAAAGCTACAACAACCAAATTTGCTGAGTGCAAATCATATAAACCCCTATACCGACAGTGTAACACTAGAAGAAATTGAGGAATAACCCCCCTAACTTCCCCTATAACAGCATGTTTACCACCAAGATGGTAAAAGAGGGATTTATGGAAGTCGATGTGAAAATAAGACGATGTGCGTTTCGAGAAATCATGTATCGAGACCTGACCGACCGATTTCGATTAAATTTAGAAAGTAGCATTATTTTTATATTTCTATGTCACAGTGTGAAATTCGGACCTCAACCACGCCTACTTTCCACATAACACAATTTTAATATCCATTTGTTTCTTTCATTTTCCAGTATAGAAATCTAAAACTAATTAACATAACGGGATAAGATTTTGCGAGAATAATTCTTTTAAAGTACTTCCTATATAACACAATTTTAATATCCATTTGATTCTTTCACCTTTTTCTCTCTTTTCAGTACACAAATCCAGAACTAGTTAACATAACGGGATACATTTTTGCAATAATAATTTCATTAAAGTATGTCCAAAAATTGCCCAAATCCAACCAAAACTATTTAAAACCAAAACAATTGAATATGTGGGCACCAGTATCTATAACATAGTTCTGACCGAAAATATCAATCAATGTATGAATCACTATTGCCAAAATTATGGTTTGAGACAGCAAACCATCTCTCGCAGTAACAAATTGGGTCCATTGGCACCTGTGCTGGTGACAGTGCTTGCAAGGGGCAATCGATTGAAAGGTGTGCTGGACTTCTTCGCCGTTAGAGTCCTGGCTCAACGGTGCTAGACGACGGGAAATCAGAATGGCTTCCAGTTCGGCAGGTAATGTAGACAGCTCTTCCATTGTAAGTAAAGCGTTGCCGAGTGGGCGAACGACCAGATGCTTGGCAGATTTCACCGCCACCGAAGTGTGGCCCTATGGGTGTCATAAAGACGAAACTGAATCCTTCTTCGACGGCGAATACCATCAGTTCTGGGACTTGCGCTGGAAAGGCCTTCTCCATATCGCGCAGCTAATGGTAGGCGCCGAAGAAATTGATTGCGTTGTCGCTGAATATTTTCTCTGCCATCCTTCAGCGACGAATGAACCTTTTTAGGGCGAAAATAGAAAAATTTGAAGTGAAGCAAGCGAAAACTACTATATAAGGTTTTACGGGTGGTCGACCACGTATTTTAAAAGTTGTATAAATTGGACCTCAAAAATCTTGTAGAGAAAAAGGTCTTAACGCTGGAAGTTTTTCAACTGGCAATTTCACATTTTTTGGGTTTGTGACTTCGTCTTGAAAATAATTCGAGCTGCAGAACTTAATCGAGTAGGCAGAATCTTTTACAAGAATGTACAGCTGCTTGCGTATGCCGATGATATTGATATCATCGGCCTCAACACCCGCGCCCTTAGTTCTGCTTTCTCCAGACTGAACAAGGAAGCAAAACAAATGGGTCTGGCAGTGAAAGAGGGCACTCGCGACTTGGCTCTCACGTCACTGTTGACAGTCATAACTTTGAAGTCGTAAATAATTTCGTCTGAACCAGCGTAAACACCACCAACAATGTTAGCTTGGAAATCCAACGCAGGATAACTCTTGCCAACTGGTGCTACTTCTGACTGAGTAGGCAATTTAGAAGTAAAGTCCTCTCTCGACAAACAAAAACCAAGCTCTATAAGTGACTCATAATTCCCGTCCTGCTAATGGTGCAGAGGCTTGGACGATGGCAACAACTGATGAGTCGACGTTGCGAGTTTTCGAAAGAAAAGTTCTGCGAAGGATTTATGGTCCTTTGCACGTTGGCCACGGCGAAAATCGCAATCGATGGAACGATGAACTGTATGAAATATATGACAACATTGACATAGTTCAGCGAATTAAAAGACAGCGGCTACGCTGACTAGATCAAGTTGTTCGAATGGACGAAAACACTCCAGCTCTGAAAGTATTCGACGCAGTACCCGCCAGGGGAAGCAGAGGAAGAGGAAGATTTCCACTCCGTTGGAAGAACCAAGTGGAGAAGGACCTGGCTACGCTTGGAATATCCAATTGGAGCCACGTAGCGAAAAGAAGAAACGACTGGCGCGCTGAAGAAGAAGAACTTCGGCTTGTAATGAAGGCAAAGTATACAGTTTCTTACGGTTTTACTGCATGTTTTTCTGGTATTAATTAGACATATAGTACGTATTCGCGAAGAAGTGCAACCAACGCTTTTGCCCCAACGTGGTGCAGGAATGAAACATCGTGCCTTTAGGCAGTTTTGAATCCCCTGAAAAATTAAAAACAAAAACTCAATTTTAATTCGTCTGCTGTCAGAACCTTTTCTACATTAGACATTTTTGGTCGTCTTTATCATCGTAATACACAAAGCAGCTTTTGACTTTTCGACCAGGGCTCAAATCGCGGCACTCGTTAACGAACGAAATTCATGTTTATTTTTTGTTTTCGGATCGTTGTACTCGTTATCGAATACGCACTTCCGAAACGTGAAATTACCTCAGTCGATAACGTGTTCTCTTTTGTACGAAAGAATAGAGATGTTACTCGTTAGCTATTTGAGGAACGTTACAGTAGGAATTAAAAATAAAAAGTTTTAAACAAATCAGTTACAAACAATCGGAGGACAAGTATGTTATTTTTCTAAGCTATGGGATCCATTGACGCTAAAATGCTACTGGGCTACCGATGAAAGATGCTAATTCTTGGTGAATAGTAACATCAATAAATAACAATACTTAAATAAATAAAATAATAAATAACAAATAAAATAATAAATTAATAAATTAATACACAAATAGGTGTTTGCTAATCAAAAGCACAATAAAAAAAGAAAATTTAATTTAACAAAGTTTCGACGTAAAGGACTAGCGGTGGTCCGGGCAAGGAAAAGTTCTTAACTGTAGTCTGCTACTCCTCCAAGCTCCGGGGATAAATGCTGCAGTAGAAGGGTTGACAACAGTTAAATCTTTTGAAATGTAGTGCCAAAAGAAGGTTTAATTGAGTTGGTAAAGATGATCATTAACAGCGAGGAAGAAGAGCAAGATCCGACACCATGTACCAGTTGCAGTGGTACAAAATCAATTAAAACGAAGCCCACTGTCGAAAGCGAAAAGCTTTCTCTTTAAAAATTCAATTTACGCGCATATGATGTAATGCAAACACATAACAATAAAAAATTTGAGAAATTAATTGCTCTAAAGGAGATATCGCTGCAAATGAAAGAAGAGGCACATAAAGCAGATATGCAAATAAATGCTGTGGAATTGCAGATTAAAACTCATGAGCTTGATGTTTTGAAGAGAATTCATAAATAACTATCCATGTTTACGATATGTAAATTTCAAGCTCCAGTTTTTATTAAAAACTGGCTGACCCCGCAGCCGTTTTCCTGCGCGAAAATATGTGTTTTGAAATGAAAAGAAAGTTAAATTTATCATTTCTTTTTTTTTCAATGCAACACAGCTTGATAAACAACATTTTTTGGTTTCTGTTCCGGTGTACAGAAAAGACAGTTTTCCAACTCGTGAGCACGCCACGTATATCTGACCGTGTGAAAAACATAGTATTTCCAAATTTATGCCACACACTATGCGAATATCCTTGTGTCCTGTCATCTCAAATGCAATTTTCACTGGAAACGGAATACGTTTGAACTGAAATGGCAAATCGATAGAACTCAAAGGAATTCGTAGAATCATGTATTCTACTCCTTGTATTCGATAGGTGCGTCAGAATCAGTCAGGTTCCATTACACAGTTTGGGCGCATGAAGATTGCGAAACATAATAACGACAGATCCAACTTTGAGACGCAAATGGTGCGGTGACATACCAAGCCTCTCCAAAGAATTTAGAAATTCCACTGGATAATTCATTCATTGTCAAGACGAACCATCGATTTGTATGAGCGAAAGTCTCCCGGAATTTGACTTTGAATCTTCCAGTTTAAGTCAACAATATCGGTATTTTTGTCAGCTAACATTGCGCGTACACTTAAGGAATCGTAGTTACGATAATTTGGCCAATGTCCGATCATTCGTGATGAGTTCATATTTCGTGAACTGATAAACGGTAGATGGAATTGATATCAAACCACCGGAAGTATCAACCGGAATTGATCCATTTCCAATTTTTAGCAAAGACGATGTAAAATGTCTTCGGCAATTTCATTTTTGTCCGTATCGCTTAATAGACGCGGATTTGAAGGCTGATATGTCGAAATGATTATCGCGAAAAGTGCGCGAATTTCATTTGGATTCCAGTGATTATCATTTTCCAGCAATTGTAATTGCTGGCTTGCTTCTCAAAAAGTTGCACACACCATACCATTCACAGTACGCAATGACTCAAATGAAGTTGAACCGCGAACATTTATCAATAGCAACCGAAGGTAGAAACAATCGTCGTTTTTCGGGTGGATTGTGTAAACTCGTCCCAATGCATTAGTTGATAACACACCTGGCTGTCTATCTACTGGTTGGCCTTGCTTTCTGCGTAATTATTTCTTCAACGATGCATTCTATGTATAATATCAAGGTATTTCCGAATGTCCTCGTAAACGGATCTCTGACGAAAGTTGAGCAAAAACTCGTAAATGTTAATTTTGTTGCTGGCGGTGTTTCCACTGGCTGTACTGTATTCCCTGGGTTGAAGTACAAGTTAACATAAGCTGCCCTTTGTCAACAATAAAGTCCGCGCGTGGCCTGAGTCAGCGAATCCACATTCTCACGCTGGCAGCTAGCAGTTAACATAAGCAGCACTTTGTCAACAACAAAGTCCGCGCATGGCCTGAGTCAACGAATTCACATTCCCACGCTGACGGGTAAGGCACAGCGTCGGCGTCGTATCCGCTGCAATAACTCTACAACTACTACTAACAACGAATTGCGGGACACAACAACTAAGACAAGATCCAGGGACTTATTTAAGACATTAGCTTTAGAATGTAAGTTTCAGTTTGTAACAGAGAACTCATCAGACAGCATGATCTGATTAATAAAGTGATAAAAAATAGTAAAAACTATTCGGGAACAAAAATTTAAGTTCGTTAAAAAATAGTAAAAACTATTCGGAAATAAAAAGCTCGATAAAAAATAGAAAAAAAACTATTCGGGAACAATTGTACGGACCCATCAAGGAGGAGACGCACATTGGGGTAAAATGTGTCGATTTTGGAGATTAATTCAAAAATCAAAATTCAAGGTACAAGTAAATTTTTGGTATCAAACAAAAGTAGATAAAATTCTACATCACTAACTGAACAAATATTTGGCAAAAAATGTACAGTTTTCTTGTAATATTCTCTGAAAAATGCAAGTTTATTTCTTTTTGTATGCGCACAGTGATATACGTGATTTTTTTCATTTTTCGAAGTTTTTTATTTTCTTTATCTGGGCAAATCTTGAGAAAATTGTAATGGAGCCTTCTTGTTCAGGTAATTTAGTAAATACAAAAATATTTCATTTGTGTTTTTACGTGTCTCTAAGTATTTTAATTTTTTTTTGGGCGAAAGCCTTAAAATATTGGGATTTCGACCTTATATGCAGACATATAGTTGTGAGTTAAGCGGGGTAAAGCAAATCTTGTTTCATTCCCATAATCTATGGCTGTTGTAGTTTCTTTTTGTAAAAAAAAAAGTTGCGCCAATACTGCGCACTATCTCAGTATATGCATTTCTTTATGCGAACTACCTGCTCAAATATATGTACACGAATTTCTCAAGGCAGAAGAAGAACAAATACAGCAATTGCAAAAAAAGGTTTGTTATTGTTTTTGTTGTTCAGTGGATGCCTGTTTGCTTTGTTCACACCCTACGTTACGATAAGCGGCAGTTTTAATGCATAAGAACATATTCCGGAATAGTCTAAAATTCGCGTTTTACTTACATTTGTATAATAATAAACATCATCACATACATTTTTGAAATAAAATATTGATTTCTTACATTTTGTAATAATTAATTAATATGGCATAAGGTTCTTATCTAAGGTTTAGGGTATATGTAAAATCATGATAACCGACATTGTTTTTTCCCGCGCAATTTTTATTTATCATTAGTATGTTTGTATGTCATTAGTATGTTTGTATGTCATGTGCAGTCGAGAGAAATAACAATAGTGATGTATATTTAACTAACATGGTAAAACCGATACCGACATTGACTACATTTAAAGAGGATGAAAATATTATTATCTTCCTTATAGGAACCAGTTCTAATGTAATTTGGGTTCCTCGTCAAAGTCTTTATGACATAATGAAAAACTCTGGCTGTGATAAATTTAATGAAAAATTTGAATTTTTAAAAGAGCAATTGAAAAAGCGTATTGAGCCATCTGATGAATTTATAAAAGAGTTTGATGACAGGATAAAAATCTTTATTAGTCAATTTAAAATTCGTTGGAGCAGAGCCAATAGGCATGAAGAGCGTTTCCTTAGAATAAACCAAAGTTGGCTGGATTCTTCGATAGGTTTCACCCATTCACAAGGAATGAAACGTGGCCGCAAAGAACTTTCATTTGAAGAATCAAATGAGAAAACGAAGCAAAAAAAAAGTAAATTTTTAAGAGATAGTGTGCCTTTGCCTTTATTAGCTTATGCTGCACAAATGAGTTTTAGAGCTTCAGGGCAAGTGGAGGCGTCAAAGATAGTGAAAGAGGTTGCAAGTTCACCATCGAGAGCGAAAAAATTTCATAAAAGTATTGCCAAATCATCACTATCACAGCAAATGTCCAAAGAAGACGCTTTATTTGTTTTGGTGGAAGCAAAGTTATCTCGACAACAGTACAATGTTATAAGGCAATCTGCTCCAGATAGGTTTCCTTGCTATTCATATGTCCAATCAGCAAAAAAGGATTGTTATCCTAGACGTGAGAGCATGCATTTTTCCGAGATTTCAGCACAAGTAAGCTTGCAAGCCCTTTTAGACCATACCACTGAGCGTATAACTTTAGCCCAAAATAACGTAATTAAAACATTGAACGATGAGGAAATGACGAATTTATGCTTGTACACTAAGTGGGGATTCGATGGAAGCTCTGGACACAGCTCATATAAGCAAGCGTACCAAAATCCGGGTGCAAATGATTTATCAGTTTTTATCACCTGTATTGTTCCAATCAGGTTGATTTGTGGAAGCAAAATTATATGGCAAAATCCGCGCCCAGCTTCTACCAGGTTCTGCAGGCCTTTAAAAATTGAATTTGTAAAAGAGTCCACAGCTGTTTCTAGAACTGAAAACGAAAGAGTTGGTATAGAAATACGAAATCTTGTTAATTCGGTTATACCTTATGGAAATAAATATTTGGAAGTTAAACACAATTTAATTTTATCTATGGTTGATGGAAAAGTATGCAATGCATTAACAGAAACAACATCTACACAAAAATGTTATTTATGTGGAGCTAGCTCGAAAGATTTTAATAAAATTGATGAAATGGTGAAGAAAGTTGTAAAAACAGAAAATTTACAATTTGGGCTTTCAATACTTCATGGGTGGATTAGGTTCTTTGAATGTCTTCTCCACTTATCATATAAATTGTCTATAAAAAAGTGGCAAGCTCGAACAGAAAGCGAGAAACTATTAGTTTCGGAAAATAAAGCACGGATTCAAAAAGAATTTAAAGATAAAATTGGTCTGATTGTTGACCAACCGAAACCTGGCTTTGGGAATTCTAACGATGGCAATACAGCTAGGCGTTTCTTTCAAAATCCCGAGATGTCAGCAGCAATTACTAAAGTTGACATAAATTTGATTAAAAAGATGCATACAATACTCGTAGTTGTTTCTAGTGGGCACGATATTGAGGTACAGAAGTTTCGTGACTACGCTTTAAATACAGCAAAATATTTCGTTGAATGTTATCCTTGGTATAACATGCCTCCAACACTTCACAAATATTTTATCCATGGACCAGAGATAATATCGCACGCTATGTTGCCAATCGGACAATTATCAGAAGAAGCTCAGGAAGCTCGAAACAAAGATTTTAAGAATTTTAGAGAACATTTTTCTCGCAAATGCAGCAGAAAAAAAGCAAATTAAGACATATTTAACAGACTTTTAATCAGTTCTGACCCCGTTATATCAACCACAAGAAAATTACAAAAAAAAAAAGTGCAGGATTTACCCGAAGAAGCATTAGAGTTGATCGTGATAGAGAGTGGCAATAATAATGAAGTTGATGATGACGATGATGATGAAGGCGATGATAAAAATTCAAGCGAAGACGACAATGATCATGAATATGATTATAGTGATGAAGAAACAGTTTATATATTTTAAATAAAATTTGAAGCTTAAAAAAATTAAAAATTTAGAAAACCGATGTTCAGCATATTTTTGTTTTTTAAGATAAAAAAAAAAACAATCAAAAAACTCGAATTGCATTATTTTCTTAGTTCTTTATGATTAATTAACTAAAAAAAATAACTTTTCCATAACTAGAAGCCTTGTGGGAATTAATCTCCATTTTGAGCACCATTTACCCCACTGTGAGACGTCACAAAAAAAGGAATCACGGACCAAAAGAGATCGAAAATTTCTACAAAAAATTAAACAATGGAATTAAGATTCAAAAATATGTAAGTAGAGTGCAAAAAATATAGTATGTTGAATTGCTCTAATAAAAAAAGTAGCTAAAAAAGAAAACTTGTGTTAAATATAACTGTAAATCTTTGCACGAGTTTTTGAGAAATAAATTTTGCGCAGGCCAGCTTATTGGTATTGGTTTTACTTCAAGCTCATGAGTGATCAGGACCTGGACAAAATATTTGAGAGCCTTAACGGAATAGAAGTTAGGAAAAGACAGTGCAACAATAAGGATAATATAGAAAATTGGTGGACAGAATATAGAGTGGCAGACAAAAGACAAGAAATGGCGCTGGAACCAGACCAATTAAGGGCACTAGTGGAAAGTGCAGTTTGTAGTGCACTTGCCACTCAAAGAGAAAATTTTGAACAAAAGCTTGCAAGTATTAATCAACGACTAAATGACGTTAAAATCGACACACCGAACATAGAAACATATATGGAAACAGAAATTGTACTCGGGATTAGATGTGAGGAGCCACTCGATATTGTAAAGTCCTTACCGGACTTCGACGGTAAGCAGGAGAATTATGTATCGTGGCGGCAGGCGGCACACACCGCCTACAAAGTTTATGAAGGCTATGAGGGTAGCAGCAAACATTATCAGGCTGTTGCCATCATTAGGAATAAAGTTAAAGGCCCGGCCGACATGGTTCTGGCCTCATTTAATACCGTTCTAAATTTTAAGGTCATAATTAATCGACTCGATTTTAGTTATTCCGACAAACGACCAATTTACTTGATCGAATAGGAGATGTCAACTCTCCGCCAAGGAAGTTTGTCACTACTACAATATTACGACGAGGTAAAGAAAAAGTTAACCCTTTTAACTAACAAAACGATAATGACTTACGAAAAATCAATTGCTGCATCACTAAACGAAAAATACAGAATGGATGCATTACGCGTATTTATTTCAGGGACTAAGAAACCCCTTAGTGATGTGTTATTCTCAGCCCGGCCTAAAGATCTACCTTCGGTTCTAGCGTTAGCACAGGAGGTGGAATCTAACCATGAGCGATACCAGTTCGCAACACATATGCCAGGAGACTGGAAGACAAAGCCCAAAGGCTAAATATAGAGCAATCTAGGCAAAAAGGTACAAGTGGTAGATATCAGACAAATGACATGTATCTTGCGAAAAATCCCAATTTTAACAGAACGCGGGACTTCAACAGCAGGACTCCGCCGAAACTAGAGCCAGTACAGCCAATGGACGTTGATACTTCGCAACGATTCAGAGAACCTACAGCACAACAGAAAAATAGTGGATACTCATCTCGATATCCTAATAATTAAAATCAAAAATACGGACAGACAGTGAAGAGACCAAGTAATGGTTATGCAAACCCGGTGTATTTTAAGCTATACCCTTATCCAATGGGTGTAGCGGAATTCGTGAATACTGAAATTCGCGATTTACTAAAAAATGGTATTATCCGACCGTCTAGGTCACCATACAACAACCCAATATGGGTTGTAGATAAAAAAGGAATGGACGAACAAGGCAATGTGAAGAAACGTCTTGTAATAGACTTCAGAAAATTAAACGAGAAAACCATCGATGACAAATATCCCATCCCCAATGTAACCGTAATACTATCAAATCTAGGAAAGTCCTGTTACGTTTACGTCGATGACGTTATTATCTTTTCAGAAACCGAAGAAAAACATGTCGAGGATATCGAGTGGGTGTTAAAGAGGTTACATGAAGCTAATATGAGAATTTCGCGCGTTAAATCACAATTTTTTAAGGAAAGCGTTGAATACTTAGGCTTTGTTGTGTCTAGGGAAGGCATTAAAACGAGCCGCAGCAAAGTAGATGCTATACATAACTACGAGAAACCCGCTACTCTTTTCAATGTCAGATCCTTTCTAGGTTTAGCAAGCTACTATCGTTGCTTTATTAAGGACTTTGCGGCAATAGCAAAGCCTCTAACAGATATTTTGAAAGGAGAAAACGGCAAGGTTAGCGCCACACAATCGAAAAAGATTAAAGCGCAGGTACGCCTGACTTTGACAATTTCGAAAACTTAAAGTTCCGACAACAGGAACTCGTAGACTCAGAGCGACATCAGGTAGAAATAAACACAAAGATACAAGAAAAGACAAATGAGCTGACGGAAACGGTTAACCACGTCATTAAAAACTCAAAGCTGGACAGATCGACACTGGTCACTTGCAAGAAATAGGATTATTATAAATGAAATTGAAACTTTAATTTCAACTACTACCCTTGCAAAGATAGGGGTAATAAATCCCATGTTGTTAAACTCAAATGATATAAAAATCATTATTGAAATGCACTCTTCAAACACAACTATCACTGATTTAATGGAGGTATCATATATTGAGGTTCTATTAGACGGTAATCTTCTACATTTTATTATCAAATACCCCAAGCCAGTACTAGTCTGTAAGAAAATTATTATTTTTCCTGTCCAACACAACGGAACAATCCTGCACCTTGGGAATGACAACAATGTTGCCGATTGTCATAATCAAATTTTGGCGATTGGAAATTGCAGCGCAACGCTCACATCAACGTTTTGCGAAAAATTACAACATCCAACGTGCGCGCAGCAGCTTCATTCTGGTAATGTTGCCCACTGCAGCACTCGCCCTAACCACCTTGAACCAATTATGGTGGTTGATGATAGCATAATCATCATTAACGATAATTCCGCTTTAGTCAAAACTACCGCAGACACCGAGAAGACCATAAAGGGAACTTATTTACTTTCCTTCGAAAATGAGATTCAAATTAATGGATCCTACTTCAAAAACGTAAACGGCATGTATAAAAAATTACCAGGATCAGCAACGACGGCGCTCCTCAATATTACCAGTCATCAAGAGATTTTGAGTCTTCCATACCTTCACAAGATAAGTATGGAAAACCTGCGTTTTATCGGGAAAATCGAAGGGAGGACTATGATAGGACCAACGATATCAGGTCTCACTAGCGTTGTCATACTAATTTCCTGTTACGGTCTAATTAAACTATACCGAGAGCGAAAAAGAAGACGCAAATCCCAGAATCTTCAGAACGTCATAAACAATCTTAAGAAGTCCGTGGACGGCCTTCATTTAGAAGGGGAGGAGTTAACATAAGCTGCCCTTGGTCAACAATAAAGTCCGCGCGTGGCCTGAGTCAGCGAATCCACATTCTCACGCTGGCAGCTAGCAGTTAACATAAGCAGCACTTTGTCAACAACAAAATCCGCGCGTGGCCTGAGTCAACGAATTTACATTCCCACGCTGATGGGTAAGGCACAGCGGTAGCGGCAAACTGCCAACGCAAGCGTCGGCGTCGTATCCGCTGCAATAACTCTACAACTACTACTAACAACGAATTGCGGGACACAACAACAAAGACAAGGTGCAGGGACTTATTTAAGACATTAGCTTTAGAATTTTAGTTTCAGTTTGTAACAGAGAACTCATCAGACAGCATGATCTGATTAATAAAGTGATAAAAATAAAGAAAAAAGACGGTTATTCGTAATTTACACATTTTGGCCTTATCCAAATTAATTGTGAAACGCACAACAGCTGGAAAACGTTCATGAATTGCAGAAGTAAGTGTCCTACAAAGCGCTTTATTGCAGTTTATGTATCAACCGTATCGTTCAAGTCCAATAACCCCCATGTTGCTTCCTATGGTGACGTACTTTCAAACGTATTTTATCGATTACACCAAACTGCAATACTAAACACTGATATGAGTTTTGAATATGAAGTAGACAATAATGGTAAATATAGTACGATCCATGTGTTGTCAACTTCGATATTCACTCTTCTAAATTGAATGCTGAATGTTCTGCCATTGTCGTCTGGTGAGCGACGCCGATAGAGTGGATATCCCTCATTTCTAGTTTGTGTTTCCGAAAGAAACGTGGATACTGTTTCGTGCATTTATTCTCAGACATACAAACCGAAGTGGCATTGTGGTGTCCGCAAGGTCCATGAACCATATTGGTTTTCATCACTTCGTATAATACTGCACCTTTCTCTGCATCAGGAATTTCCGCGTGACTGAATGATTTCATAAATTTGATCTGGTGTAACCACCATCCACCAACCAAAGAAGAATATGTGCGTGCGGCAAACTCTTTTGCCAGTCAACAGAGTACATCTAGCATCTAACAGCGCCATATATACATTGCTTCAAGATAAAATCCATCGAAGCTGTTGCTTGAAAGGTCTTGCTGTGACATCGGGACGATTGCTTGCTGATTGACCGCGATCCATAATGCCGCACGTACATATGTCATCGCATCCTGGGAGTAATCGGTCATTTGCTTGGGCTGCTAATTAGGGTGGGTCGATTCCGGAATTTTTTCGATTCGGGATTTCTAATAGGGCGGAAAAGTTGCCTTAGTACTTCCTGATTCCAATGCAACTTTTTGTTTTGAGATCGGATTGCATCTTCAACCCCAACTCCGGCCTTGAAATTTCGGAAATTCGTCTAAGATCGTGAAAGTGTCTACCTAGCGCCTGAAATATGCATCTCATGGCAAAATGTATAAAACAAAGGTTATTTGTCACGTCATTTGCTACTGAAATGGTATATGTGATCATGGCCGCAGGGCGAACCGTTCCCGAGATACGAGCGAAAAGGCGGCGCGCCACAGCGCAAGGTGAAAATTGTTGCAGCTCTCAGCTAACCTGTATTGGTCACCCAGAACCCACCGCGTGGAGGTGGCTGCTCTTCGGGTTCCTCCCAAGCCCAACCCAACCAACCACCCATATGTCAGGCTTGTTTTAGTCTGAATCTGTGTCAAATTTATTGATAAAATCAGATTTTGTACTAAACTTTGGCACTTGTTGCCTAGATTTCAGTGTAGATCGTATAAAACGATAACGAGATTGGGGGCCAATAACTTTAGAAGATGCCTCTGTCACCAGTTTGACGGTTCTCTCGACTGCCACGGTGTGAGAGGGGAATTCACTAAATTTCCATACCCCTGCAGTGTCTCCCGACAGCCCTTTTGTGAGTTCTTCGTTAGAAACTGAACAAAGAACTGGTGGAACAATCAAGGTAATAGTCTTCTAGTTAATCATATCGTAATAATTATTAGCTTTGAAATTCAGCTCTGGCACTTTATTACATCAAACTCTGCTTCTCTGGCTGCCAGAAGACGGTCAAGGGCCAACTTTCCGACTTCTATCCGTTCGTCAGTCATCATGCTAAGGAGAATGTTTTCTGGAAGAGCAAAGAAAGCATCCTGTTGAATGGATGAATCGACAACCTTGCGCAGTTTAGCAAGTAAGTATCTCGACTTTTGAATTGCAGCATTGAGATGGCGCGAGCCGTCTTTGATTGAACTGTTGAATCTTATTGAGAACCACAAAGATGAGTAAACTGTAAGTATGTACTTGACCAAAATCTTTATTTCCTTTGTTGGTTTGTCAGTAGTGTTGACGTGTAACACTAGTATACTTACTTGATACACTTGTAGTATACTTATTCCAAATAAAAACACTTTCTTTTACACTGTATTTAATTTTTCACTTCAATTTTGTATTTCTTCTCGTTTATTAATGTAACAATTTAATTATTATTTTTATTTTTGTATTTGTTGTCACACACTGACACTGCGGCGAAATCCGGAACTCACGTCACAACGTCTGGCGGGCAGTCACAACAAAGGAAAAAATGCGGAGTTTGCGGTTGTAAAAAACAAATGTATCGTTGCGGGTCGACCGTCTTACTTTGCGGATGAAACGAAAAAAAGCGTGATCCCGTTCGGATCTATCCCTTTTGATAGCTTGGGTGGTGAATATTAAATTAATCCGAGTCGTCTCGCTAATGATCGTGTGGTTGTTGTGTTGTAATAGTGAGCGGGGTCAGGTACTGTGTTTGATGCGTGCGTGTGTAGTGGTGTGTGCTGAACTGTTGTGTGATGAGGTGTTGTGACGTGACGTGATGTGATGTGACGTGTGATGAGGTGTTGTGATGTTGCAGAATGCTCATATCTCATGTGAACATCCCGGCCCCCCTAGGCGAATTAATCGGCTAGGAGCCTTTGTAGCTGTTGGAGGGTGCTGAGTACAGCGCTCAACCCTGTTGAGCGTCGTTGTTGCTGGCGATGAGCGTGGCGTGGCGGAGATGGCCGCGTACGTCTTGTGGTTGGTTGGGTGCGTCGTCGTCGCCGGAGAGGATCGCTGCGTGGTCTAGTACGGGAGTTGGTGTGATTGACTCGTGTGGGAAATCGATGGAACAGAGTGTGGTGCGGCCTGTGGCAATATTGACAGGCACCGTCAGCCCAGCACTCTATGGTGGCGTGGTCATCTGCAAGGCAGGTCATGCAATGTCCGTGAGCCCTTGCAACTTGTTGTCGTTGAGCAGGCTTCATACTTTGGAAGATGGTGCATCGTTTTAGAGCGTGTGGGCGATGGCACAGGCTGCAACATGGAGGCCCCTGTGGCTCTACTAGCTGCTCTTCTCCTACTTCTCTGACTGCTGCGGCGGATGGCGGGGGGCGCATAACATTGGCCCTTGGAGCGGCAACGGGTGCAGCCGACGCTTTGGGTGCAGTGCTTTCGGACCTTACGGTGTTGGAGGTGGTTTGGGTCTCCTCTACGTCCATTTCTATGGGAATATAAGATTGCATTAAATTGATTTTATTTATAATGTTATGATGTAGTTGTTGTAGCTACATATCTATACATATGTATATGTATAATAAGTTGATCTTCAACGCGCTTGTTTGAATTTATTTTTATGAACGGATTATAAAGCGGGTTATTTTCGAATTAGCGGAATTGTTTTATTATTTTTCGATTAATTTTGTGAGTTATTTTGCGAGTTATTTTGTGGTTTTGGTTGAAGTTGTTCTTCGCCGTTTGGAAGAAAACACAGTTTGGTGACTGGTCGAGTTAATATGCCGGTTTGTGTCCGCACATCGACTACTCTTATGTGACCATCTGATCCTCGATGAACCCTTTCAATGCGGCCTAGTCGCCATTCTGTTGGAGGAAGGCATTCGTCTTGTATGATTACGCATTCTCCTGCCTTGGCTTCCTTCTGGGCCGTTTTCCACCGATATCTCTTATGGAGATCTTTGAGATAGTCTTCCTTCCATCTGTGGCTGAATTCGTGATGGAGAATCTTGATTCTTTCCCATCGATTTATTAAACTGAGTGAGTCTCCTTCTGTCTCAGGTATGGCGAGAAGAGGAGCTCCTCTGAGGAAATGACCTGGTGTAAGAGCTGTGAAATCGGAGGGATCTTGCGAGAGTGATGATATAGGTCTTGAATTTAATACGGCTTCGATACGAGTGAGTAGTGTCGTAAACTCCTCATAATTGAATTTATGATTACCAGCCGTTTTCTTTAAATGGGACTTAAAGCTTTTTACTGCTGATTCCCAAAGTCCGCCCATGTGTGGAGAACATGGAGGTATGAATTGCCAATCGATCCCTTGGGGTGCATATTTGTTAACTATTTCAGGGGAGACTTCTTTCATGAAGTTTATAAACTCCTTCTCTGTTGCTCTTTGGGCTCCGACAAAGTTTTTCCCATTATCGCTCATTATTTTTGAAGGAAATCCGCGTCGTCCGACAAAGCGTGCAAATGCTGCGAGAAAAGCCGCAGTAGTCAGATCTGAACAAAGCTCGAGGTGTACTGCCTTTGTCGTAAAACATACAAAGACAGCCACATACCCTTTCCTAAATGATGAGGTCCAGCAAAATCAACCCCAGTGATGGTAAAGGGTAGAGCATAGTTGCAGCGTTCAGGTGGTAAAGCTGCCATGATCTGCGTACGCATTTTGTGTTTGTACATGGTACATGGTTTACACATGAAAATCGTCCTTTTGATTTGTGGCTTTAGTCGCGGTATATAAAATTCTTGACGGACCATTTGTTGCATTAATCGATGCTCACCATGCAGTGTAAGATGGTGCAGATATGCTAGAAATAGATAAGTAAAACGGGATTTCTCTGGAATAATGATGGGATGTCGTTCGTTATAACTAAGGCTGGAGTTTGCCAATCTTCCATTTGCCCTTATTAATCCCTTAGAATCCAAGAATGGATTTAATACGAGAAGTGAGCTTCCCTTTTCGAGAGGTCGCTTTTCGAGCAACTTTGATTTCTCTTTGCTGAAATAGCGAGTTTGTGTATATAATATTAGACTGACCTTGGCATGTTGCAAGTCGGAATGCGTTAGTTGTACGCAAGGATCATTTGGTGCTCCTTTCATTTTTAGTTTAAGTCTTTGAATGAATTTGTGCATGTAAGCGACTACTCTTAGTGCTCTAGCAAATGACGAAAATCGGTGGAGAATATCATCCTCTTCTGGAGTGATATGAAAATTTTCAATTTTCCGACTTTCCGGCGGGATTATATTACGGGCGGGAGACTTTGGCCAGAATTCTTGTGATTCTGTTAGCCATGCTGGACCATTCCACCAGAGTGTAGTGCTGGTGAGGTGCAATGGCTTGCAACCTCTTGTCCCAAGATCCGCTGGGTTATCTGCACTTGCAACATGTTGCCATTTTGCTGGGCCAACTAAGTCTAAAATTTGGGATATTCGGTTAGATACATAGGTCTTCCAGCAATAGGGTGGTTTTTCTAACCATGCTAAAACTATCTCTGAGTCTGACCAAAGATACATTTTATGATCGTTTAATTTGAGATGGGTTTGGACTATGGAAATTAATTTTGCTAACAGAAGAGCACCATTCAGTTCAAGCCGTGGCAGACTGAGTGTCTTCAAAGGTGCAACTTTGGCTTTGGCTACCAAGAGGTGTGAAGATATTTTGTTATCGTGCTGAGTGCGTACGTAAATTGTTGCGCAATAAGCCTTTTCAGAGGCATCACAGAAACCGTGTAATTCTGCGTTAATGTTAGGGGTGAAATTTACCCATCGAGGGATTCGAATTTCAGATATAGTATGTAAATTGTTAGCAAATTGAACCCATTTCGCTAAACGTAAAGGTTTTACCTGTTCATCCCATTCAGTGCCATCTTGCCACAATTCTTGAATGAGGACTTTAGCTTGAATCATTATTGGCGAAAGCCATCCTGCGGGGTCGAAAAGTTTTGCCACCGAGGAAAGTATTTGGCGTTTGGTTATGGCGGACATTGCAGATATTGACTCAATTGTATATGAGAATTGATCTGTTATCGCATTCCATTGAATCCCTAGAGTTTTAGTTGTACTGGCCTTTTCAAATTTAAGGAAATCTGTATCTAATAAGTCTTCCTTTTTAATGTCTTTTATTATATCAGGGTGATTTGAAGTAATTTTCTTTAAGGGGAATCCCGCTGAATTTAGTGCTTTGATCACTTGAGATAGTGATTCGCACGCTAAGGACAGACTGTGGCTACCTGATAGTATGTCGTCCACGTATGTTTGTGTTTGCAACACAGAAGATGCTAAAGGCAAATTTGTTGCATTTGTTTTTGCCACTTCATGTAGTGTCCTGATCGCCAAAAAGGGTGCGCAATTGATGCCAAAGGTGACGGTTTTAAGTTTATAGTCGCTGATTGGACTATTACTTGATTTGCGGAAGACTATACGCTGGAAATCTTGGTCATCTTCATGTACTAGAATTTGTCTGTACATTTTTTCTACATCCCCATTGAAAACGTATTTAAACATGCGCCAATTTAGAATTAGCAACATGAGATCAGGTTGCAATGTTGGCCCTGTGTATAGTACATCATTGAGTGATTTGCCTGAGCTCGTACACTTTGAGGCATTGAAAACCACTCGTACTTTTGTTGTAATTTTATCAGGTCTTATTACCCCATGATGTGGCAGATAAAAAGATAAATATCTACCTTTAGATACTTTTTCATATGGTACAGCTTCTTCCATATGATTGAGGCCAAGATATTCGTCCATCACATTATCGTATGCCGATTTAAGCTCACTTTTCTTTATCAGGCTTTTTTCCAGGCTTAGAAATTGCTGGACTGCTGATATTCTAGAGTGGCCTAGAGCAATGTTTTCTGGGAAAGTTGGTTTGAAAGGTAATCGCACAACATAACGACCATGTTCGTTTCTTGTTGTTGTGGATTTGTAATAGGCTTCGCATGCCTGGTCTTCTTCTGAAAGCTGGGTGATTTGGGGTAATTCTTCTATTTCCCAAAATTTTTTAAGTTGATTATTTAAAAATTCGTTTGAAATGTTTTCCACTTGTGTGGTGAAAGAATTGATTTTTTCAGGGACTTGGCCACTTATAATCCACCCAAAGATTGTATTTTGGGCTAACAATTTATTGGAGATTTTCTCAATACCTTCAAGAATTATTTGAGGTATTAAGTCACTGCCTAATAATATGTCGATTTGTGATGGGGTATGACAATTGGGATCTGCTAATTTAAGATGTGAGCATTTTTCCCAGTGTATTTTATTTACTTCATAGCTTGGAAGCAAATTGGTAAGTTGCGGTAGAACGATGGCTTGCGCATCTATTCTAATATCCGCATTTTGAGATACTATCGTAATTGGGCATATTTTGTTCGAATTTTGGATAATTCTTCCGCCCATTCCCGAGATTTGAAAATTTGAATGTTTTATTGGCAATTTGAGCCGATTTTGAGCTTTTGATGATATAAAGGATCTTTGAGATCCTTGATCTATTAGTGCTCTTAGTTTGAATAAATCACCCTTATGTGCTATGGTGATGACCGCAGTGGGTAAAAGTATTTTGCTTTCATTTTCTGAATGAAGCGCTTGAATTTTTGCTGCTTTAGAGCAACATGGTTGTTCTTCCCTTTTTTCGGGATTTGAGATTTCGGGATTATCACTTTTGGTTGTAGTGACTAACCCGGTGGTTTTATGAAATTGATTTTGCTTCATATTTTGAATGTTCGTAATATGAAGAAGTGAGTGATGTCTTCGTTGACAGTACACACAATTAAATTTGCTTTCACAGTCTTTTGTCGTATGAGCATTCGACAGACAGTTGATGCAAAGTTTATGTTGTCTGACAAGATTGTTTCTGTCAGATACGGATAATTTTTTAAATCTCTCGCAAGATCTTATGTTATGACCTCCCTTACAAATTTCACATACTGGTTGCCATTTATTAGTTTGGTTTGACACGAAAGTGTGACTTTTATTAACGTGTCTATTGTATTGCATATTGTTGCTGGCTTGAGGTTTGAACAGGTTTTTACTTGAGTCATTTTGATGACTTTTTAGATTTATATTTTTGTTGTCAATTCGCTCAGCTATCTCGTATTGAGCAGTGAGGAATGCTTTCATTTGCTCCCATGTGGGCATTTTTTTCTTTCCACAAGTGATTGTTCCCATCGTAGTAACGCAGCGTCAGGGAGTGTTTCTGCACAAATAGTTACTATGATGGGGTCCCACGATTCTGTGGAGATATTTTGTGTTTTTAACACTGATATGCAATTAGTCACTGTCGAGTATAAATTTTGAAATTCCTGGCTGGTTTCTTTTTGAATTTTTGGTAGATGTAATAATGTTTTTATTGGGTTTTCTATCATAACCCTTCCATTTTCGTATCTTTCGACTAGTGCTTCCCAAGCCAGCTTAAAATTTTCGTCATTTAAAGCGAATCGCTTGACGATACTGCCTGCTTCCCCTTTTGTTTTGTACCTTAGATGGTATAACTTTTGTGCTTGTGAAAGTTTAGGATGGTTTATATAAACGGCAGTGAACATGTCCCGGAAGGACGGCCACTGGTCATAACATCCATTGAAAACTTCAGTATCACAAGCTGGTACCTTTAGATACATGCCTTTATCTAGGTCTTCTTTTGGTGTTGTAACTACTCTGGGAGGGGGAGTAGTGGCTCTACTTGGCCTTACTAAACTTATTTGTTCATTTATCATTCCCTTTGTTAACTCATACTGATCGCGGCAGTTATCACACTTGGCTGTAGCCGAAGCTTTTGCGTTTTCTGGGAGTTCTGCGTCGTCAGTATCTAGTACTGTATCGTACGCTGCCAGAAGGCGAGCCCAGAGATTGTTCACACTTTCTAGTTTTATATTCAAAACTGATTCTGTGATGTCAGTAATAGGGGAAGCTTGAAATCTTGTACAATATCTTATAAAACTGTCACTTTCAGTGATGAATCTAGATATTGTCTGATCTTTTGATCTTTTTTGTTTTATACTCTGCTTCGAGCGTGTAGCTTCTGCAGGCGTGCTTTGTGATTTATCATCATCAGCCATTTTTGGAATTTCCAATAATTGAGGTGTTCTTGGTTTAACCTCTTTAGATTTATCAGATTGCATTAATTTGAGTAAAGTTTGAAGCTTTTAGCTTAAAGTTTTGTCTAATAGATGTTGGTTCAAAATTAATATTGCTATAGCAATGTAGTTAAATAGTTTTTCGAAAGAAATTAAATTAAAAAAATTAAAATTTTATCAACAGAAGAATTTTTTTTTTTTTTGTAAAAAATTATATATTTTACAAAAAATATATTTGTGATCAAATTTTTTTTTTGATTCGCTACCGCATAAAAAGATTAAAGTTTTTTGTAAAAGTATTTTATGTAAAAGTCCGATAATTTTTTTTTTTTTTTATAAATGTGACTGAAAATTTTTTTTTCCAGTGTATCAAAATATCTTCAGTTCACTCGCGCTTATTTGTATATTTGTATCTGCAAACGAAACGTGAAAGAAAAAATACAATATGTAAAATTGTTTGTATGTATCTATTTATTTATTATATGTTTGCATATGCTTTATATGCGCCACGTAACGTTTTCCTTTTTGTTTGGTTTTGCTCGCATCCCTTTTAGGTATGTAATTGTTATATATGTATGTATATATGTCATAAAATGTAACATATAACAATTTGCTAATCACACCTAAATGTATAAATGCGCGGAAAAAGCAGTAGGAAATAATATATGTATATATATATGTTTATATATTTATGTCGGTATGTATGTGGTTTGAATTATATATGTACATAAATGTGTATGTACTAAATAATTCGTTCAAATATGTATGAAGAAAGAATAATTGAAATATAATGTGCAAAAATAAAAACAAATTGTATGTACATATGTCACGCGGAAGCTGCACACATTGGTACATACATAAATGTAATGCCTTTTTTCTCTCTTTTTATTTCTTTATTTCTTTATTAGTTTTTTTTTTGTATTATTACCTACCTTTGCTTGAATGTTATAAGCGATCCAGCTTATTGCTTTATAGCCCAAGGGGTATCGCTGGAAATTTGCAAGCAACGAGTACTTGTCTTTTGTAATGTTTTTTGGTAGTGTGTTTCGTTACACGAATTGAAGATCCAAGCAGGTAGTTAATATTATATTATTGTATGTTATAGCTTCATGTACATGAAGTTAGTTCACGTATGTAAATATGTATGTACCATACGATTATGTGTACATATGTATATTAAATTGGAAGAATTTGCAAATTAGAAGAATAATGTGCTTACATAAGTATGTATGTTTTAATTATATATGTATGTATATATTTGGTTTTCTTTTGTTTAGTATCTTCCGCTTTTGCTTAGAGTTTGAGCGATCCTGCTTGTTGCTTTTTTTTTTTTTATAGCCCAAGGGGTATCGCAAGAATTATCGCAAGTTATACTTGACTTAGGAAAAATTTTTTATTTTTTATTTTTTTTTCGGAAATTATATAACGGGGTGTCTAACGACACAAGCTAAGCAAAAGGCGGGTACCGTATTTTTTTTTCAGTTATTATTATTTTTTTTTGTAGATATATATATACATATATCGAACTGTTAAGAACAGTTAACGGTGTCCCGAAATACCGTCCAAACTGTACTTAACATACATACATATATATGAGCGTAATAATTAAATTTTTATATTTTTATATATATATCAAATTAATACAATATATGGAACGGACTCACATTATTTTCCGCCAGGGGTGTTGGGTTTTTTTTACTTATCCCTGTTAAATTCAATAAATGTGTGTGTATGTACATATGTCCAGCGCTGTCCCTTTTGATTAGGTTTCTTCCTCCTTTGTTGTTCGCTAGCGTAGTCTCCTGCGACTTATGTATATATGTTTATATGTTTGTTAATTTATGTGATTACAACGCGCCCGTTTTTGATTTTAGGTTTTTTTTTTTTTAAATATATTTATGTGTTTGTTAATTTATTTGTGGTTATAACGCGCCCGCTTTTGATTTTAAGTTTTATGTTGGATAAATTTTGTTGTATTAATACCGCGCCCGTTTTAATGTTAGTAGGTTTTTTGTTGTTTTTTCACTCACTGTACAATTTCTGTTTCTTTTCTGTATCTTTTTACTTCACTTCAGGTCACTTTTTTTTGTGTTCAACTTGTGTGATCTTTCTTTCCGTATTTTTTTTCCAACCGTGACTTTGTATATTCTGTGTTCACTTTAAT